>OY744519.1:211410432-211440432 GCA_963556195.1 Sepiola atlantica
AACGTAACATTGGAAAGTTTTTTTATACGCCGCGCAATTGCAGATTGGCACAGTAACTAATACAACCTAACATCGAAGACACTGTCATGCGAAAAATTGACCAACGTTTTCTACTGTACATTATTACAAATATGTGAATGAGAATGAAACTATTTTTCAGGTAACACGGTGTGATATGCGAAGAAAACGTATACGTAGCTATAACAAAAAAAATTAAAGGAAATTCTTACTTTACTTTATATAAAAATAGCAATAAAATAAAGGGAAATTCTTACTTTACTTTATATAAAACTAGCAAAGAATAAGGGAAACTCTTACTTTACTTTATATAATACTAGCAAAAAATAAGGGAGATTCTTACTTTACTTTATATAAAAATAGCAAAAAATAAGTTAACCTCTTACTTTACTTTATATAAAACTAGCAATAAAAATAAAGGAGATTCTTACTTTACTTTATAAAAAATTGCAAAAAATAAAGTAACCTCTTACTTCACTTTATATAAAACTAGAAAAAAAATAAGGAAAATTCTTGCTTTACTTTATATAAAAATAGCAAAAAAAATAAGTTAACCTCTTACTTTACTTTATATAAAAGTAGCAAAAAAACAAGGGAAATTGTTACTGTACTTTATATAAAACAAGCGAAAAATAAAGGGAAATTCTTACTTTACTTTATATAAAAGTTGGAAAATAATAGGGGAAATTCTTACTTTACTTTATATAAAAGTAGAATAAAAATAAAGGATATTCTTACTTTACTTTATATAAAACTAGACAAAAAATAAGGGAAACTCTTACTTTAATTTATATAAAACTAGCAAAAAATAGGGGATATTCTTACTTTACTTTATATAAAAGTAGCAAAAAAATAAGGGAAACTCTTACTTTACTTTATATAATACTAGCGAAAAATAAGGGAGATTCTTACTTTACTTTATATAAAAGTTGGAAAATAATAGGGGAAATTCTTACTTTACGTTATATAAAAATAGCAACAAATAAGCTAACCTCTTACTTTACTTTATATAAAACTAGCAATAAAAATAAGGGAGATTCTTACTTTACTTAATAAAAAATTGCAAAAAATAAGGTAACCTCTTACTTCATTTTATATAAAACTAGAAAAAAAAATGGGAAATTCTTGCTTTACTTTATATAAAAAAAACAAAAAATAAGTTAACCTCTTACTTTACTTTATATAAAAGTAGAAAATAAACAAGGGAAATTGTTACTTTATTTTATATAAAACAAGCGAAAAATAAGGTAAATTCTTACTTTACTTCATATAAAAGTTGGAAAATAATAAGGGAAATTCATACTTTATTTTATATAAAAGTAGAAAAAAAATAAGGGATATTCTTACTTTACTTTATATAAAACTAGACAAAAAATAAGGGAAACTCTTACTTTAATTTATATAAAACTAGCAAAAAACAAGGGACATTTTTTTTACTTCACTTCATATAAAAGTAGCAAAAAAATATAGGAAATTCTTACTTTACTTTATATAAAACTAGCAAAAAATAAGGAAAATTCTTACTTTACTTCATATAAAAGTTGCAAAAAAATAAGGGAAATTCTTACTTTACTTTATATAAAACTAGCAATAAAATAAGGTAAGCTCTTACTTTACTTAATATAAAACTAGCAAAAAAACAAGGGAAATTCTTACTTCATATAAAACTAGCAAAAAAATAAGGGAAACTCTTACTTTACTTTATATAAAAGTAGCAAAAAATAAGGTAACCTCTTACTTTACTTTATATAAAAGTAGCAAAAGAATAAGGGAAATTCTTACTTTTCTTTATATAAAAGTAGCAAAAAAATAATGGAAATTCTTACTTTACTTTATATAAAAGTAGCAAAAAAATAAGGGAAATTCTTACTTCATATAAAACTAGCAAAAAAATAAGGTAACCTCTTACTTTACTTTATATAAAAGTAGCAAAAAAATAAGGGAAATTCTTACTTTTCTTTATATAAAAGTAGCAAAAAAATAATGGAAATTCTTACTTTACTTTATATAAAAGTAGCAAAAAAATAAGGGAAATTCTTACTTCATATAAAACTAGCAAAAAAGTAAGGTAACCTCTTACTTTACTTTATATAAAAGTAGCAAAAAAATAAGGGAAATTCTTACTTTTCTTTATATAAAAGTAGCAAAAAAATAATGGAAATTCTTACTTTACTTTATATAAAAGTAGCAAAAAAATAAGAGAAATTCTTACTTCATATAAAACTAGCAAAAAAATAAGGTAACCTCTTACTTTACTTTATATAAAAGTAGCAAAAAAATAAGGGAAATTCTTACTTTTCTTTATATAAAAGTAGCAAAAAAATAATGGAAATTCTTACTTTACTTTATATAAAAGTAGCAAAAAAATAAGGGAAATTCTTACTTCATATAAAACTAGCAAAAAAATAAGGTAACCTCTTACTTTACTTTATATAAAAGTAGCAAAAAATAAGGTAACCTCTTACTTTTCTTTATATAAAACTAGCAAAAAAACAAGGGAAATTCTTACTTCATATAAAACTAGCAAAAAAATAAGGTAACCTCTTACTTTACTTTATATAAAAGTAGCAAAAAATAAGGTAACCTCTTACTTTTCTTTATATAAAACTAGCAAAAAAACAAGGGAAATTCTTACTTCATATAAAACTAGCAAAAAAATAAGGTAACCTCTTACTTTACTTTATATAAAAGTAGCAAAAAATAAGGTAACCTCTTACTTTTCTTTATATAAAACTAGCAAAAAAACAAGGGAAATTCTTACTTCATATAAAACTAGCAAAAAAATAAGGTAATCTCTTACTTTACTTTATATAAAAGTAGCAAAAAATAAGGTAACCTCTTACTTTTCTTTATATAAAACTAGCAAAAAAAAACTACCCCCCGGGCAGCAATTTTTATCTGCAGACCTCTTCAACAACAACAACAAAAAAGAAACAATAAAAATTGAGTTTAAACAATATACCTATCTATTTCATTATCGAAACCAAAACTTTGTTAGTCATTGCGTTCACTTGAGAGTTTATTTTTTAAAAGAAACTATTCCAGAGTAATCTAATTGATCCGTACGTAAGTATTCGTGTCTAAACCTAAACGGAAGTTTTTATTATGAATTTTATCTCTTTATTCAATTAATTTAACTAATACTCTACAATTAATACTAATTTTTATATCAACGAAACTAATCGGTATATATATACAAAAATAAGCGAATACAAATTACAAATGGCTCATATGCAAGATATTAATTTATTTTTTTATGAAATAAATATGCAAATGAAGTACAGGCATAACTGTGTGATGGTATTTATTCCGCATTTATTAATTTAGACGAGCATGGTTATCCGGCGTTGCCCGCGAGGATGGACAACAAAACAAAAGAGTTTAAAAGTGTGTGTAGTATCTTTTTTAATTACTCTCTACTGCTCTCTATTCCCCTTCACTATACTCCCTTTCCATTTCTCGCGCTTTTTTCTCTCATTTTTTCTTATCCCCTCCACTATCCCCCCATCTTCTTTCCTTCTCACCTTTCTCCTACCTCTATCATCTCCTTTCTCACGTCTTTCGAAACTGGAAATATAATTGACGAATTACTGCATAATAACATTTAAAAATCGTTGACGAATTACTACGTAATGACATTAAAAATCGTTGACGAATAACTACATAATAACAGTAAAGAATTGTGACAGATTACTACATAATAACATTAAAAAATCGTTGACGAATTACTACATAATAACAGTAAAATATCGTTGACAAATTACTACATAATAACATTAAAAATCGTTGATGAATTACTACATAATAACATTAAAGAATGCACACAGATTACTACATAATAACATTAAAAAATTATTGACGAGTTACTACATAATAGCATTAAAAAATCGTTGACAAATTACTACATAATGACATTAAAAATCGTTGACGAATTACTACATAACAACATTCAATAATCCTGACAGATTACTACATAATAACATTAAAGAATCGTGACAGATTACTACATAATACTATTAAAAAATCGTTGACGAATTACTACATAATAACATTAAAGAATCGTGACAGATTACTACATAGTACCATTAAAAACCGTTGACTAATTACTACATCATAACATTTAAAATCGTTGACAAATTACAACATAATAACAGTAAGCATCGTTTACGAATTACTACATATTAGCATTAAAAAATCGTTGAATACTACTTAATAAAATTTAAATGTCGTTGACGAATTACTACATAATAACATTAAAGAATCGTGACGAATTACTACATAATAACATTAAAAAATCGTTGACTACTACATAATAAAATTAAAATGTCGTTGTCGAATTACTACATAATAACATTAAAAAATCAGTGACGAATTATTACATACTAACATAAAAAATCGTTGACGAATAATTTAGTTTGATAATAACATTAAAAAATCGTTAACGAATTACTACATAATAACATTACAAAATCGTTGACAAATTACTACATAATAACATTAAAAATCGTTTACGAATTACTACATAACAACATTAAATAATCCTGACAGATTACTACATAATAACATTAAAGAATCGTGACAGATTACTACATAATTACATTAAAAATCGTTGACGAATTATTACATAATAATATTAAAAAATCGGTGACAAATTACTACATAATAACATTAAAAATCGGTGACGAATTACTACATAATAACATAAAAAAATCGGCGACGAATTATTACATAATAACATTAAAAAATCGTTGACGAATTACTACATAATAACATTAAAAAACTGTTTACGAATTACTACATAATAACATTAAAATATCGTTGACGAATAACTACATAATAACAGTAAAGAATTGTGACAGATTACTACATAATAACATTAAAAAATGGTTGACGAATTACTACATTATAACAGTAAAATATCGTTGACAAATTACTACATAATAACATTAAAAATCGTTGATGAATTACTACATAATAACATTAAAGAATGCACACAGATTACTACATAATAACATTAAAAAATTATTGACGAGTTACTACATAATAGCATTAAAAAATCGTTGACAAATTACTACATAATGACATTAAAAATCGTTGACGAATTACTACATAACAACATTAAATAATCCTGACAGATTACTACATAATAACATTAAAGAATCGTGACAGATTACTACATAATACTATTAAAAAATCGTTGACGAATTACTACATAATAACATTAAGAAATCGTTACAGATTACTACATAATACCATTAAAAATCGTTGACTAATTACTACATCATAACATTTAAAATCGTTGACAAATTACAACATAATAACAGTAAGCATCGTTTACGAATTACTACATATTAGCATTAAAAAATCGTTGACTACTACATAATAAAATTAAATTGTCGTTGACGAATTACTACATAATAACAGTAAAGAATCGTGACGAATTACTACATAATAACATTAAAAAATCGTTGACTACTACATAATAAAATTAAAATGTCGTTGTCGAATTACTACATAATAACATTAAAAAATCAGTGACGAATTATTACATACTAACATAAAAAATCGTTGACGAATAATTTAGTTTGATAATAACATTAAAAAATCGTTAACGAATTACTACATAATAACATTACAAAATCGTTGACAAATTACTACATAATAACATTAACAATCGTTTACGAATTACTATTTAATAACATTAAAAAATTGTTGACAAATTACTACATAATAACCTTAAATATCGTTGACAAATTACTACATAATTACATTAAAAAATCGTTGACGAATTATTATATAATAATATTAAAAAATCGGTGACAAATTACTACATAATAACATTAAAAATCGGTGACGAATTACTACATAATAACATTAAAAAATCGGTGACGAATTATTACATAATAACATTAAAAAATCGTTGACGAATTACTACATAATAACATTAAAAAACTGTTTACGAATTACTACATAATAACATTAAAAACTGTTTACGAATTACTATATAATAACATTAAAAATCCTGACTGGCGGATAGATTGGGTTTATAGAGATGCGAGGACGCACCTGAATTAAAATGCGTTCATTTAATGTGCGCGTTTGGCGGCTAAAACGCTATTTCAAACGGAAGCAAGTTTGAGCTACCGACCGACAGAACCCTTCTCCGGGCGCATCTCTAACAAGAGGACCGAATAAAAAAAGAAGCAAAAACAAAAAAGAAAAAAACAAAAAACATAACTAACACATGAGCATTCAATAAAAGATCGCATTATTTTTGGTCGAGGAAAGATAAAAAGAAAATCCATGAGAAGTTTTTTTTTCTCTAATCAAGTTAAAATGTATAAAACGATTATTTTGCCGATAACAACGCGAACCATCCTTTTTGAAGAGAAAGTTTCATTCGAAAGTCTTCAAGCTGAACATAATTTAACGAGGAAAACAAACTTACACGCTGACACACATAACACATGCATAACTTCACATAGACACACCTTATTAGGCACATTAACATTTGTACTTGATATTGCTATACATGCACAAACACATGCACACACACACACATATATATATATATATATATATATATATATATATATATATATATATATATATATATATATAATATATATATATATATATATATATATATATATATATATATATATATGCATAAGTCATGTTAATTTTATATTCCAATAACTATGTTTCTATTTTTTTTTTTTTTTTCACATTTCCAAAAAACATAACATTTCTGTGAGATGTATTTTTACGGTCCGTTTCATTTTCCGTCAGCCAAACGGCATTTTTACATCAATATCGTCTCTGCAACACTACAAAAATATCAGAAAAATCCACAAAGAATAAAAAGTTACTTGATTAAAATGTCTTGATAAAACCTACACTATACAGTGGCTCATTTTTGAGCGACAACAAAGAAAAAACAAAGAAAAGGGCAAACTCACATGTGGGGAAACTCACTAATACTCCATTTTGAATTGTTCAGTTCATCCTAATAAAAGTTGTGCGTACATTTACAAATTTTAATTCAGAAATATTCCTTAAATTATTTATAAATTCTATCATTTATTTATAAAAATTCGAATTCACTTGAGAATTTTTTACTTTCCTAAAGTTACATCAATTTACCTGCAAATGCCTACTTTGGTCATTTGAATACGAAACTAAGTACAGAGCTGATCATTTGTGAGTTAGCTATATATATTCAGACATCCATGCAAGCATTACTTAGATTGTTATACTTCGGTGTTTTGACAATCATCGAGCTGAATCTTTTAAAGAGACTGCTAAGTAAAAGGCAGTGATAGTATATGCTAATACATATATTGTCATAATTGATTATTTATATATATATATATATATATATATATATATATATATATATATATTAATCCAGGTAGGGTAAAAATCCACAAGGTAGAAATCCAAGGAGAATCAAACCGGGCTTATAAAAGAGTGCTCAATAAAAATATAGAGCTGTATTGTGAATGCTTTTATTCAAACATGTACAAGGTCTGCTACACTGGCATGTCGATGTTATCGATCTACAGCTCTTGAGAGCTGTAGATCGATAACATCGACACAGACCTTGTACATGTTTGAATAAAAGCATTCACTATATATATATATATATATATATATATATATATATATATATATATATATATATATATATATATATATGATGATGAAATTGAAAAAAGGAACAAACCCAAAATATTATTTATGTATTCATCAATGTTTCGTCTTAGTTTCAAGACTTCCTCAGGATGATTGGATTACGAAAATAACACACAAGTACAAAATGCGTGAAACAAAGGTGGTAGCAAGAGTAAGCCTAAAATACCGCTGATGAAAAAATAAATTATGATATACAAATAGATGGTTGCAGTGAGAAATTGAGTCAACAGTACAGCGTGTGTAGGGGGAATGGTTGCGGTTGGAGTTATAATATAATTAGGGAGGGTGAGTGAGCTAGTGCTATGTAAGCCAAGAGAGGTCGCTTATAATAAGATCAGTTTTATATATATATATATATATATATATATATATTAATTTTATACCTACATAAAAGTAATATATATGTATATATATATATTAATTTTATACCTACATAAAAGTAATATATATGTATATATATATATTAATTTCATACCTACATAAAAGTAATATATATGTATATATATATTAATTTTATACCTACATAAAAGTAATATATATGTATATATATATATTAATTTTATACCTACATAAAAGTAATATATATGTATATATATATATATATTAATTTTATACCTACATAAAAGTAATCTATGGACATGTGTTTCTAGCTCACTGCTAGCACGTCTAACTTAGACAAGGATAGAATCTTCGATATTGATGTCTATAGTCGGGCGTTTTACCTTCGGGGCATGACGCCTTACCTCTATGGTTTCTATTACCTAAATATTGAACTCAGGAATCCTTATGTCGAACTCGGGAATCTTCACGTAATTTCAAACGGAACACTTTATGTAATCTACGGGGGTAGCTTGTTCTCGTTCCGTCAGCCCTGACCAGGTACAAGTCTTAAGTAATTCGTAATTGTATTCTTAGTATCGTCCGTGCTGAGGATTGATCCTTCAACTTCTAGAAGACGGTCACTTAGAACTGATTATTACTTAGCACTTATATCCATTGCGCCACAGGTTCTTACGGACCAGATTCCCGAGTTCGAACAGAAGTGCATGGAGAATGTTGGAGGTTACATCGGCCGAAACGTTTTGAGGATAACAACCAAGATGAAGATAGTAGTCCGAATAATCCAAATGATACACGGCGCCTCCTGTCGTCTAAACCAATTACCTCCCTTAGAGATAAATGTGCATTGTACAATCTGTACGCATTCATTGCGAAATACGTACATTTTATAGTTGCTAAATTTGTAGTTGCTTGTCGTCTGCGTGTTTCTTCTTTGTGTCTTGGGGGAATTCGGGATGTGTTTTGTTTACCTAGCTTTTTCTGTGTAGCGTTCTTTACCTTTATTTTTCATTTGTTTTTCAATGGTCCTCGACGTATCGTCACGACAGAGTTATCGAACTTATCTTATTTTGCGATGCAGTACATACGTTGTGGGTTTTTTTGGTGGTGGGGGGGGGGAAGGTTTCAGTTATGGATATTGTCTAGTGTCGTAAAAAGGGATGACGGAATATTATAATCTCCAATTTTTTTTCACTCGGAACGTAAACATTTGCTGTTATCACTCAAGCCTATCAACTGCAGTTAAATAATCCACGTCACGCTGGCCAGAACTGATAAGACGTTATCAAGCTCTGAAAAAAAGTGAGCAAAAGCACCTACAGCTAATACGTATACGTACTGCTATTTACAGGTATTCGACCACATATATATACATACATATATATATATATATATATACATATATATATATACATATATATATATATATAAATATGTATGTGTGTGTGCATGTATGTATGTATATATATGAATATATATATATGTGTGTGTATGTATATGTATGTATAAATGTATGTATGTATATATATGTATATGTATGAATATATATGTATATATATGTATATATACATATTTATATATATATATATATATATGTATGTGTGTGTGTGCATGTATGCATGTATATATATGAATATATATATATATATGTGTATGTATATGTATGTATACATGTATATATATATATATATGTGTGTATATGTATGAATATATATGTATATATATGTATATATATATATACATAGTTATATATATATATATATATATATATATATATATATATATATATATATATATATATACATATATATATGTGTGTGTGTGTGTGCGTGCGTGTGTGTGTGTGTGTGTGTGTGTCCGCAAGAATGTATTTAACAATAACGGGTTTTCGTAAGATGCACAAATAAATGGTTGGCAGACTAATGAAAATAGCATTTCGAACTTAAACGGGACAGACAAATGAAAATAATATTTCAAACTTAAACATGGCAGACAAATGAAAATTAGATTTCAAACTTAAACGTGACAGACAAATGAAAATAATATTTCAAACTTAAACATGGCAGACAAATTAAAATGATATTTCAAACTTAAACGTGACAGACAAATGAAAATAATATTTCAAACTTAAACATGACAGAAAAATTAAAATGATGTTTCAAACTAAAACGTGACAGACAAATAAAAATGATATTTCAAACTTAAACGTGACAGAAAAATGAAAATGATATTTCAAACTTAAACGTGACAGACAAATGAAAATGATATTTCAAACTTGAACGTGACAGACCAATAAAAATGATATTTCAAACTTAAACATGACAGACCCATGAAAATGATATTTCAAACTTAAACGTGACAGACAAATGAAAATGATATTTCAAAATTAAACGTGACAGACAAATAAAAATGATATTTCAAACTTAAACGGGACAGACAAATAAAAATGATATTTCAAACTTAAACGTAACAGACAAATGAAAATGATATTTAAAACTTAAACGTAACAGACAAATGAAAATTATATTTCAAACTTAAACGTAACAGACAAATAAAAATGATATTTCAAACTTAAACGGGACAGACAAATAAAAATGGTATTTAAAACTTAAACGTAACAGACAAATGAAAATAATATTTCAAACTTAAACATGACAGACAAATGAAAATTATATTTCAAACTTATACGTTACAGACAAATGAAAATGGTATTTCAAAATTAAACGTGACAGACAAATGAAAATGGTATTTCAAAATTAAACGTGACAGACAAATGAAAATGATATTTCAAACGTAAACGTGACAGACAAATGAAAATGATATTTCAACTTAAACATGATAGACAAATGAAAATAACATTTAAAACTTAAACGTGACAGACAAATGAAAATGGTATTTTAAATTTAAACGTGACAGACCAATTAAAATGATGTTTCAAACTTAAACGTGACAGACAAATTGAAATGATATTTAAAACTTAAACGTGACAGACAAATGAAAATGATATTTCAAACTTAAACGGGACAGACAAATGAAAATGATATTTCAAACTTTAACGTGATGTACCAATAAAAATAGTATTTCAAACTTAAACGTGCCAGACCAATGAAAATAATATTTCAAACTTAAACATGACAGACCAATGAAAATTATATTTCAAACTTAAACGTGACAGACCAATAAAAATTATATTTCAAACTTAAACATGACAGACCAATAAAAATTATATTTCAAACTTAAACATGACAGACCAATGAAAATGATATTTCAAACTTAAGCATGACAGACCAATTTAACTTCTATTTTAAAATTAATTGTGACAAACGAAAAAAATACTATAATAAAGTAAACATGAAAGACTTGTGAAAATTATATTTCAAGCTAAATCTTTATCGAAAAATTAAAGGTTAATTTCAAATTTAAGCCTGACAGACCAATAAAAGTGCTGTGTCAAACATTGTATTTACTTAGCTACAATTTTTTTGTTTTTTGCAGTTGAGCGTGGAGTACTGAGCAACGGGCATCTGGTCGAGATGAATGGATGTATCTTCCATAAGATGTGTCCATTTAATTTCCGCCGCGAAATGCTATTCCAAACTGAAAGAAAATGGCGTTTCAAATTTAAGTGTAACGGATCGAACGACAGACAGAGTCACTCACAGATGAGTGTGGACGCATCTAAAGTAAGATGCGTCCATTTAATTAGCGCGTTTAATGATGTAATTTTGAACTGTTTTTCATTCATTTACTAAAGAGTCACCACTTATCAAGGTCCACAGGTTACTCGAGGATAAGGGTTAGTGAATGTCAGGTGGATGGTGAGACAATTGACTATTTACGAGGACGGCTTAACAAGAATTTGTTTACATTGGACTTGTAAACGACAATGTTGAAGACAGCTGGGAAGCAGTCCAGCGATATTAGCTCCCACAGACGGGTAGTTCTATGGAAAGAAACTTTGTTCATGCAGGTTTCGTTTAGCTTTAGGGACAGAGGGAGAAAGAAGCCGTCGTACCGAACGACTAACCGACCGACAAATAACTTGTTCTCTTAAAAGGATTCATGCGCCCAACGGTTAAGAATGAGAAATATAAATACTGCGTTTTATCAGTACGACAAATCAAAACAATTACTTCCTCACAAACAGAATGCCCTCCCTTTAAGGGAGCCGATAATTATAATTTAATAATTAAATATTTATATTCACAGATCAAGGCGTGTTTAGTCATATAAAGACTCATCAATGTCCCATCGACCAAATGGTTCGCAGCTTAGATATCATGTCTGATAACTCGACATCTATATTCATGCGCTAAACGGTTAAAAATGAGAAATATAGATACTGCGTTTTATCAGTACGACAAATTGTCTCTTAAGAGGAACTATCTCAAATTTTGACAGGGGAGAAAACCTTTTCTTTACACATTCAAATCTAAACAATTAATTATTCACAAACAGAATGCCGTCCTTTTAAGGGAGCCGATAATTATAATTTAATAATTAAATATTTATACACGCAGAAAAACGTTTGTTTAGTCGTATAAAGACTCGTCAGTGTGGCTATATACAACTGACTCGCCGACCAAACAGTTTGAAGCTTAGATCTCAAGTCTGATAACTCGACATCTATATCCATGTATCCAACAATTAAGAATGAGAAATATAGATACTGAATTTTATCAGTACAACAAATTGTCTCTTTAAAGGATTCAACCTCAAATTTTGACACCTTCCCTTTGCACCTTTAAATCAAAACAATTAATTCCTCACAAACAGAGTGCCCTCCCTTTAAAGGAGTCGATAATTATAATTTAATAATTAAATAGTTATACCCACGTCTTAGTAGACTTACCCATGACCCGTTGGGTCACAATCACTAGCACTATTTATTCTGCTGTAATTTCATTCGAAAATTTATAAACTGTGACGTCATATCTTTTTAGAAATTCTTCTTGCATAACTAAATAATAATAAGTATTCACTTCTATATTATCTTTTAGAGTTGTCTTAGGTTTGTATAGAAGAAAAGAGATTTATTATTTTGCCATCTAATTTACATACGTATTTGTAGTGCTGACGAACACTTTGCAAATTAAATGGCAACGCGGAAAAGAGTCATTCTTTCTCTAAATGCTTACGGAGACATTAAGAATATTAAATAGTGGTTGAATCAACATAGAGTAAGAGCAGGTGAAAGAAATACATAGATATAAGAGATGGAGATGATTAACATCTTCAGATAATTACAAATTACGGTTAATTATAACAATTAAAACAGATTTATTTCCAAACTATATTAAATCCCAGAACTTAAGTATATTTAAGTATGCATTGTGTATGATTAAAGTGTATAGGAAGAAAAATCTTAAGTGACTTGGTTTTAGCCATGTTCCAAAAATGAACACTCTTTCTCCATATGTACACGTGTTTCAGAAAATCTTTATTATCATCATTATACTAATGTAAAATTTGACGAATTTATGATTTTCTTTTTCAGTATATATTCTTTATCAATTCCAATTCAGATAATTTCCAGTAGGAAATATTCGCAATCAGAACAATATCCAAATGAGTGGATAATATTTTAGCTGAACATGAAATCAAAATCACATTTTAAGATGGTGTTACATAAGGAATGGACATATGTGAAAAACGATTTCATCAGTTAGTATTGATTTACTATCTAGGTGGATCAGTGCAAGTTACCTTGACACGAAAATCTGAAAAACAACATTTTAGCGAAAGATCTTAAGCTAAGCAATATTTATGTTTGTAATAAATCTGTATATGTCTTTTGCGCATGCAGGAGTTTTGCTGGCTTGATTAAACTCGCTTACGAAGTGTTAAAATATACCACATGATTAACCCTGCTAATAATGGCTTCTAGAATGTATTCACATGTTGAACGATTTTATTCGGAAGACATGACTCACAACCCGCTGCTGTTGGTGTTGTTGTTGTTGTTGTTGTTTTTTTTTTTTTTTTGTGGGTGTTTCTTTTAGAGGTTTTTTTCTGATTCCAGGTTTGTTTTATCTATATATCCATTGTCTGAATGTATTTTTCATTATCATAGCTTGGCTCTGAGGAAGCGTTAATTCGCTGAAACGCGGTTGCCTTTGCGTAAGCCAAATTAAATGTTTATATGATATTTATAAAGTTCTACCTAGTATTTTGAAAAAAATATTGGTTTTAAGTTTTTTTTATAAATATATTTGTACTTGTTTAATTAATGTTCATATATATGTTCAACTTTTCACTTACCCTATATACATATATAACATTTACTTTATATAATATTATAAGGTAATATAATATATTTTGTATATAGATTTTCAGTATTTACTTCAACAGTACTCAATGCGTGTTTATATATATATATATATATATATATATATATATATATATGTATATATATATATATATACATATATATATATATATATATGAAGCAATCCAACAAAAGATATAAGCGTCAACTAATATCTTATAATTAGTGAAACATCCGGATAAAAACTGAAGCTCAATATACTGGATAGAGCATTAATATTATAATATAAAATGAAGTAATAAAATATTATTAGAATTCAAAGTTCAAGCAATGTATCCTTAAGTCCTTATTATAATATATATATATATATATATATATATATATATATATATATATATATAGAGAGAGAGAGAGAGAGAGAGAGTAAGAGAGATTTCAACCCGTATGTATGTATGTATGTATGTATGTATGTATGTATGTATGTATATGTATCCATCAGAATGTGAATGAGAGAGCTTTATTGAAAAAAAATCTAAATGAAACTTGCTCTGCATAATGAGAGATATCGCAACCCAAAATGAGAGAAGCCTGCAATGCTTCGCATTTATTTCTCCAAGTATGTATTAGCTCGAACCATATTATCTCGTTAAAATAAAATCCTGCCGACGAGCGGTGTCTCCCGAATAGTTACCCCGTCAAGCGCACAGGAGATGATGTCAACGAGCTAAAGGAAAGAAGCCTAACATGGTTATGTCCCTTGCCGTAATTTTTTCTTCTTTCTTTTCCGATTAGGTCCAAGAGATACACGAGATGCAGCTGAAGGAACGATTGTGTGAATAGTTCTTTGGTATCTGAGAAGTAAGATTTAAAAAGAAAAACGTCGGAATAGACAAGATCGATTTGCGAGGAATTTTTCAAGAGCGTTTAATAACCCAAAAAATAAAAAGTAACGATCAACACTGGCGTAGTTTGTAGACATTCAAAATAACGGAATGAAAATATCGTTTAATATTTGACGAAAGGTCATCAGTACATAAATACATTCCGAAAATTACCGAAACGCAAAGTGGGCGTATTAAACTCATACCCACAGGCCGCATGTCTTATCTTTCATACAGCCTCTTTTCTGGCAGAAGATGCATTGTTAGTCTTTCTCTACTCTATCGTTATTTAAAGGGAAGCGGTTCGACTGATCCCAATCTCTGTTTTTTTCATGTAAGGCATTCACAACAAGAACTCGTCCTATACCACAACTGCAACCCCCATCTTCTGTTACATCTGAAGGGGTGCCACTCAGAACAAACCCCTTTCTCACAGAATATACGTTACTAGTCTTTCTCTACTCAATCATGATTTCCATGAAAACATCAACTGACCCCCAATCTCTGGACGTTCTCTGTAAAACATTGTCGAGATTACACGGCCGTTCTCTACCTTTTTCATTTTCAAGCCTTTCATCTTCACTACGGAATTTCTAAAACCACCTTTGTACCTTTGTAGCCAAAATTCAAAATTTACATGAATACTCTTACTCTCGATTACTTTATATTTTTTCAAATTTTGAATTTTGCCTTTTCCATTGCCAACTTATCCCTCTATGTAATTCCTCTGATGATAAGATTTTAATCTTTGAAAAGCATTGGCTTAAGGAAAGAAAAATAAACATGTTTTTACCGAGTACACTTTGCATTGAACAATCGAAGTTGAAATAGATTTGTCATTCGTACATCTTTATCTCTCTTCTTCCATTATCTTTATATATATATATATATATATATATATATATATATATATATATATATATTATAATATAAAATGAGGTAATAAAATAAGGTGTCAATCAAATTTTATTAGAATTCAAAGTTTAAGAATACTTTGCTTGAACTTTGAATTCTAATAAAATTTGATTGACACTTTATTTTATTACCTCATTTTATATTATAATATTAATGCTCTATCCAGTATATTGAGCTTCAGTTTTTATCCGGATGTTTCACTAATAATAAGATATTAGTTGACGCTTATATCTTTTGTTGGATTACTTTATATATATATATATATATATATATATATATATATATATATATATATATATATATATGAAGGTTTATAACTAAAAGATAACTTTTAGAGAATTAGACCTATTGTGAGATGAGGAAAGCTCAATATACTGGATAGAGCAAAAATAAGGTGAGTCAATGAAAAATAGTTAGACCTGTAAATGGAAACAGATCGATATCTTCAGTTGTTCAGAACAAGGAGCATTTAGTAAATAAAAATATTTCTTCTTCTTCTTCTCCTCTTTCAATTGTATTCCTTAAGCACGGCTTTTCAAAGATTAAAATCTTATCATCATCTGATGATAAGATTTTAATCTTTGAAAAGCCGTGCTTAAGGAATACAATTGAAAGAGGAGAAGAAGAAGAAGAAATATTTTTATTTACTAAATGCTCCTTGTTCTGAACAACTGAAGATATCGATCTGTTTCCATTTACAGGTCTAACTATTTTTCATTGACTCACCTTATATATATATATGTATATATACAAAAAGAAAGAAAAACAAATATATTATTCAAGATCGAACGTTTTTATTTACATATTTTCTTAATATGTGCAACTAGGAATTACATTTACTATTAATTTCTCGCAAGAATTACATTTCAGCAATAATATACAAGTATAACTTTCAAGTATAAGGCGTTACTTTCCAATCACTTCGATTTCATATCGTCCGATCACTTTTAGTCCCTTTTCTCTCTATATTGTGTTAATATTGGCGGTCGTTTAGAAAGAATAATAACTAAGTTTTAGCACATACAAGAAAAGCATACAGATTCCTTGCATTTCATCTTTGTTATTAGAGTCGTATATGCTTCAAAATTTTTATTCTAGAAGTTATTTATTCGGAATGTATATAAGAGTCCACTCAATTATTGAGCATGAAAAATATTGTATAAAACATTGCGAGAATCTAATCTAATATATATTCACGAGAATAATACCCATCCCAGGACGGGTAAAAGTAATTCCCCCCGGACGAAACAACTTTGCACAAATGTCATGTTCCCTTAAGAAAAGTACACTCAAGATATAATGATACTAAACCTAATGTCTAGAATCTTTATTCAAATTTTGATGAAGAGCAAAACAAAAGATAGTGGCAAAAGAGGAAATGATTGAGACGATACAGATAGAAATCCGAACAGTACATAAAATATAAGATATTTGAAACAATGAACGTTTGGTTTATCAAAACGTAAACAGAGAAAGAGCAAGGACAGAACAACAGAATCCAACAGAAACAAAACACTTCTGGCGCAAGATATGGGGAAACATACAATATCACAACAGAAATGTCAAATAGCTAAAAGAAACATTAAAGAAGAACTTCAGAACATTGAAGAAAGAAATGAAAAAGAAATTAATGAAGATACGATTCAGACAACCGTAAGGAAAATAGCAAGCTAGAAAACGCCAAACTATGATGGAATACATGTACACTGGTTTTAAAAATTCACGAACCTACATAAAAGGCTATCGTAAAAACTGAGAAGATGTATCCATAAAACAGACGTACCAGAATGGATGACCAAATGCAAGAGTACGTTAACACAAAAAGACACCGAAAAGACAACTACAGACCAATAACGTGTTTAGCAACAACGTGAAAAATCCTACCGGCACAACTGAGAGAACAGATCTACTACTCCCGTAACAATTATGGACTACTTCCTGAGTGACAAAAAAAGAATGCCAGAAAGGTAAAAGAGAGATGCATGACCTGTTATACATAGATCAAAAGATCTTGAAGGAGGTAAAAAGCAGAAAAACGAACATAGCCATGGCATGGATTGATTACTAGAAAGCATACGACAGAATCCATGAAGCATTGGTAATTGAATGCTCTAGAATCTACAAGATATTCGACAAGATTATTAATATTATTAATAAACCAATAGAAACATGCCGACTGGAACTGACAGCTGGAAAACAACACCTGACTGAGATAAACATACAGAGAGGCATCTTCTATGGAGACTCTATATCACCACTACTGTTTATCATATGAAACATGAAGAAAGTCAATATAATACCAATAATCGTAGGAGCACTAGGAACAGTCCCCAAAAAACTTGAAAAAAAGACTGGGAGAAATTTGAATCAATGGGATCACTGAGACCATACTAAGGACGGCATTGATGAAAACAAGGGATGCCTATTGGTCTTAGTCTTTAAAAGACCAAGGTTATAGGTAGGAGGAAAACAGTCAGCAGGAAGAGAGTTCCACTAGCATGCAGTGGGAGCTCACTAGTAAACGGCCTGTGATAGAACACCGAATGAGTTTCAATAGTGGAAGAAAGAAGCAGAAAGTACTGAAAATATCCGGATGCTTGTTGTCACTTAGATTCCAGGGAAAACCACCGAATTTAATCAGCGGTAAAGAAATTCTAGTTAATAATGGGGATAATATTTCTCGTAGCATTTCTTGTGGTAGAAATAAAAACCTGCTTCCAATGTAAAACAAAGAAAGCGTCAAAAGATTGACTTTATTAAATTTGTTATCTTTAAAATAAACAAAGTTTCAAAATTGAACCGAAAATGGAATTCGAAATTATCATCAAACATTTTAGCTGATACGAAAGACATGATTTTAAATTAAATTCTCTCGCTCTCTCGCTCTCTCGCTCTCTCGCTCTCTCTCAATATATATATATATATATATATATATATATATATATATATATATATATATATATATATATATATATATATATATATATATGTATATATATATATATATATATATATAATCCAGGCAAGGTAAACATCCACAGGATAAGAATCCAAAGTATTTCAACCGGGCTTATAAAAATACATACATATACAAAATCTCCGACACTGGCATGTCGGTGTTATCGATAAACAGCTGTATTAAACTGAGATCTCGTCAAGCGCATAGTGAGAATGCAATCTTTACCTCAGATCATATTTGATCATATTTGTAAAGAATGAAAGATAAAACTCTTCTCGTCAGAGGATCAAATCTGGTAATATGGTATTTATAACAATTAAATATTACCTAGTTCCATTTCACTTTGAAAAATTGAAGACTAAAAAAACAAAAAAGGTTGGGGATAAAGAAATAAAAGTCCGGGAAGTAAAAAATTAGCAGTATTGCGAAGTGATTTTTGAAGACGAAAGGGACGTTATGGTGTAGATAGTTAATAGTAAAAGTAACAGTTTGTAGAATTGAAGAAAGTTTTTTTAACAATTTACAAGTAAAAGGTGGAGGGTTCAAAATATCTCACTTGGTCCGTATGGATTCGTACTCCTTTATATGTATATTTCCGTGGAGTTACGAGTAAAAATCCTGGATTGGTATTTTAAATATCCAATTCGGCAAATCCGAGGTTAAGATTGTCTGTTGAAAGGCGTTATGTGGAAAAGTTCATATCTGCCTTCAATTCCTGGCTTCCAGACAGAGAAATGTTTCAAAAGTTTTATATATGATCTTAAATATTCTGCTTAGGGTAGGAAGCTTTGCCGACTAAAGAGAATAGAACCGGATCCACCGAGGTCAAAAAGGAATAATGCGTGCGGCTAATATTTTAAGGGTAGTGTGAAGGAGTGGGTAGGGTTGGGGGATTAGTGAAGTCTATAAATTCAAGTTTGAGTGGTCAGCTAAGGTGTGCCCGTGGGATGGGGGGAATTCAGTTGCTTATATTTTGAGGTTAAAGGAGGTTTCTAAGTGCGGCGAAGCTATTAGATAGGGAGATATGTGAGCGGGATTAATATGTAGCCGTAATTGATATTATTATTATTATTATTATTATTATTATTATTATTATTATTATTATTGTTATTAAAAGGAGGAATATTATTTTCAGAGCAGATGTATTAAAATTGTGAGTGTTTTATTCTGAAGGCAAGGCAGGTTATAATTTTGCGTAGCCCAATATTAATTAAAATTATGTTAGCTGATTCTAGTAGGGTTAAAAGGTGGAATTCAGTGTATGAATTTAGATTAATTTTATATTAACTTATATTACATCATATTGAATTATCTTGTCGCCAGGGGGTATTATTGAGCTGTTAGTCTTTTAGTATTAGGTTGATATTTGTTGAGAAAGGTGGATGGGGCAGTGGGGTCTATCCGTAGTGGAAGATCGATGCTAAAGAGGTCGTGTGGTTGTGTAATTAACTATATGTTTTGCTATTGAGTTAAAAATAAATCTGATAGAGGAGTGAGGATGGTCTAGATATATGGGGGGCAAGACTATGTTGGGCTATGTGCATTTATGTGTTCTGGGTGGGGGTGTCTATTGGGGTTACAAGCTGGGCGTATTTAAATCCCATCTTATGTTTGCATCTGGAAATTATCTCGTTTCTTGAGTTTATAACGTTTTTCTCTATTGCAGTTGTGAGTATCATTAGTGCTTCTGATGTGCATAGGTTGCAATTCTTTGAGCCCGGTGTGTAGGATTTTGATTTTTTCAGTATAGACCATTTTAGGGAGAATTGAGTGTTATTTGATTTAAATTCTTTGATTAATTTAGTTAGAGAGGTGTTGTTATTGGTATTGTTATTGAATGAGTAAGTATGCATGGAGATTCTGGATTTTATAAATTGCGATGTCGATCCTATGTATGTATATATCCTAGGGTTGGCTATCCTGTCAGTTACTGGGTTGCTTCTGGTTGTGGGCATTATGGTGTTGCTAAGCTGGTTCGGGTTTTGGTTTCTAGAGTTAGGTGGGGCTGTTGGACGGGGTGATGTAAGTTCGGTGGTATTGTTTAGGTTAGTGGTGCGTTGGGGTAATTTAGTTACGGTATATGCATAGACCACATCTTTTTTTGTTTTTTTTTTATTCTTCAATTTTTCAAAGTGAAATGAAACTAGGTAATATTTAATTGTTATAAATACCATATTACCAGATTTTATCCTCTGACGAGAAGAGTTTTATCTTTGAAAAACCATGGTTTAAGGATTAATGTAACTCCTTGCATCGGAAATTTCGATGTAATAAAATTTGTATTAATTTATGTAACTTTATGTAATTTTGCACAATTTTTTCATCTTCATCTTTCTTTCTTTAAAATTGATTGCTCTACTCAACGTATTGAGCTTTATTTTATCGAGATAGATCACTCTACGATATTTCACTTATCGTTAATTCTATTATCATTAGTATATATATATATATATATATATATATATATATATATATATATATATATATATATATGGTAAGTCAATGAAAATTGATAAGACCTGCAAATGGAAGCAAATCGATATCTTCAGTTGTTCAAAACAAGGAGCAGTTTAGTTAATAAAGAACATTTATTTTACTTCTCTTTCGTTCCTTAAACCAGGTTTTTCAAAGATTAAAATCTTATCATCAGAGGAAAAATTATGATTGATAAGTTGACAGGATAGGACTGTCAAATTTACATATATATATATATATATATATATATATATATATATATGATACTGAGTTCGGATATGTTCTACTGCTGAAAGAGGGCGAAAATCGAGTCTAGGACTTTCGGTTTGTTGTCTGAATGCTGGAAATAATTATATATATATCTATATATATATATATATATATATATATATATATATATACATGAAGCAATCCAACAAAAGATATAAGCGTCAACTAATATCTTATAATTAGTGAAACATCCGGATAAAAACTGAATCTCAATATACTGGATAGAGCATTAATATTATAATATAAAATGAAGTAATAAAATAAGGTGTCAATCAAATTTTATTAGAATTCAAAGTTCAAATATATATATATATATATATATATATATATATATATATATATATATATATATATATATATATACATAAATCGGAGATACTTTTCGAAAAAAAAACAAGACCCTATAAAAAGCAAAATTTGAATTATCTAAAAAACAATTACAGCCGTTTCTTGAATGGTAATACACACAAGACAATTATAAAAACAAAGGTCGAATTTTATTAACAAATAAATCTTCAGATATAAAGAAGTAAAATTAACTTACTTTAGACATATTTTACATATATATATATATATATATATATATATATATATATATATATATATATATATATATATATATGGGGCGGCTTTATGAATTAGATGTTAGTTATAAAACACTGACACTTATATTTAAAAAAAGTCTAAGATCAAATGACTCCGACGTGCTTTCTAATTAATAATCAGTGGATTACTTTCCTTGTTTCCATCATATATGTTCAATGTCTATAAGTGTTTTTTTTGTCTTTTTTTTGTTTTAAAAGTGTTTTTGAGGGGAGATAACTCGATTCTTAATTGAACTGTTTGGCTTTAAACCTAAGTATCGAAATGTCTTTGTTCACCGCATGTACCAGGTAAAAATAATAGAAATATAAGACAGAAAGAATGGTTGCTTTTTCGTAAAATATGTCTTAAAGAAGGTCGTTTTTTATTTACATCTGATAATTGATTCGTTGATAAAATTGGACTTTTTTTATAAGTATAAATGATAAAGATGTATCCGTTGATCTCCCTTCAAAACACATTATTATTCACATATTTTCGAAATCAAATATGGGAAAACAATACAATCAATATTAACTTCTTTTTCAAACAAACTTCTGGTGGTATATGTACACAATTTTAGTATTTATAAACACTTTCACTTCACACACACACACACATACACACAAACACACACACACACACATATATATATATATATATATATATATATATATATATATATATATATATATATATATATATATATGATTACATTTTGTCATATTGGGAAATTCATACAAATTGATATTAGATATATAATCTCTTTTTATATAAAGTTTAGTATATATATATATATATATATATATATATATATATGTATGTGTATATAAATAGATATGTTTATATAAATTTAGGTATAGGTATATGCATATGTTTATATATTTCTATGTACAAGAGTGCGGAACATCACTTTTACACCCAGATTGCCTGCTTCTTTATGCATTCTATTCAACTTATATATATATATATATATATATATATATATATATATATATATATATGTACACTAGCTACTCTCCCCAAAAGGTGCACTTGAGAAAATTCAGCAGACGATGAAAACGGAAATCATTGGATTCCATTTTTCGGATTTCATTTCGTGAGTCACCGAACATTTAAGATGGGTCTTAAGTTCCTTTTATAAAGGTCTACTCATGTCAATGAAACTATGGTATGTCTCTGAAAAATCTAATGTTTTTAAATAAATAATTTGCAATAGCTCTCGCATTCGTACGATCGAACACTTTATGATTGTCTCTTCAACAAAACTTTGATAAATTCTAAGAGCCAGGATTTTATTTCTCTTACGAAACATTTTTTTAAATAATCAGTTTTGGTAAAATTATACGGTTCCGTTTCGTTCAGTAGTTGACCAACCAACATTTGTATGTCAATATCGTACCTTTCCTCTCTAAACTCATCAGAAAGACAACAAAGTTCTCAATTCGAAAAATGACACATTGCTATTTGACAAAAATAAGAGTCCGAAAATCAAAACAAACTTACATCGAATGCCTTTTCATTTACAGCGTTTTTTAAATAACCACTTCGGACAGGCAGCCATATTCTAATTAGAAGCTGAGCTAAGAGAATTGCGCACAACACTTGACCGAAAATCTTTTATATTTGAATCAGATAAACAAGGATTACAGTTTTTCATAAGAATACTTTAATGGGAGTATTAATTCAAAACATCAGACTACGAAACTAAAGGTTAGAACCTAAAATTGATTATATATTTTGGGGGGGAATTTTCGATGCCTTTGGAATGTAATAAAATCTTGTTTTTTATTTGTATATGCTCTGTTGTAAGAAATTGACATCGAGCTTTCAATTGGAAGATGTTGGTATGCATAAAGAATAGAAGGTATATGCTTTAACATATTTTCGCACTCATATATATATATATATATATATATATATATATATATATATGTATACATATATATATATAAATATATATATATATATATATATATATATATATATATATATATACATTTTACATTATATTTTACTTTATTTTATTCCTTAATTTATTTTTATTTTATTTTCATTTTATCTTTATAATTTTGATAATGTTTATAATGTCTTTTATCATCATTATTATCGGTTTATCTTTATATTTTTATTTTATATTTGTAACTTATTCCTTTTTAAAATATTTGTCCCTGCATCTCTTCCTGTCATTAGAAGTTCCTCTAAGACGAACTTGTTATTTTCTTCCTTGAATTTTCTGTAAGATGTGCTGCTAAAGGCGCTGATGAAGGACGTTCTGGAGTGGCTTTGTAAAAAAAAATTTTTGAATTGAAAAATTAAAAAAATAAAAATTAAAGTATTTCCAGAATGTTTTGGAAACGACCGTACGCCATAATAGACTTATTGTTCTAATTATTTGAACATTAAATCATCTTATATATATATATATATATATATATATATATATATATATATATATATATATATATATATATATATATATATATATATATATATATATATATGTATATATATATATATATATATATGCTGATAAGTCCCGGTTTAAGGACGAAACGTATACGTACATAGATAATAAACAATAACAAATATTTATTATTTGTCGCTCCTCAAAAAAGTAGAGCACTGTAATGGTAGTATTAACACAACGTGACGTCACTTGCTTAATAATGCATCGTTCCTTCCCTTAAAAAAGAAGTAGAATGCTTAGACGTTAAGCCACCGATAAAAGTGTTAAAATTATCATCGTTTATTAGCTATTAAAATTGGTCGAGCGGTTAAAGACGTCGGATTAGTTTGAAAAATACCTGTAGTCCGGGGTTTCGAATCGCATGACCGGTAGTGAATAGTCATGTCTCTATGCTGATGAGTCCCGGTTTAAGGATGAAACGTATACGTACATAGATAATAAACAATAACAAATATTTATTATATATATATATATATAAAGTATGAAAATATATAAGATACACAGACACATTTATTTTTCATTCTCAAAGGAAATCATCAGGCTAAATAATTAAAAATGTTTGTTATACCCTTTGCTGATTTGAATATATTAGTTTATAATTGAAAAATATATTTGAATACTACCAGATTTTCGGGCGGGACTACATTTCCTTTAATAAACTGTTACAAAGTACGTTATTAGAGTTCCAATAACATTGTATAACAATAACAAATCAAAATTGGTTAATTAAAATCAAAGTTTGATATGTAAGCTTAAACGTTATTTAGGTCAAACTTTCCAAATCTCAAAAGATCATTTCATATGTTAAATATACATGTATGATAAAATGTTTTTAAAATAAATCCGGCAAGATGAAGGAAAACAAAAAAATGAGACCAAAAACAAGTTTCAAAGTTTCACCTTCACATGGAGAGTGAGACAAGATAATAAAAGTTTTTAAAAAGATGGCCGAAATAGCAAAAAACAGATATGCTGTTTTGTTTGCTTTCTGGCCTTTATTGTAATTTCCTTTTGGTGTTTTGGCTTTTGACAATGCCTTTGTCATATGAACGCGAAACGTTGAGACGAGTTTTCGCTATATACATGTGTGAGATTTATTTAGTGTATTTAATTATCAGCGAAATATTTTTCAAATCAATAAAACTTATATTAAATTTATATATTATGAATTGTACAGTTTTAGTCGACGGGCCTACAGGATTCGATTTTGGAAAACTTTATTTTAAAATAGATTAAGTTGGAATTTTTACCATAGTGATATCAGATTAATAACAAATCACCATCTTTGCTGATCGGACTATCTTATTATTTTGATGTGTGTGAAAGGCGATAACGTACGTACAAACATAAAATGCCTTAGTGTATTATTACATAGATATTTGATTTACATTCTTTTTAAAAAGACAGAACAGAAATTTTTTTAGACATTTTTAAAAGAATGGCCGACCGTGTAAATCACGTGATGTGTTCGCCCTTTTGAGTTTTTGAAGTGTTTCTTTTTACTTTATGATATTTTTGTTACGTTTTTCAAGCAATTACAAAAAATAAGAAGGAACTGAAAAATCATCCCCCTAAAATTCAAACGTTCAAAAATAAATTTTTTTTTTTTATTTTTGAATAAAAATAAAACAAAATTATTTTTTTACTTTTTGGGGGCAATAACAAAAAATAAGAAGGAACTGAAAAATCATCCCCCTAAAATTCAAACGTTCAAAAATAAAATTTTTTTTTTTTTTTTTTAATAAAAATAAAGCAAAATTAATTTTGTTACTTTTTATTACAAAAAATAAGAAGGAACCGAAAAATCATCCCCCTAAAATTATATGTTACAAAATAAAATTAAAAACATTTTTTTTTTAATACAAATAAAACAAAATTATTTTGTTACTTTTTGGGAGCAATAACAAAAAATAGGAAGGAACTGAAAAATCATCCCTTAAAATTCAAATATTACAAAATTAATTTTTTTTAAGTTCTTTTTTTAAATAAAAATAAAGCGAAATTAATTTTGTTACGTTTGGGGGGGGGGGAGCAATTACAAAAAAAATTAAAAGTAACCGAAAAATCATCCCCCAAAATTCAAATGTTACAAAATAAGATTAAAAAAAAATTTTTAATAAAAATAAAACGAAATTAATTTTGTTACTTTTTAAAATTTTGTGTGAAATTTTCATTATATTTTGTTACTTTTTTATTTTCTTTGTGACTATTTCATTCGTGAAACTTTAGAATTAATTCAATGGTCTTTTGTTTGGTGGTCCAGTCATTAAGGATTTTTTTTATTTCAATACAATGGTTTAGCGGTCGATTCTCATCAACCGCAGTAAAATTAAAGTTTGTGACCTTTTTATCTTTTTTTGATTTTTTGCTGATTGAATTTTATACATTTGTTACATTTTGATTTTTTTGCTGACATTTTTGTAATTTTATTTACGTGCGACTTATTGGCACTTTTGTAATTGGTTTCTGACATTGACATAGAATGTCCGAGATTGGGGAGTGATTTACCCCTCGTATATGGCTACTTAGCTAGTGGCAGAATAATTACACTCGCGTTATCTACAGGTAAGTGTATATAGTACACTACATATACATTCTTGGTGTTTATATCCTGAAGGCAGTGTATTGCCGAGGGCTCAAATCTTCTATTTACGACCAGCTCTCACGTTGATGACGAAAAAGCGGGATGTTCCTTTCAAATGAAACCCATACGGAGCCGATTTTTTTTTGTTACCTACATATATTTTTTGTGTGTAATTTCATGTCTTTTCACCTCCGGCGTTAGCCTGGGTCCTTTTTTCTGCATTCTATTTAGATACAAAATGGAAAGAAATTGAAGAGGTGTGGGAGATTGCGGTCGTAGATTTTTTGGATATATCAGCATCATATAAAAGACGCAACATCTCATCTTTAGATTGTAGCTTTGATTTCTTTCTTGATACGTTTAGTTTTCTTCTTCTTCTTCTTCTTCTTCTTCTTCTTATTATTATTATTATTATTATTATTATTATTATCATTATCATCATCATCATTATTATTATTATTATTATTATTATTATTATTATTATTATTATTTACTCACTAGGAGTTATCACACTGGTCATCGTCAGTGATCGCCCACTGCCAACAACCTGTGGTATTCCCTGGAGTATGAGTGACAACAAGTCTCCTCAGACTTCCAGTATGCTCCACCTCTTTTCGTTCATCATCGCTGATGACCTTGCGGTATCTCAACAGCCACCCACCACCGGTTTCCCGCTGATAAGGGCCATTGGTACCCTCTGGGGCCCGAGTGGCAACAAGCCTCCCCAAGGTCCCAGAGCTGTCCACGCTCTTCCAGTGGAGGTCTGGTTTGCGCTTTCCCTCCTCGACCCTCTGTCCATAATTTTCGTGGTGTCAGCCTATGCTTGCGCCTCTCCCGTGCGGTTGTATTTTCCCCGGTTCTGTTGTCTTGTGCTTCCATGTGTTTGTTCTCCATTCGTTGCTTATGTGGGTTGATTTCCGCATTTGAGGACATTTCTCAGGATTGTAGCTGTTTTGATCATTACTGTCCTTTGTATGGTCTCAGTTATCCCTTTTATTCCTATTTCTCCTAGTCTTTTCTCCATGTTTTTGGGGACTGCTCCTAGTGCTCCTACGATTATTGGTGTTATACTGACTTTCTTCATGTTCCATATTCCTTTCAATTCTCTGGCAAGTTCGGTATATTTGCTTCTTTTTTACGTCTCTTTGATCTTCACTCTGTGGTCCGCTGGAACGGCGAAGTCTACGATTTTGCAGGATTTTTCTTTCTTGTTGATTATTATCATGCCCGGTCTCCTTGCTGTTATGGGTTTGTCTGTTTGTACATTCATATCCCATATGATTTTGTGTTTTTCGTTTTCTAGTACAGTTTCTGGTTTGTGTTTGTACCGTTTTTTTGCGTATTCGAAATTCAGTTGTTTGCACATTTCCCGGTGTACTTCTTTCCCCACGCTGTCATGTCTGTTCTTGTATTCCTTTTGGGCTAGCTTGCTGCATTCACTTATTATATGGTTTATCGTTTCGTCTCTTTGTCCACACAATCGGCATTTGCTGTTTTCCTGGGTTTTATCTATCTTTGCTTTAATAAAGTTTGTCCTAATCGCATTGTTCTGTGCGGCCGTCAGCAGAGATTCCGTTTCTCTGTTCAAGTGTCCTTTTCTTAGCCATGCCCAGCTGTTTTCATTGGCTTCATCGCTTGTGAGTCTTATAAAGCGTCCATGTAGTTGTTTTTCTTCCCACTTTTCCTTTCTTGTCTTTTTGTTTCTGGGTTCAGTGCTTCCGGAGTTGTTTGTTGGGCTGGTGTCTCTTGCTGTGGTGATCAGTCTTTCCGTGTTCTGGGTTACATATTTCCCCAGCTCTTTTTTGGTGTCTTCCACACAGTCTTCTATACTTACCAGTCCTCTACCTCCTTCATTTCTTTTCATGTAGAGTCTGTCCGTATCGTCTTTTGGGTGCAATGCATTGTGCATAGTCATTAGTTTTCTAGTCCTCTGGTCAAGGTGCCTGAGTTGTTCTTTAGTCCAGCCTATGAATGGTCCAGAGTATCTTATTAGTGATACAGCCCATGTGTTTATCCCTTTTACTAGGTTTTTGCTATATAGTTTAGTTTCTAAGAGTTTCCTTGTTCTTCGTAGATATTCTTTTCCAATCTTCTCTTTCATTTCTGTATATTTGATTGTGTCTGCTTCCAGAACTCCCAGGTATTTATAACCCTCTTGTTCTCCTAGCGCCCTCACCTCCTCTTGGTTGGGGAGTTCTATACCTTCTGTCGTCTCCAGTTTTCCTCTTTTGATCTCTAGCAGTGCACATTTTTCTATTCCAAACTCCATTTGGATATCCTGGCTGAATATCCTGGTTGTATTTATCAGCTTTTCCAGTTCTTTTTTGTGTTTTTTTGCAAACAGTTTAAGGTCATCCATGTACATCAGGTGGTTTATTCTTTGTTCTGTATTCGTGAACCTGTATCCGGCATCACACTTTCTGAGTATGTAGTTGAGATTATTATTATTATTATTATTATTATTATTATTATTATTATTATTATTATTATTATTATTATTATTATCATTATTATTATCATTATTATTATTATCATTTGTAC
>OY744519.1:211445432-211467932 GCA_963556195.1 Sepiola atlantica
GGCTACAAACTGATCGGAATGCAGCTGTTGTTGAGAGGGTGCGAAAAAAGATAATGCGGAACGCGACGGCGGAGATGAACATTTTAGCCTGAAGATTCCCCCCGGGGATAAAACGCAGGAGCCTCTGTGTAGCTTAATTGCCATAAATATATTTTATAACTTACTACCTAGTTCTACTAACGTATCGAGCACTGTTGAAGTAAATACTGAAAACTGATACATCAAAAATTATATCTCCTTATAAAATGTTATGTGGATACATGAAATAGTAATATATATATATATATATATATACATGTTTTTGAAGCTCCTCGTAAAAAAGTAGAGCACTGTAAATGGTAGTACTAACACAGCATGACGTCACTTGCTTTATATGCATAATTCCTTCCCTTATAGAAGTAGAATGCGTGTGCGTCTCGCCGCCTTAAAATGTGTTAAAATTATCATTGTTTATAAGCTATTCAGAATTGGCCGATCGGTTAGCGACGTTGGATTTGGGTTGAAAAATTCTTGTATTCCAGGGTTTCGAATCGTGTGACCGGTAGTGAATAGTCATACTTCTATGCTGAGGAGTCTCGATTGAAAAGAGACGAAACGTATACGTCCATAGATATAAACAATAACAAATATTTATATAAATATATATATATATATATATATATACATATTGTATTAATAAAATACTGCAAAACCCATGCTACTATTCAGTTCGTGTTTATCTGTTACACCACTGCATTGTATTGCCTTCTATTAATTACTTTTATTTATATTTTCTTTTGTTGGTAAATTTAGTTAAGAAATAGTCATTTATGAATGTCTATTAATCAGTCAATTAATTTGATCGATTAAGTTTAATTATTTATTAACGATAAGTCTGAGATATAATTTACACTAATCATCTATTTTGTACTGTTTTCCTCATTTGCTGGATTTTTTTAGTGAAAGCCGAAGAGTAAACCGGCCGAAACGTTATGAAAATGGCTACAACCAAGATGAGCAATAGTCTGAAATATATAAATAATAAAATACTTAGATCTAGCTAAAAACTAGTTTTAAATATACTATATATATGTATGTAAGTATTTTTATATATAAGGATGTTTGCAATACGGTGGAAGTCAGGGCAGTAAAAGAGGATATGGCCAATCATAAATAAGTGAGATACAATAAAATTGATATTTCTTCAATAAAACTTATTTATTTTTCAATCATCTATATATCTTTCACTTACTTTTGCATAAAGTTCGGAAGGATAGAAGATGTATATATTTTTTGATATTTCGGGACTAACACTCCCCTTTGCAAAAATAAAGTTTTATTCTATTTGCTGCTGAGAAACGTCCCAATGTTGCTATTACATTCAAATGTACCTTTGTACTGACATTGGAAATGTAATATATTATATAAATGACAGTTGCCTGTGTGTGTGCTCGACTACAATACGAAAGTACACAAGATGTATTTACAAAACTATATCGGGTTTTGTGTGACACAACATCGTTATGGTAAAATAGAATACGGTATTTTTTTATGATTTTTCACCCCAAACAAGGCAGGACGCTACTGTAGAAGTAAGGGGCTACTGAGAATTAGGAAGTAGGTTTAGGGTGTCATTCTAAGTTGGGAGCTGTGTAGCGAGATGTCTGTTTACATTAGTTTTAAACCTCTGCATGTCGGTACTGTCGGAGAAACAGGGAGCAAGGAAGGAGTTCCAGAGGCCAGCAGCACGAAGAAAAAAAGCAATTGGAGGCTCTCCAGCATCTTGGGACCTCCACAGTGAATGGATGGGATTTAGCTGATTGTCGAGTTTGTCTAGTGAATTTACGTCGAAGGGGCACCAGAACAGCCAGTTCATCGGAACATAATCCATTGAAGTATTTGCAAAACAACCACAAGGATGCAACATTGCGGCGATGGGACAAGGGCTGGAGCTTGGTTGATAGTGAGGGACCTATTAAGTTGGCGACTCTTTTTTGGACCTTGTCAAAGAGGGAGAGACTAGTGGATGATGCACCAGCCCAAATGTGGCAACAATACTCCATGCATCAGCGGATGGTGGCTTTGTAGATATACAGGATAATGTCAGGTGTGAGGAGTTTACTAGCACGGTAGAGGGATCCCACCTTCTTTGCTGCAGCCTTGGCAATGTCTTCAATTTAATACGGTAACATCCGTTCTGTTGGAATCACCGGGGGCAACATTAATGCATGTAGGATTTAACAACTTCCTGTTTTAATTCGTACTAATAGTTGTTTCAAAGATACTGAAATTAGGTCAGTCAGTCAGCTTTTTTCTGTTTTTCCGGCTTTTTGGTGTGTATTTTCTCGAATTTCTTTAATATCGAACAAGTTAAGGATAAGAGATGTTGCATACACTTTTAAAAACTCTGATATTTACCCTAAATCCTAAACCCTAACCCTAACCCTATAACTCCCAGAAAATACCGAGTATAGAATAAATATTGGAAAATATCATTCATATATATATATATATATATATATATATATATATATATATATATATATATATATATATATATATGCTCCCATCAGTGCAGGGAAATAAAGATTTCAGATGGTCACAATCAGCTAACTCGGTTCACAGAGAAATTTGTAAGTGTTCACTTAGTCCTATATATATATATATATATATATATATATATATATATATATATATATATATATATATGAGGAGATTTAGTGGATTATAAGGTTCCAATTGCTCAAAGAATTAGAACAACAAGTCTATTATGGCGTACGGTCGTTTCCAAAACATTCTGGAAATACTTTATTTCATTCTTTAATTTTTTTTAAACAACAACAAACGCTATTCCAAAACGTCACTTCATCAGCGCCTTTAGCACCACATCTTACAGAAATTCAAGGAAGAAATAACAAGCTCGTCCTAGAGGACCATCCATTGGCAGGAGGGCGTACATAGATCAATATTGGAAAAAGAATAAGTTACAGATATAAAATAAGAATATAAAGATAAACCTGATAATAATAATAATAATAAAACCTTATAAACATTATAAAGATTATTAAGAAAAAATGAAAAAAGTAAAAATAAGAACAAAAATAAAGAGTAAAAATAACATAAAATAAAAAAAATAATAGCATATATGAAGGAAAAATAAAATCAGAGGATAAGAAGTAAATATATATATATATATATATATATATATATATAATGACGTAACACAAATTCATAGTGCAATACTCCGACTTTGTCGTTGAGTTCTATCGTATGTCTAGATATTTATACTCCTGCTTTTAGTGTAAATATCATTTATTTTCTCAGTAATCACGTGACAATTTCTCGTGATCTCATGCACTAAGTGAATACTTACAGATCCAAGGTCTTTCTGTGAACTGGGTTCGCGCCCTGTGACTGTCTGAGATTGTTATTCCCCTGCGGCGATGATTGCCGTAAGCTCGAAACGACGTCGTACGTAGGTAAAATGTTTAAAAATATAATTTAATATTCTATCTATCTGTCTATCTCTCTCTTTCTCTCTCTCTCTCTCTCTATATATATATATATATATATATATATATATATATATGTGTGATTTTATGAAGGCTTACCAAAGCATTCCTTTCAGGACACCAATGATCACCATTAAAGATATTTTTTCTTACAAATATTATTTATTCAAATTAAATGTTTTTTCCTACACGTGTTTCACTACCAAGCAGTTACTTGCTTGGCAGATCATCAGGGAAATTAAATGTCTGGAATACGGGTTTCAACTGCCGACAATACACAATGTGGCGTTGAGGTCACTTAAGAAGGTAAGCCTTCATAAAATCACATATAAATGCTCTGTACTCTGTAATCGAGTATCATCGAGCTTGTTTTTTATTGGAAATGTTTATTACTGAATACACCTTGCATTGAACAATTGAAATTTGAAATAAATTTGGACAATCGTCGCATATTTATCACTCTTTTTTCTTCTATCTCTACTATTGCTCTATCTCGTATATTGAGCTAATCCTTTTCACAATAGGTTCCATCTACTAAAAGTTTTCACTTTGGTTTATTTTGATCCTATATATATATATATATATATATATATATATATATATATATATATATATATATATATATATATATATATATATATACAAGCAACAAAAGAAACACCCCCCGGGCAGCAATTACTGACACAATAGTTTTTTACAGAAAACAAAGAAATAATTTCCATTTGATACTTCGGTAATATAGAGGAAAACAACAAAAATATGATTGTTGTAGTGTTATTTGATATATTCTAAGGTTGGGAAATTTAATGTGCGTAAACATAGTCAACTTTTATTTATTAGAAAAAAAAGGTTAATTGATATGGTATTTAATATATTCAAAATCGAGGAATTTTTACTTTGTTTCAGCATAAAAATGAAAATGAATTCCCCATTAAAAACTGGTTATATAATGAAATAAATAAATTAAAGACTGGAACATCGATTGGTCAAATAAAACAATTTCATATTACTGAGTGATTTGAAATGGTTACTTTGTATTTTTCACCTTTATTATTAAAGACAGACAAAAAGACTTTATGAATAGTAAAAAAACGAATATTTTTTGTTATTTAGAATAATTCGAGGTCATTTTTTTTCTTTTTCATAACAAATGTTTAACATCATCATCAAGTTTCTCAGGGTAGTCACACGTAATCGCCTAAAAAGTAGAATGTGTTTTATGGGGGCGGCTGAGGGTGTCAATCAACAATAATACCCAAACTTTTAACATTTATATTTATGCCTTAAAAATAAGATATTTAATTAGCGAATTTGAAAGAAGTGATTTATTTAATTTTCACAGCAGAGGTAAACACAACTAAACAAATCAATTGCTTCTAATTAAAATTTTAAAAAGCATGTATTGTTAAAAAAATAAGATTAAAGAAATCAAAATTTGTGTAAATTTGTAGATTAACAGCCCCCGCTAAATCTCCCTCCCAAAATAAAATTCAGTTTTTTTAGGCGATTACATGTGAAGAGTAAACACTGTAGAAAAACGGAAAGACGAGAAATAAACCATTATTTTAGAATTTAGAGTGGGCGATCAGTTTCATTTAACGTGAAATTATTTCCCATCTCCGGGCAATTCTAACCTTTTAGAGAAATTAATAAATATATTTTAACCGCTAACCCTAAGTCCGACTGGCAAGGTCACAAAACCACACGTAAAATAGACCCATCCCCCCCCCAAAAAAAAAACGCAGCGGATTAAGCTCCCATAGAAAAAAAAGAATTTGGTTAACTGACCTAAAACGCTAGAATGGTCTAGAAATTAAATGGACATACGAAACTAATCCCCACATTAAATTCTGAAATGAGCGTGTTTTCATATTTCTGCCAAGTTTTTTAAGAGTGTTCATACGTAATCGCCTAAAAAAGAAGAATCTATTTTGTTTTGTGGAAGGTGAAGTGATTTAACAGAGGGTGTTAATCTACACTTATACTATGAATTTTTTTTTAATAATTTTAACAGAATAGTGAAACGGCAGTTTGTAAAGAAAACAATAAGTTTGTTGTTATTTATTTTTTCACAGTAGATTTGAAACGACTAATGAAACTAAAATCTATAGATCATAATAACGTCTAAATACAATGTAAATATATTACCAAGACGGAAATTATGTTTTCGGTCGCTTCTGTTACCTATGCTAAGGCGGGGGTTAAGTTTTCGGTCGCTTCTGTTACCTATGTTAAGGCGGGGGTTATGTTTTTGGTCGCTTCTGTTACCTATGCTAAGGCGGGGGTTAAGTTTTCGGTCGCTTCTGTTACCTGTGCTAAGGCGGAGGTTAAGTTTTCGGTCGCTTCTGTTACCTATGTTAAGGCGGGGGTTATGTTTTTGGTCGCTTCTGTTACCTATGTTAAGGCGGGGGTTATGTTTTTGGTCGCTTCTGTTACCTATGTTAAGGCGGGGGTTATGTTTTCAGTTAAGCGTCTGTTACCTATGCCAAGGCGGAAGTTATGTTTTCGATCGCTTCTGTTACCTATGCTAAGGCGGGGGTTATGTTTTTGGTCGCTTCTGTTACCTATGCTAAGGCGGAAGTTATGTTTTCGGTCGCTCTGTTACCTATGCTAAGGCGGGGGTTATGTTATCTGTCGCTTCTGTTACCTATGCCAAGGCGGGGGTTATGTTTTCGGTCGCTTCTGTTACCTATGCTAAGGCAGGGGTTATGTTTTCAGTTAAGCTTGTGTTACCTATGCCAAAGCGGAAGTTATGTTTTCAGTCGCTTCTGTTACCTATGCTAAGGCGGAAGTAATGTTTTCAGTCGCTTGTGTTACCTATGCTAAGGCGGAAGTTATGTTTTCGGTCGCTTCTATTACCTATGCCAAGGCGGGGGTTATGTTTTCGGTCGCTTCTGTTACCTATGCAAAGGCGGGGGTTAAGTTTTCAGTCGCTTCTGTAACCTATGCTAAGGCGGGGGTTATGTTTTCGGTCGCTTCTGTTACCTATGCAAAGGCGGGGGTTAAGTTTTAAGTCGCTTCTGTAACCTATGCTAAGGCGGGGGTTATATTTTCGGTCGCTTCTGTTACCTATGCTAAAGCGGGGGTTATGTTTTCGGTCGATTCTGTTACCTATGCTAAGGCGGGGGTTATGTTTTCAGTTAGCTTCTGTTACCTATGCCAAGGCGAAAGTTATGTTTTCGGTCGCTTCTGTTACTTATGCTAAGGCGGATGTTATGTTTTCGGTCGCTTGTGTTACCTATGCTAAGGCAGGGGTTATGTTTTCGGTCGCTTCTGTTACCTATGCAAAGGCGGGGGTTAAGTTTTCAGTCGCTTCTGTAACCTATGCTAAGGCGGTGTTATGTTTTCGGTCGCTTCTGTTACCTATGCTAAGGCGGGGGATAAGTTTTCGGTCGCTTCTGTTACCTATGCTAAAGCGGGGGTTTATTTTTCAGTAAAGCTTCTGTTACCTATGCTAAGGCGGTGTACTGTTTTCGGTCGTTTCTGTTACCTATGCTAAGGCGGGGGTAAAGTTTTCGGTCGTTTCTGTTACCTATGCTAAGCCGGGGGTTAAGTTTTCGGTCGCTTCTGTTACCTATGCTTAAGCTGGGGTTAAGTTTTCGGTCGTTTCTGTTACCTATGTTAAGACGGGGGTTAAGTTTTCGGTCGCTTCTGTTACCTATGCTAAGGCGGGGGTTATGTTTTCAGTAAAGCTTCTGTTACCTATGCTAAGGCGAAGTTATGTTTTCAGTCGCTTCTGTTACCTATGCTAAGGCGGAGGTTTAGTTATCGGTCGCTTCTGTTACCTATGCCAAGGCGGGGGTTATGTTTTCGGTCGCTTCTGTTACCTATGCTAAGGCGGGGGTTATGTTTTCAATAAAGCTTCTGTTAGCTATGCCAAGGCGGAAGTTATGTTTTCGGTCGCTTCTGTTACCTATGCCAAGGCGGGGGTTATGTTTTCGGTCGCTTCTGTTACCTATGTTAAGGCGGGGGTTATGTTTTTGGTCGCTTCTGTTACCTATGTTAAGGCGCGGGTTATGTTTTCAGTTAAGCTTGTGTTACCTATGCTAAGGCGGAAGTTATGTTTTCGGTCGCTTCTGTTACCTATGCTAAGGCGGAAGTTATGTTTTCGGTCGCTTCTGTTACCTATGCTAAGGCGGAAGTTATGTTTTCGGTCGCTTCTGTTACCTATGCTAAGGCGGGGGTTATGTTTTCGGTCGCTTCTGTTACCTATGCCAAGGCGGGGGTTATGTTTTCAGTTAAGCTTCTGTTACCTATGCTAAGGCGGAAGTTATGTTTTCAGTCGCTTCTGTTACATATGCTAAGGCGGGGGTTTATTTTTCAGTTAAGCCTATTTGTCATTAAATCAAAAAAAGAATCGGAATTGGGAATTTACAACAGAATCGGTAATTGTATCAGAATTGGGAAAATTTTTGAATCGTCCCACGACTAGGACAAATTCTTATACAAATGAGAGTGTTGCCAGCAAGACTGTTCGGTCCGACTTTCAGTGATGTCTGCTGGAATAGCGACTTTCCTCTAAGAGAAGTACTCGCTGCTATTTATAGCTGGGTGATTTCATGCGTGTCTCGGTAAATGTCAATAACATTTACGTTCAAACTGTTTAACATACGATCAAATGTAATTAAATGGGATAATTATATATATATATATATATATATATATATATATATATATATATATATATATAAAGATAGATGAAAGAAGAGTGATAAACATGTACGAATGTCCAGATTTATTTCAAACTTCAACTGTTCAATGCAAGGTATATTCTGTAATAAAATTATGTTTATTATTCTTTCCTTAAGCCAAGGCTTTTCAAGGAGCGACATTTTATCATCAGAGGAATTATGTAGATTGATAAGTTGGCAGTGGAAAAGCCAAAATTGACATCTAAATATTCTATAGCACTCGACGACAGAATATATATATATATATATATATATATATATATATATATATATATATATATATATATATATATATATATAAGTGTGTGTGTGTGTGTGTGTGTGTGTGTTATAATACACAGTCAAAACTAATTGTCATAAAATTAGATACAGGAATTAGAAAATATAAAAACTAATTAATATGGAATCATATAGTATATTTGGAATTTCTATTTTATGTTAGAACTTTAATAATTGAATATGAAATTATTGGGGTTGATGTAAAGGATACGAGGCCATTCTTTGAATAAAATAAAAATGTCTATTTTATGTTAGAACTTTAATAATTAAATATGAAATTATGGGGGTTTATGTAAAGGATACGATGCCATTCGCTGAATAAAATAAAAATGTCTATTTTATGTTAGAACTTTAATGATTAAATATGAAATTATTGGGTGTATGTAAAGAATACGATGCCATTCTTTGAATCTCTGCTGAACTGGCCCCTGTCCTCTCCAAACTCTACAATAAATATCCAGCTGAATCTTGCTTCCCCGATAGCTGGAAAATTGCCTCTGTGGTACCAGTCTACAAGAGTTCTGGGAATAGAACCGATCCTCAGAACTATCGCCCAATCAGTCTGCTGTCGATCTTTGCTAAAATCTTTGAATCCTTAATTAATCTAACGATAGTACGGCACCTAGTTAATGCTAAACTTCTTTCTGACCGCCAGTATGTCTACTGCAGACATCCTAACGGTCATCTCGGAACACATGTATCATACACTCGACAAGGCAGGTGAAGCTAGGGCAGTAGCGCTTGATATATCCAAGGCCTTCGACAAGGTATGGCATAAAGGGCTTCTGAAAATACGCTCATACGGTATTACTGGGCAACTACTTAATATAATTAGATCATTCCTAGACAAAAGAAAAATCCAGGTTGTCCTCGATGGCCGTTCATCTAAGCAACATGACATAAATGCTGGTGTACCCCAGGGATCTATCCTTGGACCTTTACTGTTCCTGATCTTCATAAACGATCTCCCTGATGACGTAGAGTCTGGGATTGGTTTATTTGCTGACGACACCACGCTTTACTCTCGCCATGTTGGTAAAACAGACGCGATCATATCCGATGCAATAGCTGAATCTTTAGAAAATGATCTCCAGGCTGTAGTGTATTGGGGTCATAAATGGTTGGTAACTTTTAATGCCGCAAAGCCAAAGCTCCTTTCCTTCAATAACTACAAGGAACCTTTTCAACCACCGATTGTCATAGTAAATAACACCTTACCTGAGAGTTCGTCATTCAAACTCCTCGGCCTAACCTTCACAGGTAACATGAATTGGAACAAATACATTGAAGACATTGCCAAGGCTGCCACAAAGAAGGTTGGCTCCCTCTACCGTGCTAGTAAACTCCTCACACCTGACATTATCCCGTATCTCTACAAAGCCACCATCCGCCCATGCATGGAGTATTGTTGTCACATCTGGGCTGCTGCATCATCTACTAGTCTCTCCCTCCTTGACAAGGTCCAAAAAAGAATCGCCAACCTAATAGGACCCTCACTGTCAACCAAGCTTCAGCCTCTGTCCCTTCGCCGCAATGTAGCATCCTTGTGCTTGTTTTACAAATACTTCAATTGATTATGCTCCAATGAACTGGCTACTCTGGTGCCCCCTCGACGTAAATTCACTAGACTAACTCGACAATCAACTAAATCTCATTCATTCACTGTGGAGGTCGCCAGATGTCGGAGAGCCTTCTACTCAAATAGCTTCTTTCCTCGTGCTGCTGGCCTCTGGAACTCTCTCCCTGCCCCCTGTTGCCCCGACAGAACAGTAATGCAGAAATTTAAAACTAATGTAAACAGACATCTCGCTGCGCAGATCCCAAGTTAGGTTGACCCCCCTTCCTTCTCCCCTTTTCTTTTCTCAGTAGCCCCTTACGCCTACAGTGGCGGCCTGCGTTGTTTGGGGTGAACTATGTTTAAAAAAAAAAAATTTAAGGTTAAAGTCTTTCTTTACAAGGACTTTTTAATAAATAAAATGAAATAATCCAAAATGTTATATTTGCTGTTTATGTATGTCAGTCCCAACCGCAGACCCCACGATATATTTGTAAACCGTCTTGAAACAAAACAAATACCATCATCGAATGTCTCATTAAATATAATATCATCTATTCGCTGGGGAAGCAGAGCAGGTGGAAATTGATTTTTTTTTACTCAGAATTAAAGAGCGATGTGAGTGAGAGTGAAAGAGATAGCGTATAAAATAAGATCGAGGGGGCGTAAGACAACACACAGTGAAAGAGGGGGGGGGATAGACAGGATCTTAGAGATAGATTTATTACTTGGTTAATTAATTGCAAATTACGGCTGAAATTAGATAAAGTTCAAACAATTTTAAAGATGGCCTGCTTGTGGACTTGTGGGGTATTGCGCCATGTATTTTGTGTTTGTACTTGAGAAAAGTTGTGTTCGATCTCTTTATAGGGCTTTGTTTTCAATTACATCGCTAGGCAGACAGAGATACAAGGACGCTACACACCTGATGCGATTTTAAGAGTCGGGTACGTCCAAAAATGGAATACCGCTGCCACATCTGAGGAGGTGCCACTCAGAGTACTCTTTCCCGCCTTGACAGAGTACAAAATCGGATGGAGAGTGATCTTTTCTCTTCCCTACAACCTCTTTCTTACAGAAGAGACGTTACTAGTCTCTCTCTGCTCGATCGCTATCAGCTCTGATCTTTGGTTCCCCCTTTGTAAGACATTCACAACAGGAACTCGTTTCTCTATCACATCTATAAAAAGATTTCCTTTCTCTCTACAAGTGTTAGCATCCGGCGGAATTTGTATAGACAGAGTTTCTTTGCAAGGGGTTCCCGTCTGTGGGACACATTACCGCGGGACTGCTTCCTTGCTGATTACAACTTGGTCGTCTTTAAATTCCATGTCAAACAAATCCTTGTCCAAAACGTCCCAATAGTTAATATTAGTGCTCCCATAGTTTTTTCTAAAAAATTCAGCTGCCAATCATTACGGTCTCATTAACCTTTTATCCTCGACTAGTTCGGCCTTATTCAATGGTAAAAAAAATAACAGAAAAAACATGACCCGTTTAGTCAACCATTTAGCTTGGGTAAAATTGTCTGAATCAGGACGAATTGAGTCTGCAAGCCAGTTAAAAAAAATCAATTAAAGATAAATTCTAAAATTAGGGTACTTTTACAGATTAGAACCCACACTAACTTTGACCTTAACCCTAACATTACTCAGCGTTAGTATAATAATAGATGTATACATTGAGAAAGGCATGAAACCATCTATAATCTCTAGTCGTTCTACGTTTTTTGTACCAATAGTTTACCACATACCAAGGTCAAAAGTCACTCGAGGATAAGGGTTAGTTAGATCTTAAATTGGATGGTTTTCTTCTTTCGTGTGAATCAGATGATTCTGGTGTTGGCATTAGTTTCCCCGATGTTTTTCTAGTTAGAAATCTTTCTGGAAAGACATCGGGTACTTACGGGAAGGACCACGAGAAGGTTGCCAACATCCCTAAGTGAAAGTGGTAATGAGGAACCGACTGGATCCGAACTTGGAACACCCAGGTCTTCAGTCCGTGTCGTTATCCACTTAACCACCGTCAACTCCCAAATTAGATGGTGAGACAGTAATATGAAAGGATTTGGGGTACTTTTTTTACATTAGGGACCGCGCTAACTTTGACCCTAACCCTAACCCTAACCCTAACTCTAACTCTAACTCTAACTCTAACGTTTACACTTACACCTCTCTCTTTGACCTTAACCCTAACTCTAACGACGGTGCCAACGTTAGCGCGGGTCTTAATGTAAAAAAGCACCGGATTTGAACTACGATTAATTGACTAGACGACATGACAGATATTTGTTGACATTGGTCTTGGAAACGACCATGTCGTAGTCTGTAGCGAATCATTATCGCGGTAACGTATTCCTCAAGTGGGAAATTCTTGGAAAGAGGGATAGACAGACATTTATAAGAGATGGGTCACTTGGTGGGATGAATGATGTTTACGTTTAATTAGAACAATTAAAATGGATTTTTTTTTTTAAAACATAACTCAATTTTAAAATAAAGGACATATATTTGTTTATATTCGTCCTGGAAACGTCTTGAAAAGAAACTTTGTTCATGGAAGTTTTTTGTTTATTTCAGGTGCACAGAGAAAGAAAGAAGTGTTCTTTGCAGTGTTGGTAGCAAGGCGCGTTTTTTTAGTTCATATAATATCTGTTCTCTCTCGGAACATAAGGAGAAAACCAACGATGCAATCTAATTAAAGTGTAACTCATTGAACGCATGTAGCACGAATATTCGAATGGTTATCTCCTTCAGTAATTACGAGATGAGAAGCCATAAAAGAATTGGATACTAATAACCCCAATTATCAAAATTAATTGCCCGATTGAACAGATTGAATTAGTAGCGTTAAATATAAAGTATCAACAATGACTGATTAATAAAGCTTGCGTTATCGTCAATATTTCATTGTTATATGCGTCTCCGGAAAAAAGAGGAAAACGCAGTGGTGCTACCATTTAACGCGATCATCGGGTCTCGAAAAGACAATCCTGCAAGGAATTGTACAGGGTGAAAAAAGGCGAGGAAGACACGGAAAGAGGTTGAGGAAGACAACGTCCGAGAAGAGACATTGCTGGCGCTGAGTATTGATTTACTCCTCTCCAGGAGTTAGGCACAAGGCCAGTTTTTATCTTACTCCCACAAGTAAGATGTGACCCAAGGTCGAGTCGGGAAAGTGGGGTTTAAAAATTGCCTGGGCAGTCCCGTCGGCATTCCCCGGTAGGGGCGCCTCAGGCAGTAAGCAATAAACTTACTCCTCCCCAAAGAGGGGAGGCAAAGTATGGGAATATGGACCTCCCAGAACTGCACAGGACAGACCCATAGATCGGCGTAAATCAAGCCCCGAAGGCCAAGACAATACCAGTCTATGGGGTGCAGTATCCATCGGAACAGATACTACACTTTGATCTTAGTCAAAAGGGCTGAGTAGCACGCTCAATAAGGTGGGAAAATCGGGAAGGCTAGAGTAAGCTGGTTGTCGGGTCATCTTTGGCGCGCCAACGGTCATCCAGACCACGGGACAGATGATGATGATGATGATGATGATGATGATGATGATGATGATGATGATGATGATGATGATGATTATGAAAGGCAGTTAAATACAACTAATTTGTCTGATTGAATATATTGATGTTTGTTATTGGGTTTTACGGCATGTTGGTTCGTTTTATACCAAAACCCTAACTAAAATAACTTTTATTTGTAAATAAATAATCCGATTGTGGTCACATTTTATACATCCGGAAGAAGTCGGAGAATCTGAAGAGGTGGAGAAAGCTGATTGCTGGGTCATCTTTGGTGTCCCAACGGTTATCCAGATAACGATGATTACGATGAAAGTTAAATACAACTATATTGTCTGATAGAATTTATTGATGTTGGTTATAGGGTTTTACGGCATGTTGGTTAGTTTTTACCAAACCCTACATATCTTTTCATACGATTAGTCTGTAAATTAATTTGTTTTGTATACGTATATTTTGTAAACACATAGTGTGTAATACAACACATTACTCAATAAGTCCCAGGCCTATCTAATCAAAAAATAATTTATGTTTTTTTATGTTTTCCTGAACTTGGGAGATTTGTACGTTAAGCATCATTTCCGCGTTTAAAGTCAGCATACCACCTCTTAACCGTTGTTTCCGACACGGCAAATTTTCTTTTGAAAAGTTGCTACAGTAGCTTCACTTAACTGTAATTTGTAAACTAATACTCCGATTGGGCTCACATTTTATACATCCGAAAGAAGGGGGGCAGACATAGAAAAAGATGGGACGACAGAAAATCTGAAGAGCTGGAGAAAGCTGATTGCCGGGTCATCTTTGGTGCCCCAACGGTCATCCGGATGATGATGATGATGATGACGACGATGACGACGACGACGACGATGATGATGATGATGATGATGATGATGATGACGATGACGATGATGATGATGATGATGATGATGATGACGAAAAATCAAACACAAGTGAGAGGATTTTCGAAACAGAATTGAATAATTAATCAAAACATTTCAAACATTCAGAGCATTTATCATACAGGTTGAATCGAGGTGTGAAAGGTTGATTAAATATTCTGTACTTTCACCTAACAACATAAATAAACAAATAAACAGAATAGTTAATCACCCCCACCTCTTCATGTTAAGAACGTTATTATTTCAGTCCGGTCTGTAAACTGCATAAGTACTTTTCTTAATTTAGTCTCTTACTAATTCTCTGGATTTTATCTTATGGGTTATGGTTACAACAACAACAACAAAATTTGAATTATCTCCCTTTCAACTTACTCTTCTAAATTAAAGATGACAATTTCATAAGTCCCAATAATGCAGAAGCACCCACTTGCTTTCACACGTTCATTTTCAAGTGTACATGGTCGTCCTCTTGTGACAAAGTATCCGGGCCCCCATGGGATCGGGTGCCCTGGTGGCGCGCTAGTATGCATCTTGGTGGTGATGTTATGCCCTGCGTCGGGACGAAGTGGAGATATAAAACTAGTATATATTTGACGTAGAAACGAACTTATTCAAACAACAGGAACGAGACGCCAGTTGGTTTCGTAGAGTCGGGTTTTTCGGTCAGAACCGATTATTACCAGAGGCAAGGAAACAGTTGCCAGATGGGAAGTAAAGATTTAAAAAATCCATGATCCTAGATTTAATTCCGAAAAATAAATAAGGTGATATTATTGTTTGGGGAATGACATGGTTTGGATTGACGATTCTGTGAGAGCTGTTTTGACTTGGCAGGGATTTAATTGGGCCTGTCATCGTTAATTACCAACCCGGTCACAGATCATCTCCAGCCGAGTGACAGAATGAGAAAGCGTTTGTTTTGGCGATAACAATGGGATAAAAAGAAAATTCCATTTATTTTAGGGAAGGGGGAAGTGAGGCGCCCGTCCCCACGCCCCTTGAGAGAGGAAGACACGCAGAAAAAAGATGGCGGAAATGGGGATGTACGACGATAGTCACCTTCAATAAAAGAATGTGCGTTTTTCACGACCAGTAAAGTAGAGACGACGAGAGGGCCAGTTAGTGTTAGATTGTCGGCAGAGGGAGTCGGACGTTCGCCCGGCACCGCGCGCCGATGATGGCGTGCGTCGAAGAAAAGAAAACCGGACGAAATCCCCACCGTCGCCTTCGCCAGTTAATTTGTGACTAGATAACTACTTGTGTAAAGAATTCGCGCACACAGAGAACTAACGAGATAACTTAGAGAAAACACAACCTTTTGCTATAGACATTTACGAAAACGGTAGACATTAATCCAATGTAAAATCAATTCTTTTATTTTATTAATAATTACTCTTCTATACAGAAAAACCCGACCGTGTTGTTGAACATTGTTCTTTTCCTTTTGTTCTGCTTTGAATGATCTTTCGCCCTCACAGAGCCAACCGGTTGCTGTTTGCCCAGTGATCGCTCACTGATATAAACAGTTTCAACGTGGGAGTGTGCTTGTAATTTGACGAGACGACAAGATCGGCGACGTCATCATCATCATCGTCGCCATCCCGGCCTAGAGGAATTTCGATCTATATATATTTTTTTATTGCCACTACGACGATCGGCACCAGTGGGGGTCACAACCTGGCACCGCGACCAGGAGATCACACCTGTGCGGTTGACGAGACCACCGTGCAAACGTGTGGGGTTCACACTCTATCTTCAAGGTGCTCATTACTCCTACATAATTTTTAAAACAACCTTTGTAATATCTAATCACTTGTGGACTTTCTTCAGATATTTCAAAATAATTAACGACAGCTGAGTAATGAAACTTATTTAACAGTTTAAATTATCTCCCCTTTCAACTGACTCTTCTAATTTTAAGCTGAAAATTTCATCTGTTCCCAATGATATAGTAGCACTAAAATAATTAACGACGGCTGAGTAATGAGACTTATTGCATTATCGTTTCTATTTATTTTTAAGTCTATACTTTTGTCTAAAGCAATCAGATAAAAACGATCATCCAATTGAATATATTGAAGTAATAGTATTAAAGATAAGCCGTCAACAATGGCCGGTTAGTGATTCTTATTTATATTATTGTCTGTGTTTAGTTAGTTCCTTTTATGTCAAAAAAAAAAAGCTATCAAATCAATACAAGAGACATTTACAAAGATAACAATAAAATAAAAAGATAAGTATCAGACGTAAATGAGAATTGAAGATCTTCAAATTAATGGAAGTGAAAAAAGTTTATTTTTCATTTCTTTTTTCTTTCAATGTTGAATTAGTTAGCCGTCGGCAATCATGATGTTTATAATATTTATTGTTTCTGTGGAATGGTAGCTAGAAAAGCGGGAAATTTGCAACGCGGTAATTTATTTTTACAAAGAATAACTGTTATCAAGACAAATAGTATAATGCACTCATAGATGCTCCAAATGTCGTCCGTGCAAATCGAAGACGCATTAAAATTTAATCAAAATAAAATTATAACAATAAAATTCAAACAGTAAAATTTAAATAATAAAATTCAAACAATAAAATTCAAACAATATAATTTAAACAATAAAATTTAAATAGTAAAATTTAAACAAAATCAAATTTAAAATAATAAAATTCAAACAATAAAATTCAAACAATAGAATTACAACAATAAAATTTAAAAAATAAGATTTAAACAAAATAAAATTCAAACAATAAAATTTAAACAATAAAATTTAAACAAAATTAAATTAAAGCAATAAAATCCAAACAATAAAATTTAAACAATAAAATTTAAAAAATAAAATCTAAACAAAATAAAATTTTAACAAAATGAAATAAACACAAAAAGTTTAAACAAGAAAATTCAAACAAGAAAATTCAAACAATAAAATTCTAACAATAAAATTTAAACAATAAAATGTAAACAAAATGAAATTTAAACAATAAAATTTAAACAATAAAATTTAAACAATAAGATTTAAACAAAATTAAAATTTAAACAAAATAAAATACAAACAATAAAATTCAAACAATAAAATTTAAACAATTAATTTTAAACAATAAAATTCAGACAATAAAATTCAAACAATAAAATTTTAACAATGAAATTAAAACAAAATAAAATTCAAACAATAAAATTCAGACAATAAAATTTAAACAATAAAATTTAAACAAAATTAAATTAAAGCAATAAAATCCAAACAATAAAATTTAAACAATAAAATTTAAAAAATAAAATCTAAACAAAATAAAATTTTAACAAAATGAAATAAACACAAAAAGTTTAAACAAGAAAATTCAAACAATAAAATTCTAACAATAAAATTTAAACAATAAAATGTAAACAAAATGAAATTTAAACAATAAAATTTAAACAATAAAATTTAAACAATAAGATTTAAACAAAATAAAATTTAAACAAAATAAAATACAAACAATAAAATTCAAACAATAAAATTTAAACAATTAATTTTAAACAATTAATTTTAAACAATAAAATTCAGACAATAAAATTCAAACAATAAAATTTTAACAATGAAATTAAAACAAAATAAAATTCAAACAATAAAATTCAAACAATAAAATTTAAACAATAAAATTTAAACAAAATTAAATTAAAGCAATAAAATCCAAACAATAAAATTTAAACAATAAAATTTAAAAAATAAAATCTAAACAAAATAAAATTTTAACAAAATGAAATAAACACAAAAAGTTTAAACAAGAAAATTCAAACAAGAAAATTCAAACAATAAAATTCTAACAATAAAATTTAAACAATAACATGTAAACAAAATGAAATTTAAACAATAAAATTTAAACAATAAAATTTAAACAATAAGATTTAAACAAAATAAAATTTAAACAAAATAAAATACAAACAATAAAATTCAAACAATAAAATTTAAACAATTAATTTTAAACAATAAAATTCAGACAATAAAATTCAAACAATAAAATTTTAACAATGAAATTAAAACAAAATAAAATTCGAACAATAAAATTCAAACAATAAAATTTAAACAATAAAATTTAAACAAAATAAAATACAAACAATAAAATTTTAACAATAAAATTCAAACAATAACATTTAAACAATTAATTTTAAACAATAAAATTTAAAAAAAAATTTAAACAACAAAATTTAAACAATCAAAATTTTAACAATAAAGTTGAAACAATTAATTTGAAACAATAAAATTAAAACAATTAAATTTAAACAATAAAATTTAAACAAAGTAAAATACAAACAATAAAATTTAATCAATAAAATTCAAACAATAAAATTTAAACAATGTAATTAAAACAATAACATTTAAACAAAATAAAATTCAAACAATAAAATTCAAACAAAATTTAAACAATAAAATTTAAACAAAATCAATTTTAAACAATAAAATTCAACAATAAAATTCAAACAAAATTAAATTTAAAAAATTAAATTCTCGGGTTTTCTAGCAGACACTGTATTTTAATTTAGTATTTTTATATAGATTACTAGCATGGAGACCCGATGTTATCCAGGATTGAATGATAGACACTATGTCGTTTAATTCTATACTCATATTATTTATTTTTTACTGCCCTCCTCCAGTCCCCCCTTAATATATTTGGAAGAAAACTGAAATTGGTAGAGTGACAACATAAGCTGAAGATAACCGGGAGGTCAAGGACTTCTGAGCTTGAAACCAAGGGTATTTTTTGTACTGAATAATAAATAAATATTACGCTCTTAATTCTAATTTTCTCGATTAAATGATCACTCTGCTGGAAATTTTCCTACCTTTTCTACAAAAAAGGTATATATATATATATATATATATATATATATATATATATATATATAGGGTGGGCAAAAATAAGGGTCCTATTTTTAAAAATTCATAACTTTTTTATTTATTGATTTTTTTTTTTAGAATAAGTAAAGGACCCCTTCCGAAGCAAGCATGAGCCGTATTAGCCCTAAGGAACGTACCCTCATTTAGAAAACATTATTTTTGCTTAAAAAACTCAAAACAGTGTAAAAAACAATACTTTAGTTTTTGTAAGTTTTAAGAAGTGTTTTTCGGCTAAAATTTGTTTTGTTTATTTCAAAAAATCTCGGAAGGGTCAGTCTACACACACATAAAGTTTGGTGAGTTTAACTTTTATTTTGTGGAAGTTATTCAAATTCAAGTTATTCAAATTTAAAGATAGGACCCTTATTTTGGCCCATATATATATATATATATAAATTTCATCGAAATAGGATATATTACAGGTTTTAAGTGGGTTCTGCCACTATAGGTCCTTTAGCGAGACACTTAGAGATTCGTGACCATTTCCATTGTTATTAAATTTTTTTTTTGCAAAAGAATACACTTTTAGATTTTATGTAGATTCTCTAACCTTTATTTCTATAGGGAACACACACATTAAACATTTAATATAGAAATTATATGTGAGTTTGTGTCCCAAACGGAAAGACAATAAGTTGTATAAATCTGATACGAGATTTAATGTCTGTTTATTAAAAAATAGAAGAGACTGATGATCATTACATTAAATTACACACACACACAAAGTACTTGCACACACTTGACCCATCGATTCATCCACTGCCGGAAACACATCTGGAAGCCTTCTTTTGGAATGGTGTTCATCTCCACCGTCGTGTTCTGCATGATCTCTCTTTTCGCTCCCTCTCAACAACAGCTGAAGTCCGAACAGTTTAGGGCCTGCCATAACGCTGATAACTCTCCGCTGATGTTCGGCCATGTTTGAATCGGTTGAACCACTCCTTAATTTGTTTAACACCCATCGCATTTTCTCCAAACGCCTGTTGAATCTAACGTGACGGCGGATATGAACACCATTCCAAAAGAAGAGTTCCAGTGGGGTTTCTGGCAGTGGATGGATCGGTGGGCTAAGTGTGTGCAAGCACAAGGGGCCCACTTTAAAAACTATTAGGGTCCCAACCCCGTCACGTACTTGAAATATTTTTCTGGCCTAAGATCGGTTACATTTTAGACAGGCCTCGAATATATATATATATATATATATATATATATATATATATATATATATATATATATATATATATATATGGGAAATGAAAAAGGAAAAACCAAGAGATATTTTTTATATATTCATCAACGTTTCGTCTTTATTGTAAGGCTTCCTCAGGATGATAATTTTAATAAAGATGTCATGCAAGTACATCGAAATATTTGGTTGGCATAGTGGGTTAGTGAGGAAAAGTAGTAGCCGTGGCTACTAAGAGCGCTGGACCAGGGTTCGGGCTGCGAGAAATCAGTCAGTAGCAGAGAGTGAAATGTATATATATATAGTGCTTTGGTGTATGTTGAAAAGAAATCAATAAAGTGCTCAATCGCAAAAAATTTGAGAGCTAATATGCATATTTCGTGAGTCGCTGATGATATCAATTGGGCTCGAACGACCTTTTTAACAAAAATAAAAAGTTAGCCTATCTCAATGAAACCATGGAACGTCTCTGAAGTAAGTAACGTAAAAAAATTAATATATAATTTGTATATATATATATATATATATATATATATATATATATATAGAGAGAGAGAGAGAGAGAGAGAGAGAGAGAGAGAGACTTATATAAATTCCCGAAACAGTTTTTCATGGTAAACAACTGATTATCCCTTAAAATAGTGTTAGAAACAAACTAATATAATAACTGTAAAAAATAAATTGACTTACATAAGTGATTTTCCACTGAAGGACTTGGGACTATAAGTTTTTTTTTTAATATAGTTTTAATGGTTGGGAAACTTCCGACACTATATATATATATATAATATTTCTAAATAAATATTAAATTATTAATACCTACAGACGCTAGCGTTACAAGTCTATTGCTCTTATCAGTGGAGGAAAGTAATAATTTTAGAAGGTCAGGAGGCGTGAACCCGGTTCACAGAGTCAGTCTAGAATCTGCAAACAGTCGCCATATCTACTCGGCCACCGGAAATTGTCACGTAATTAAGGGAAATTAACGTCCATGTGTATCTAGAAGCGAGCACAGATAGAAGACTAGTCGATATATGTATATATATGTATATATATATATGTATATATATATATATATGTCTATATATGTATATATATATATATGTCTATATATGTATATATATATATATATATATATATTTAATATATATATATATATGTGTGTGTATATATATATATATGTATATATATGTATATATATATATGTATATATATATATATATATATATGTCTATATATGTCTATATATATATATATACATATATATATATATATATATATATATATATATATATATAATTCATACGTCTGTCACGGTGTCCGCATGGATTAACGAGTTGCATTTTGACAATGAAGAGTTTCTTCAAAATGGAGAGAAATATGAAAACGTTTTTATCCCGGCTATAATGCGAAGTTCTTTCCCTTGGAAATGGAAGGCTGTTTGAGACGTTCTTAACGATAAATAGGGGTTGTTTCTCTCTCTCATTTCATATGGCTCTCACGTATTGATTAACACGTTAAATCTCGATGGTTGTTCGCGGCTCGAATAATGCGACTGGCTGGACGGTAATATATAGCCACACTGATGATTTTTGGTGAAGATGAAACATTCGTATGTCGATATTAAAAAAAATGATTTATTACAAAAAAAAAAACAAAAAAAAAAAACAATTATATACATAAAATAATGTTGATCGGATTTTAAAAGTTAGACGAAAATAGGATTTAAGCTGACAAATCAAACTTTGATTCTGGCTAGCCAACTTTCAGCTATCTAATTGATTCCTTTGCAAAGGCAGAGTTAGACATAAGGTCTGTTTTAATGTAGGGAAAATCGAGCTCCCAAAAAGTGGCACTCTGGAGGGGAACAAAAATTTAAATAGCAGTAGTCTAGAAGACCAAGAACAGACACGATAAAGTGTACTCTGAGAACAGATACTACACTTTGCTTTTAGCCTTTGGAATGTTATTTTTATACTTAGTTATTTGCAATCGACTAATGTAT
>OY744519.1:211472932-211550432 GCA_963556195.1 Sepiola atlantica
AACCTTTTCGATCTATATCCGACTTATTTCGGTTTTGTTTTGTTTTTGGTCTTCACAGCTTCCAGCGATCCGGAACTTCGCATTGCCTTCAACCTTTTTAAAAGTTTTATTATAATATACAGAATAATCGCGTTGACAGATCAGTTCCCGTTAGATCATCAAAGTTAAGCGACGTTGGGCCTGGTCAGTACTAAATGGGTGACCATTTGGGAATACCAGATGCTGTATGGGGGGGGGGGACGTCTGCTTATCCCAGCAATGTTTCCAGTCATCCTGGACTTATCTTTGCCATTGGAGTCAATAATGTCGGTTCAGGAGAGGTGTGGTTGTGGATTGAGCACCCCTTGCTTCACAATAGACGCCACGCACAGACATCCTTACAGAGAGTATCATTTCTTAATTTATAATTCATATCACAGATCCCAACATTACACCGGGTTTCATGCCCATAAAAAACAATCGATAGTTGTTACTTCTGTTGTGGTTTAATTCTTGTTATATATTTTTTTAACATATTTCACCCCTAACAAGGCATGCCGCCACTGTAGACGTCAAGGGTTACTGAGAATTTGGGTGTGGGTTTTTGGTGCCCCCCCCCCAAATTGGGAGCAGTGTAGCGAAGTGTCTGTTTACATTAGTTTTAAACCTCTACATGTCGGTACTGTCGCGGAAACAGGGAGCAGGGAGGGAGTTCCAGAGGCCAGCCGCACAAGGAAAGAAGCTATTGGAGTATAGAAGGCTCTCCGGCATCTTGGGACCTCCACAGTAAATGGATCGGGTTTATTTACATGATTATTTCAACGTAAGTATTCAGGACGCCTCACATGTCAAGAAGTGATTTAATATTCCTGCTTCCTACTCGTGGCAAAAAAATGGTCGTTTTTAATTCAAGAAAACGAAACCTTTAAATGCACCGACTATTATAGGTGGGTAATCAGTTTCTTTAGTAAGTCGCCATTAATAAATAGAAATTGATGACCACCAAATTGATTTTATTTATTTATTTCATTTATTGGTACTACTTTAGTAAGTCGCCATTAATAAATAGAAATTGATGACCAGCAAATTGATTTTATTTATTTATTTCATTTATTGGAACTACTTTAGTAAGTCGCCATTAATAAATAGAAATTGATGACCACCAAATTGATTTTATTTATTTATTTCATTTATTGGTACTACTTTAGTAAGTCGCCATTAATAAATAGAAATTGATGACCACCAAATTGATTTTATTAATTTATTTCATTTATTGGTACTACTTTAGTAAGTCGCCATTAATAAATAGAAATTGATGACCACCAAATTGATTTTATTTATTTATTTCATTTATTGGTACTACTTTAGTAAGTCGCCATTAATAAATAGAAATTGATGACCACCAAATTGATTTTATTTATTTATTTCATTTATTGGTACTACTTTAGTAAGTCGCCATTAATAAATAGAAATTGATGACCACCAAATTGATTTTATTAATTTATTTCATTTATTGGTACTACTTTAGTAAGTCGCCATTAATAAATAGAAATTGATGACCACCAAATTGATTTTATTTATTTATTTCATTTATTGGTACTACTTTAGTAAGTCGCCATTAATAAATAGAAATTGATGACCACCAAATTGATTTTATTGATTTATTTCATTTATTGGTACTACTTTAGTAAGTCGCCATTAATAAATAGAAATTGATGACCATCAAATTGATTTTATTGATTTATTTCATTTATTGGTACTACTTTAGTAAGTCGCCATTAATAAATAGAAATTGATGACCACCAAATTGATTTTATTTATTTATTTCATTTATTGGTACTACTTTAGTAAGTCGCCATTAATAAATAGAAATTGATGACCACCAAATTGATTTTATTGATTTATTTCATTTATTGGTACTACTTTAGTAAGTCGCCATTAATAAATAGAAATTGATGACCACCAAATTGATTTTATTTATTTATTTCATTTATTGGTACTACTTTAGTAAGTCGCCATTAATAAATAGAAATTGATGACCACCAAATTGATTTTATTGATTTATTTCATTTATTGGTACTACTTTAGTAAGTCGCCATTAATAAATAGAAATTGATGACCACCAAATTGATTTTATTTATTTATTTCATTTATTGGTACTACTTTAGTAAGTCGCCATTAATAAATAGAAATTGATGACCACCAAATTGATTTTATTGATTTATTTCATTTATTGGTACTACTTTAGTAAGTCGCCATTAATAAATAGAAATTGATGACCACCAAATTGATTTTATTGATTTATTTCATTTATTGGTACTACTTTAGTAAGTCGCCATTAATAAATAGAAATTGATGACCACCAAATTGATTTTATTGATTTATTTCATTTATTGGTACTACTTTAGTAAGTCGCCATTAATAAATAGAAATTGATGACCACCAAATTGATTTTATTTATTTATTTCATTTATTGGTACTACTTTAGTAAGTCGCCATTAATAAATAGAAATTGATGACTACCAAATTGATTTTATTTATTTATTTCATTTATTGGTACTACTTTAGTAAGTCGCCATTAATAAATAGAAATTGATGACCACCAAATTGATTTTATTTATTTATTTCATTTATTGGTACTACTTTAGTTTGTATTCTACAATAAAAAAAAATCTCTCATTTTGTTGTTCAATATACGAATTCCGTGTCAACTATTGATCTTTAAATTTCTTGTGTATGTGCTCCGGTGTTGGGGTTAGGGTTAGTGTAAGGGTTAAAGGTTCGGTAACCACATATTCTTTCAAAACCAATGAGTACAAGTAAGGGTGATGATTAGGGGTTGGGGTAAATGGTAGGGCTAGTGTAAGGGTAAAAGCCTCAGTAACAACATATTCTTTCAAAAACAATTTGTACAAGTAAGGGTGATGATTAGGGGTTGGGGTAAATGGTAGGGCTAGTGTAAGGGTAAAATCCTCAGTAACAACATATTCTTTCAAAAACAATTTGTACAAGTAAGGGTGATGATTAGGGTTTGGAGTAAATGGTAGGGTTAGTGTTAGGGTAAAAGCCTCAGTAACCACATATTCTTTCGAAAACAATTAGTACAAGTAAGGGTGATGATTAGGGTTTGGAGTAAATGGTAGGGTTAGTGTTAAGGTAAAAGCCTCAGTAACCACATATTCTTTCGAAAACAATTAGTACAAGTAAGGGTGATGATTAAGGGTTGGGGTAAATGGTAGGGCTAGTGTTAGGGTAAAAGCCTCAGTAACCACATATTCTTTCGAAAACAATTAGTACAAGTAAGGGTGATGATTAGGGGTTGGAGTAAATGGTACGACTAGTGTTAGGGTAAAAGCCTCAGTAACCACATATTATTTCAAAAACAATTAGTACAAGTAAGGGTGATGATTAGGGGTTGGGGTAAATGGTAGGGCTAGTGTTAGGGTAAAAGCCTCAGTAACCACATATTCTTTCAAAAACTATTAGTACAAGTAAGGGTGATGATTAGGGGTTGGGGTAAATGGTAGGGTTAGTGTTAGGGTAAAAGCCTCAGTAACCACATATTCTTTCGAAAACAATTAGTACAAGTAAGGGTGATGATTAGGGTTTGGAGTAAATGGTAGGGTTAGTGTTAGAGTAAAAGCCTCAGTAACCACACATTCTTTCGAAAACAATTACTACAAGTAAGGGTGATGATTAGGGTTTGGAGTAAATGGTAGGGTTAGTGTTAGGGTAAAAGCCTCAGTAACCACATATTCTTTCGAAAACAATTAGTACAAGTAAGGGTTATGATTAGGGGTTGGGGTAAATGGTAGGGCTAGGGTGTGGGTAAAAGCCTCAGTAACCACATATTATTTCGAAACCAATGAGTACAAGTAAGGGTTATGGCTAATGATTATGGGTTGGAGTAAAGGTTAGCGTTAGTCTTAGGGTTCAAGGGTCGGTCACCAAATATTCTTTCGAAACCAATGAGGCCAAGTAAAGGTTATAGTTAGAGGTAATGATTAGGGGTTATAGTAAAGTTAAAGTTGTGTTAGGGTTCAAGGCTCGGTAACAGCATATTCTTTCGAAACCAATGATTACAAGTAAGGGTTATAGTTAGGAGTAATGATTAGGGGTTGGAGTAGAAGTTAGGGTTAGTGTAAGGGTTAAAGACTCGGTAACCTTATATTCTGTCAAAACCAATTATTACAAGTAAGGGTTATGGTTAGGGGTAGTGTTAGGGTTCAAGGCTCGGTAACCATATATTCTGTCAAAACCAATTATTACAAGTAAGGGTTATGGTTAGGGGTAGTGTTAGGGTTCAAGGCTCGGTAACCATATATTCTGTTAAAACCAATTATTACAAGTAAGGGTTATGGTTAGGGGTAGTGTTAGGGTTCAAGGCTCGGTAACCATATATTCTGTCAAAACCAATTATTACAAGTAAGGGGTATGGTTAGGGGTGGTGTTAGGGTTCAAGGCTTGGTAACCATATATTCTGTACAAAACCAATTATTACAAGTAAGGGTTATGGTTAGGGGTAGTGTTATGGTTCAAGGCTCGGTAACCATATATTCTGTCAAAACCAATTATTACAAGTAAGGGTTATGGTTAGGGGTAGTGTTAGGGTTCAAGGCTCGGTAACCATATATTCTGTCAAAACCAATTATTACAAGTAAAGGTTTTGGGTAAGGGTAGTGTTAGGGTTCAAGGCTCGGTAACCATATATTCTGTCAAAACCAATTATTACAAGTAAGGGTTATGGTTAGAGGTAGTGTTAGGGTTCAAGGCTCGGTAACCATATATTCTGTCAAAACCAATTATTACAAGTAAGGGTTATGGTTAGGGGTCGTGTCAAGGTTCAAGGCTCGGTAACCATATATTCTGTCAAAACCAATTATTACAAGTAAGGGTTATGGTTAGGGGTGGTGTTAGGGTTCAAGGCTCGGTAACCATATATTAGTTCAAAACCAATTATTACAAATAAGGGTTATGGTTAGGAGTAGTGTTAGGGTTCAAGGCTCGGTAACCATATATTCCGTCAAAACCAATTATTACAAATAAGGGTTAGTGTTAGGGGTAGTGTTAGGGTTCAAGGCTCGGTAACCATATATTCTGTCAAAACCAATTATTACTAGTAAGGGTTATGGTTAGGGGTAGTGTTAGGGTTCAAGGCCCGGTAACCATATATTCTGTCAAAACCAATTATTACAAGTAAGGGTTATGGTTAGGGGTAGTGTTAGGGTTCAAGGCTCGGTAACCATATATTCTGTCAAAACCAATTATTACAAGTAAGGGTTATGGTTAGGGGTAGTGTTAGGGTTCAAGGCTCGGTAACCATATATTCTGTCAAAACCAATTATTACAAATAAGAGTTAGTGTTAGGGGTAGTGTTAGGGTTCAAGGCTCGGTAACCATATATTCCGTCAAAACCAATTATTACAAGTAAGGGTTATGGTTAGGGGTAGTGTTAGGGTTCAAGGCTCGGTAACCATATATTCTGTCAAAACCAATTATTACAAGTAAGGGTTATGGTTAGGGGTAGTGTTAGGGTTCAAGGCTCGGTAACCATATATTCTGTCAAAACCAATTATTACAAGTAAGGGTTATGGTTAGGGGTAGTGTTAGGGTTCAAGGCTCGGTAACCATATATTAGTTCAAAACCAATTATTACAAGTAAGGGTTATGGTTAGGGGTAGTTTTAGGGTTCAAGGCTCGGTAACCATATATTCTGTCAAAACCAATTATTACAAGTAAGGGTTATGGTTAGGGGTAGTGTTAGGGTTCAAGGCTCGGTAACCATATATTCTGTCAAAACCAATTATTACTAGTAAGGGTTATGGTTAGGGGTAGTGTTAGGGTTCAAGGCTCGGTAACCATATATTCTGTCAAAACCAATTATTACAAGTAAGGGTTATGGTTAGGGGTAGTGTTAGGGTTCAAGGCTCGGTAACCATATATTCTGTCAAAACCAATTATTACAAGTAAGGGTTATGGTTAGGGGTAGTGTTAGGGTTCAAGGCTCGGTAACCATATATTCTGTCAAAACCAATTATTACAAGTAAGGGTTATGGTTAGGGGTAGTGTTAGGGTTCAAGGCTCGGTAACCACATATTCTTTCGAAACCAATGAGTACACGTAAAGGTTATGGTTTGGGGTTATGATTAGGGGTTGTAGTAATAGTTAGGGATAGTGTTAGGGTTCAAGGCTCAGTAACCACATATTTGTTTGAAACCAATTTGTACAAGTAAGGGTTATTGTTAGCGGTAATGATTAGAAGTTGGGGTAAAAGTTAGGGTTAGTATTAGGGTTGAACGCTCGGTAACCACATATTCTTTCGATACCAATTCGTGCAAGTGTTTAGCGTGCTCTGTGCTGTGTTGATTGCAATGTACGTGTTGATATCATACTGAAGTAGATAAGTGATTATCTAGATTACGAGCCAATCAGCACTCATTTATTTATTTTAAACACCTAATTTTATGTTACAGTCTACCTATCAATTTATATAGAGAGGGTAGATGTTCGATCCCAGCTCGAGGCCTTTGCTTGTCAAGCCACACTGAAGAGCTGATACAGCAAAACAGTCTGTTTTTGGATTACTATATATATATATATATATATATATATATATATATATATATATATTTGTTATTGTTTATTATCTATGTACGTATACGTTTCGTCCTTAATAATCGGGACTCATCAGCATAGAGATATGACTACTCACTACCGGTCATGCGATTTGAAACCCCGGATCACGAGTATTTTGCAACTCAAATCCGACGCCTTAACCACTCGGGCAATTTTGAATAGCGAATAAACTGTGATAATTTTAACACTTTATCAGCGGCTTAACGTCTGAGAGCGTTCTAATTTTTTTAATGAAATGATGCATGTTAAAGCTAGTGACGTCATGCTGTGTTAATACTACACTTACAGTGCTCTACTTTTTCTAGGAGCGACAAATAATAATAAATATTTGTTATTGTTTATTATCTATGTACGTATACGGTTCGTCCTTTTTTAATAATCGGGACTCATCAGCATAAAGATATGACTATTCCATACCGGCCATGCGATTCGAAACCCCTCATCACGAGTATATATATATATATATATATATATATATATATATATATATATATATAGAGAGAGAGAGAGAGAGAGAGAGAGAGAGAGAGAGAGAGAGCGTATTAGTGGTTTCTCTCACGTGTGAGTTTGCGTTTTTCTTTGTTTTTTGTTTGGTTTTACCCAAAAATGAACTACTGTACAGTGTAGGTTTTTCAAGACACTTTTTAACCTTTGTGAATTTTTTTTGGATTAGGCTCAAGACAAATGAAACGGACCGTAAACAATATATCTCACAGAAATGTTATGTTTTTGGAAATGTGAAAAAATAGAAATAATAAAATAAAAACATGGTTAGTGGAATATAATATGAACCTGACTTACACACACACACACACACACACACACACACATATATATATATATATATATATATATATATATATATATATATATATATATATATATATATATATAATTTATTTAGATACTGTATATTACATATTTCAGCAATGCACCGCAGTTTCATCCAAAAGGGCAGATTTAGACATATTTTGGATGAACCTGCGGTATATTGCTGAAATATGTAATATACAGTATCTAAATAAATTATATTAGCTCTCTTATATGATCGAGCACTTTATTTGATTTCTTTTCATATACAACCTGACACACTATATATATATATATATATATATATATATATATATATATATATATATATATATATATATTGTTCCACAATAAAGGTACACGGAAACTCGTAGTAAGACAGCTTACATCGTTACTATACTAATTTATTGTAAATATAGCTCTGTTGTTTAATATATATGTATGAGTGCTTATGTACGTATTTGCATGTCTTCATTTGCTAAATAAATTAAAATTGTATTAATACTATCGCTATATATATTCCAGAATAAATGCCAGTATCCTGAAATCATATGCCCTTAATAGGGTTAAGATGAAAATTCATATACACTAAATGTACAAAAGCAAAGAAATTTCCTAAATTTTTAAACTTTTATTGTCATTAATTAAGGGTATGACTACATATCAACCAAGCCATTTCATTATCACATCACTACAGTATAAATCTCTATGCATAAGAGGATGAAGTGTGTGAGGTGTGTTGAAGAAAAATTCTTACCAGTAAAATACATAGCCCTGTTGTGCTCGCATACTCTCAATGACAATAAAAGTGTACAAATTTTGGAAATTTCCTTGCTTTTGTACATTTAGTGTATATGAATTTTCATCTTAACCCTATTAAGGGCATATGATTTCAGTATACTGGCATTTTTCATGAAATGTCACTACTTTTGTAAAGGCTATGCCTCAATACAATGCCTTCTCATAACTGATATAGTTGGTAGTTTGACTAATCAAGGTATATGGTAAACTGAAATTAGAATGCCATCAACTAGACACTAGAACCTCTATATTTGCCAAAAATCAGCTGAATCCATCAAATAGTCGATAAAATATAGAATAAAGTGTATGAATACTGTTCATTTTAAAGGTTTTTTTGAATTTTCTAGAAAACTAAGGTATATGGTAAACTGAGATTAAAATGCCATCAACTAGACCCTAGAACCTCTATCTCTGCCAAAAATCAGCTGAATCCATCAAATAGTTGATGAGATACAGGGTGGCACATACGTACGTACATACAGATAACATGATTTCATGATTGAACTTTCTGGATCTCTGGGTTGCCTTGACTAATGATGCTGAAATTATACACACTTATAGAACCTATCAAATAAAAAGTTTGTGCAAAGTTTTAACTAATTTGGTTCATTGATTGTTGAGTTAGGATTGATCAAAGAAATGTAAATTTCTAGCATAGGCCATTCTATTAAGGGATCGAGCGCTCTAGCGCCTCCCTTGATTCCCCAAATTATAGATCTTCACGTTTTTTGCAATTTTTTGCATTTTTCGCTCTTGAAATAGCCAACGCAACAGTTTAGCGAAACGTTGAGTCATAGGTCTTCCGCTCTTCCTTTTTAATTAATAACTTCGGATTATTTTATCCTTTCATTTAGCATATATATATATATATATATATATATATATATATATATATATATATATATATTAAACAGAAAGCGGGGGAGAGAGAGAGGTCCACGGGATAGTAATTTAAAGAATTTCACCGGGTGTATAAAAAGTGATAACTATCAAATAGAGCTTTATGCATATGATTGTTTTTATTCAAACAGACATGTACAAAATCTGCGACACTGGCATACCATCTAAAGGAAGGATCAAATCTTAGTTCTTCCTGATGAGAACTCAGCTTTTAGCTGCTGTAGATCGATAACATCAACATGCCAGTGTCGCAGATTTTGTACATGTCTGAATAAAAAAAGAAGCTTTATTGAAATTTTTTTAACTAGATTTTGAAGATTTAATATTGAGTATTATCTTTGAACTATATAAATTTATTTCTATATTATTACCTCTACCCCCTCTCTTTCTCTCTCTATCTCCATTTCTCTATCACTGTCTTCGTCTCTCTCTCTCTCCTTCTATCTCTCTCTTTCTCTCTCTCTCTCTCTCTCTCTCTCTCTATATATATATATATATATATATATATATATATATTAAATATCAAAGTGTTGTATACCTACAGACGACGTCGTTTCTGTTTTTTACCCTCATCAGTGCAGGAGTGGTGGTTGCAGGCGGTCGCATAGGCTCGAACGCAGTTCGATGATTAAGCCTAGCATCACGAGCTTAACGCGTATGCCCACGCGGCCGTGAGAAATCACCACAGATAGTAATTGAAATTGATATACATATACTATTTTTATATATAAGAGTAATGATACCGTCAATTGAATGATTATGTCGCATTTTAGAGTGTATGGGCAACAAAGCTTATGTGTGTCTGTATTTCATTGTGGTCAGGTGTATTTGTTAAATTGTTTGTATTAACCTTTTTTGCTATTAATTTAAACTGTAAAGTAGATTTACAAACTTTAATATGAAAAATCAAATATTTACTGAATGATAGAAACTTATTTTAATGTATAGAGTTTAAAAGATATAATTGTCTGTCTTACTATTACATAACGAGGGTGATATTTGAATAGAAAGGTTTCAGTGACATCTTAAGTGTCAGAGGTGACCCCAGACTGAAGTCAACGAAACCACGTGGCTTCCTTTATTTGTTACATAACGAGGGTCGTATTTGAATGGAAAAGTTTGAGTGACACTTAAGGGTGAGAGGTGACCCCAGACTGAAGTCAACTAAACCACGTGGCTTCCTTTATTTGTTACATAACGAGGGTCGTATTTGAATAGAAAAGTTTTAGTGACACTTAAGGGTGAGAGGTGACCCCAGACGGAAGCTGCGAAACAATTTGACTTCCTAAAGCAGATTTTCGATCTTTTGGCAGGCGAAATTTCATTCAAACAGAAAAGACGTGTTTATGGCGTTGTCCCTGTCTGTCTGTCTATCTGTCTATCTTTCTTTCTCATACTCGTACACACGTAGCCTGTCGCTCTTATGTTTTCTATGACTGTCATTCTTTTTAAATAAACATTTTCATAAAGCAACATCGGCGCTCGAGTGGTTTTATATCCGCACAGCAGCAAGAACCTGGGTTCAAGACGACGACACGGGTGTATAATGTTTTATACACGCACCGGTAAGCGAAAATATATCGTTACGCTTGATTGGTCTATAAGTGAGGGTCTAGTATTTATATTAAAAATCGATCAATATTAGTCCTAATGATTTGTTGCCATTGATAATCCTCAGATTACAGTGATTTTTAATTGGTATGTATGGTAGGTCTGTATTGAATGGGGAAAGCATATAAATGGGACAGACAGACAGACAGACAGACAATGTCCATCTTTTATATATGAAACTGTGATAAAATATAGAGTACAAATCTGAAATGAGCGTAATTTCTTCAAGTTATTCTGCCTGCTAGCGTTCACATTTCTTTAAAATCGGGGGTTGAAAAAAACTTCAGTATTCTCTTGAGGGTACTTTCACAGATTAGGACTCACGCTTACTTTGACCCTAACCCTAACCCTAAACCCGAATCAGAACCCTAACCCGAACCCGAACTCGAACCCTAACCCTAAGCTCTAAACCTTGACCCTAACCCTAACCCTAAACCCTAAACCTTGACCCTAACCCGAACCCTAACCCTAAACCCTAAATCTTGACCCTAACCCTAAACCCTACCCTAACCCTAACCCTAACCCTAAACCCTAACCCTAAACCCTAACCCTAACCCTTACCCCCACCCTTCCCTTTATCCTAACGGTAATTCAAACCCTAACCCTAACAAAGGGGTCCTACTCTGTGAAAGTAACCTTTTAAGGGGCGTTTCGGAAATTACAATTTCAATCTAATCCAAATCCTGATGCTATTGCAAAACACTGCGTGAAAATAAATAAATCAACACAACTTAAGTTATGGACTTAGGGAGGATTTAATTTTTGCCAATATTAGAGTGTCTTAAAATGTTCTAAATTTACTTAAATTTAGATGATTTTTTCACTTTTGAGCGATATAATTATGATTTAAATATCATCAAAATCTGAGCAAGAACTATTTCAAAGAGGGTTATGGTTAGGGTTAGGGTTAAGGTTTGGGTTAGGGTTAGAGTTATGGTTAGGGTTAGGGTTTAGGGTTAGGATTAGGGTTTAGGGTTAGGGCCAAGGAAAAATAATGTAAACGCTTCAGGACAGACATTATTTATATAAGGTTAGATATGTATATATGTTTATATGTTTGTATGCACAGGACTCACTCATAAACTAATTAACCGATCATTATTAATTTTAAGACACAGACGCTAGGATTAAAGGTGCGTAATGTGAGCTATATTTAGCTTAATTTTATTATATTCAAAGGGGGCAATCAGGGATGAAATTTCAAAAGCCTCACAGACAAGTTTTTGTGAAATTTTAAAAACTAGTATTAGATATAAATTGATAAATATTTTTCAAATTTCAGTTTTGAAATTATTTTAAAGAGATTTTATTGGGAATTATATGTGTACAAACTTTCCATTTTAACATTCAAATATTTCAGATTTGCATTAAATTTGATCCATAGTCAATAGACAACAATTAAGCAAGATTCCCTGAATTTCAATTTCTTCTTAAGACCCCTTAAGCTGAATTCTCAAATTATTAAATTATTATCTAGGATCAAAATCATGTAATGGATTTTGATTCGATCTGACATAAGGTTTAATAGAATTATAGCTTGGTGTTAATCATCGTAAGTGAACCTAAGAGTTATGCAAAACTTTTGTGCTTTGTGAATTAATTTTACCCGTCCTAGGACGTGTATTGTTCTGGTTAATTATAGCGAAACATGAGTACTTAATAATGCATCAAAAGTTGCACAATGCAAAATGGAACGCAGTATGCTCGCTATCAGTCTACGAGAAAGAAAAAAGAACACCTGGATCAGACAGCAAACTGGAGTAAACTACATCATCACCACCATATGCACGGATCAACATAGATGTGCAGGTCACCTTTCGATATCTACAGGCAACAGGTGGATACTTAGAGCGACAGAATGGACCCCGAGGCAATGGAAAAGGCCTAGAGGAAGGCCAAACCCCAGTTGGATAGATGACCTCGACAGCCAACTGGGTCCTACATGGCCACGCCTAGCTAGGGATAAAACAGGGTCGAAGGTAGCCAGGAAGGGGTTCATCCTCCAGGAGTGATTAAAACCCCTAATAATGATGACGATGATGATGATGCGGTAGTGGGGGAGAAACATTTCCACCAACACGAGCATTGGGGCGTCTCCTTCCTCCGCTAGCCCGTGGGAGGCCCTTGGGCAAAGTCGAGTACCCACTTAGCCCCTCGATCAGGGTACGTGAAGTCATGGCAGGCAGGTTGAGCAGCCTAATGGATTTTAGAAACTGGTCAACCCTTCGTTTTGTGTTAGGCAGATGATACTGATTTTTGTACAATGGCTAAGACTTCCTGTTCAGTAAGAGCACTGCCCCTGTAAAAGGTAATTGAAACCCACTATAGGTAACCTCTTTGCAAAGAACATCATGGTGAAACAAAATATTCAAATAACAATGGAGAGCCATGATCATCGATGTCTACAAACAGACCTGATACCTGAAGAAGAAGAAGAAGAAGAAGAAGAAGATGATGATGATGATGATGATGATGATGATGATGATGATGATGATGATGATGATGACGATGATGATTAATGTGATATTTTTAATTTCCAAAAGTTGTTATGATCTCTGATATTTCGAAATGAGACAAATTCCGTAATGTATTTATTACGTTTTTAAAAAAATTGTGACTTACGTAAAAATGATGACAAACGGACAAACTATACTTATATAAGATAGTTATATATATATGGCAGACGGTCTGCAGTCGAGTGTTTTCTCAACGAGGTGGAAACCTGTCAATAGATTCGAGTTATTGCGTTGGTGTCCATGTGGAAGCCTAACGGACCCACGAAACTTCAGAGGACGAATCTTGGCCAACAGCACAATGGATGGACCCAAGCGAAATAATGAGAAACAAACATATAAAATACAAAAGGCGTTATTTGTCCTTAAAACAAAATGGATGACACAAAATATGGAAATTGTTAAAATAAAAACAATAAAGGATATAAAAATAAAAATGTTGCTTATCATTAAACTCGAGTCGTCTAAACGCCATACTCCCCCTCTCTCTCTGTCTCTCTCTCTCTCTCTGTCTCTCTCTGTCTCACTCTCCATCACTCTCTCGCTCTCTCTTTCTCTCTCTCTCTCTCTCTCTCTCTCTCTCTCTCTCTCTCTCTCTCTGTCTCACTCTCCATCCCTCTCTCGCTCTCACTCTCTCTCTCTCTCTGTATCTCGCTTACTCTCTATATTATATATATATCTTTCTCGCTCGCACGCTCTCTCTCTCTCTCTGTCTCTCTCTCTCTCTGTCTCTCTCTCTCCTCCTCTTTCTTGCTTGCTCTCGCTCCCTTTCTCTGTCTGTCTGTCTCTTTCCCATTTCTCTCCTTCTCTCTCTCTCTCTCTCTCTCTCTTTCTCTCTCTCTCTCTGTCTCGGTAACTCTCTATATTATATATATATATATCTTTCTCGCTCTTTCTCCCCCATCTCTCTTACTTGCTCTCTCTCCCTTTCTTTGTCTCTCTGTCTCTCTGTCTCCCCCTCCCCCTCTATCTCTCGCTCACCACCACCCCCTCTCTCTCTCTCTCTCTCTATCTCTGTATCTCGGTAACTCTCTATATTATATATCTTTATTTCTCTCCCTCTCTCCCTCTCTCTCACTCTCCCCCATCTCTCTTGCTTGGTCTCGCTCCCTTTCTCTGTCTCGTTTTAATTGACATTCTCCTGCTTCCACTGATACTGCACTTCTAGAGCCGAATCCGTCTTTCAGCTGTTGTTCGTTTTAATGACGGTCTTGAACCTATCTTAGTAGCTTTCCGTTCAGGAAATAAAGACCGGCTTTTCCCCACCGAATGGAGGAAAAAGGATTACCCGCAAGTGCTGAGCGGCCGTCACAGGCGAGAGCCGTTCTCTGACATTACGCCATGACACTGTCATCAGGAAGGCAAGCTTGATGCTTGCAGATTGTGAATGGCAGAAACCTGTCGTCTGCAAGCCCCACATCTCCGGAGACTGGGTGTAAAGATGGAGGGACGGAAAGAAAGGTGATTTGGATGGAGATGGGGCGACGACGGACAGTTTGGGCCTCGGTAACACACGTACAGTCGGACTCGAATTCACAGCAATACGTATGAGTGGAATGTAGATAAAATAACTTTACTTACACTGACTTATATTTGTGGATATACACACAAAATTCATATGTACACACATTATAATAAATACATAGATTCAGGCATTCACATATATAGGCAAGCATAAACGAAAGTATAATAATCTCTTTCTTTCTCTCTCTCTCTCTCTCTCACCGTATATATATATATATATATATATATATATATATATATATATATATATATATATATATAAAATAAATATGAAGCTAAAAGTATACTTTTAGTAGATAGAACCTGTAGTGAAATGGTTTAAGCTCAATATATGAGATAGAGCAATTGTAAAGATAGATGAAAGAAGAGGGATAAACATGTACGGGTGACAAATCAAGGGAGGCGCGAGAGCGCTCTATCCCTTAATAGACCTCACGAATGGCCTATGCTGGAAATCTCATTTCTTTGATCAATCATAACTCAAAGACCAATAAACCAAATTAGTTAAAACTTTGCACAAAATTTTTATTTGATAGGTTCTATAAGTGTGTAGAATTTCAGCATCATTAGTACAGGGAAACCCAGAGATCCAGAAAGTTCAATCATGAAATCATGTTATCTGTGTGTACGTACGTACGTACGTACTATATGCCACCCTGTATTTCATCAACTATTTGACGGATTCAGCTGATTTTTTAGCAGAGATAGAGGTTCTAGTGTCTAGTTGATGGAATTTTAATTTCAGTTTACCATATACCTTAGTTTTCCAGAAAATTTAAAAAAAACTTAAAAATGACCAGTATTCATAAACTTTATTCTATATCTTATCGACCATTTGATGGATTCAGCTGATTTTTGGCAAAGATAGAGGTTCTAGTGTATAGTTGATGGCATTTTAATTTCAGTTTACCATATACCTTGATTAGTCAAACTACCAACTATATCAGTTATGAGAAGGCATTGTATTGAGGCATAGCCTTTACAAAAGTAGTGAAATTCCATGAAAAATGGCAGTATACTGAAATCATATGCTCTTAATAGGGTTAAGATGAAAATTCATATGCACTAAATGTACAAAAGTAAGGAAATTCCCAAATTTTTACACTTTTATTGTCATAAGAGTATGCGAGCACAACAGGGCTATGTATTTTACTGGTAGGAATTTTTCTTCAGCGCACCTCACACACTTCATCCACTCATGCATAGAGATTTATACTGTAGTGATGTGATAATGAAATTGTTTGGTTGATATGTAGTCATACCCTTAATGACAATAACAGTGTAAAAATTTGGGAATTTCCTTGCTTTTGTACATTTAGTGTATATGAATTTTCATCTTAACCCTATTAAATGCATATGATTTCAGTATACTGCCATTTTTCATGGAATTTATTTCAACTTCGATTGTTCAATGCGAGGTATACTCGGTAATAAAATTATCTTTATTATTCTTCCCTTAAGCAAAGGCTTTTCAAAGATCAAAATCTTATCATCAGATGAATTACATAGATAAGTTGGCAGTGGAAAAGCCAAAATTCAAAATTTGAAAAAATATCGAGTAATTGAGAGTGAAAAAAGTTCGCGTAAAAAAGATATGGGGTCTGTCTAATAAACATAATTTTATTACCGAGTATACCTTGCATTGAACAATCGAAGTTGAAATAAATTGGTCACTCGTACATGTTTAGCCCTCTTTCATCTATCTTTATACATATATATATATATATATATATATATATATATATATATATATATATATATATATATATATATATAAAAAGTTAGATGTATATATATATATATATATATATATATATATATGCATAAGCAGTGCAAATAGCTACATGCACGATCCGAACGCCGTTCGTAGATCACTCTAAACTGTTTGGGTAAATCTAGCCGCCGACTCGCTATTTACATTTAAATTCCTCTCCATTTACTAACTAATTGGCTATGGGATAAGACTCTCGACTACGAATCAGTTGCTATTTGTGATCGGGGCTCGCGCCCACCGACCGTTGAGAATTAGTCCCTACACTGAAGATTTTGTTAGCATGAAACATCGATGTCTGTAGGTATTAAAATATTTAATAAATATATATATATATATATGTATATATATATAATTTTATGCATCCACACATAAATACATAGACTTAGGCATTAAGATATATATACAAACATAAACGTAAGTATAATCATCATCTATATATCTCTTTCTCTTTCTCTTTCTCTCCTTATATATATATATATATATATATATATATATATATATATATATATATATATAAAATATTCAGGTGATAAAAATCGTACATGTTTCTTGTAAGGGCGTCTTGGTCTGATGGTAAAACGCTGGACTATAAACATAAATATCGAAGGTTCGATCTTTGTCTAAGTTAGCCATGCTGATGCCGGCTGTGAGCCTGGAACACGTGTCGATGGATTACTTTTATGTACGTATAAAATAAATAAAAATACATATAATTTGAAACGGTTTTTGAAACCAGTAAAATGCAGAGACTTTTTTTTAAAATAAACATATTATTTATTTAAAATTCAAATTTTCGATTCACACAGGATAATGGAATTTTTTTTCTTCCTTTTTTCTAAACGACATGGTGTCGCTTGATCTTGTGCTTCAGTTGTTAATAACATCTACAAGTGGTGTGTATGCTTTGGTCGCACGTTATAAGTATTAGTAAAATAACTTTCGAGCAGCGCACATACACAAGTTGTGGACATTACTATATTGTCAAAATTAATTTAATTTTCCTTAATTCCATCATCATGCCTTTTCTATGAACTTTTAATCACGACCTCAAATCGCTTGGTTATGCATTTTAGGAATGACACCCTACTTTAGAGGTACCAGGTACTTTTAGTAATATCAATTTTTTACCTTAAGGGACTTATCTTCCCCTTTTAAGCATATATGTCAATTAACTGAACATTGAACCCTCACCCTGACCGCACACATACGTGTAACTTATTAGTTAATATATTACTTATTAAAAAGATGTTCATTGCTCAAATATAGGATATTAATAAACAAGACAAATTAAATATAATAAACAAAGCAAGTATTGCATAAGGTCATTCATAATAATTTAAATAAATAAATGCAGAATATTGTTTACATTCTTTACTGCTATATTACCATCAAAACAGTTTATATAGAGACCAAACCCCAAACACAGCTATTTATATGTAATTTACATGACTATTTTAAACAGTTTATAATGCATTTATGTTGTTATTCATTCATAATTTTATTGTTCTATTTTTCCTGTATATATGCAATAGTCTTGTCGATATTAACAGTAATTAATTAAAGCAATTGTTCTGGATATATAATGAGCGTCCTTGACCTCAGAAAAATTCTGGTTCGCGCCCCCAGGGGGTCAAAAATGCCCCAAATTGCCCAAATTAATTGCATTTTACACTCGCCACATCGAGTCACATACAGAGGAGGACCACGCACGCGCGGCTTGTTTTTTTATTGTTTTTTAAATTTAATGATTACTATGTTTTGTTTGAGAATATTGTTTTACTCTGTGAACAAATGTTTCGCATTTGTGTTCAAGTAATCTTTCCTGCCTTTTTGTAGGGGACTGACTTAATTTGCAACAAGCTGCCATCCATTTCGCAATTGAAAGTTTTAAAAAGAGCTACCCGCCACACATACACACAAAATGTTTATGTTTATCTATTTTTACGAATAAATGCGAACGTTTTGTGTCTTGTTTACAACAAACTTATGAATAAATTGTTTATTATTTAAAATTTTGGTTTCAAGTATTTCAAGTAGCAAACTTTGCGAAGTCATAGCGAGCTGACAAAGTTAGTTAATTAATATATTGAAAACTAGTTGTTTTTAAGTTAAAGGACACCGCTTATCAATACCCGAAGGCTATTCTAGGATAAGGGTTAAAGAGTTTGACTCGAGGATAAGGGTTAAAGAGTTTGACTCGAGGATAAGGGTTAAAGAGTTTGACTTGAGGATAAGGGTTAAAGAGTTTGACTTGAGGATATGGGTTAATAAGTTTGACTCGAGGATAAGGGTTAAAGAGTTTGACTTAAGGATAAGGGTTAAAGAGTTTGACTTGAGGATATGGGTTAATAAGTTTGACTCGAGGATAAAGGTTAAAGAGTTTGACTTGAAGATAAGGGTTAAAGAGTTTTACTTGAGGATAAGGGTTAATAAGTTTGACTCGATGGATAAGGGTTAAAGAGTTTGACTTGAGGATAAGGGTTAAAGAGTTTGACTTGAGGATATGGGTTAATAAGTTTGACTCGAGGATAAAGGTTAAAGAGTTTGACTTGAAGATAAGGGTTAAAGAGTTTTACTTGAGGATAAGGGTTAATAAGTTTGACTCGATGGATAAGGGTTAAAGAGTTTGACTTAAGGATAAGGGTTAAAGAGTTTGACTCGAGGATATGGGTTAAAGAGTTTGACTTGAGGATATGGGTTAAAGAGTTTGACTTGAGGATAAAGGTTAAAGAGTTTGACTTGAAGATAAGGGTTAAAGAGTTTTACTCGAGGATAAGGGTTAAAGAGTTTGACTTAAGGATAAGGGTTAAAGAGTTTGACTCGAGGATATGGGTTAAAGAGTTTGACTTGAGGATATGGGTTAAAGAGTTTGACTTGAGGATGAGGGTTAAAGAGTTTGACTTGAAGATAAGGGTTAAAGAGTTTGACTTGAAGATAAGGGTTAAAGAGTTTGACTTGAAGATAAGGGTTAAAGAGTTTGACTTGAGGATAAGGGTTAAAGAGTTTGACTTGAGGATAAGGGTTAAAAAGTTTGACTTGAGGATAAGGGTTAAAGAGTTTGACTCGAGGATAAGGGTTAAAGAGTTTGACTCGAGGATAAGGGTTAAAGAGTTTGACTTAAGGATAAGGGTTAAAGAGATTGACTTGAGGATAAGGGTTAAAGAGTTTGACTCGATGGATAAGGGTTAAAGAGTTTGACTCGAGGATAAGGGTTAAAGAGTTTGACTCGAGGATAAGGGTTAATAAGTTTGACTCGATGGATAAGGGTTAAAGAGTTTGACTTAAGGATAAGGGTTAAAGAGTTTGACTCGAGGATAAGGGTTAAAGAGTTTGACTCGAGGATAAAGGTTAAAAAGTTTGACTCGAGGATAAGGGTTAAAGAGTTTGACTCGAGGATAAAGGTAAAAGAGTTTGACTCGAAGATAAGGATTAAAAAGTTTGACTTGAGGATAAGGGTTAAAAAGTTTGACTCGAGGATAAGGGTTAAAGAGTTTGACTTAAGGATAAGGGTTAAAGAGATTGACTTGAGGATAAGGGTTAAAGAGTTTGACTCGAGGATAAGGGTTAAAGAGTTTGACTTAAGGATAAGCGTTAAAGAGATTGACTTAAGGATAAGGGTTAAAGAGATTGACTTAAGGATAAGGGTTAAAGAGTTTGACTTGAGGATAAGGGTTAAAGAGTTTGACTCGAGGATAAGGGTTAAAGAGTTTGACTTGAGGATAAGGGTTAAAGAGTTTGACTTGAGGATAAGGGTTAAAGAGTTTGACTTGAGGATAAAGGTTAAAGAGTTTTACTTGAGGATAAGGGTTAAAGAGTTTGACTCGAGGATAAGGGTTAAAGAGTTTGACTTGAGGATAAGGGTTAAAGAGTTTGACTCGAGGATAAGGGTTAAAGAGTTTGACTTGAGGATAAGGGTTAAAGAGTTTGACTCGAGGATAAGGGTTAAAGAGTTTGACTTGAGGATAAGGGTTAAAGAGTTTGACTCGAGGATAAAGGTTAAAGAGTTTGACTCGAGTATAATGGTTAAAGAGTTTGACTCGAGGATAAGGGTTAAAGAGTTTGACTCGAGGATAAGGGTTAAAGAGTTTGACTTGAGGATAAGGGTTAAAGAGTTTGACTTGAGGATAAGGGTTAATAAGTTTGACTCGATGGATAAGGGTTAAAGAGTTTGACTTGAGGATAAGGGTTAAAGAGATTGACTCGAGGATAAGGGTTAAAGAGTTTGACTTGAGGATAAGGGTTAAAGAGTTTGACTTGAGGATAAGGGTTAATAAGTTTGACTCGATGGATAAGGGTTAAAGAGTTTGACTTGAGGATAAGGGTTAAACAGATTGACTCGAGGATAAGGGTTAAAGAGTTTGACTTGAGGATAAGGGTTAATAAGTTTGACTCGATGGATAAGGGTTAAAGAGTTTGACTTGAGGATAAGGGTTAAAGAGATTGACTCGAGGATAAGGGTTAAAGAGTTTGACTCGAGTATAAGGGTTAATAAGTTTGACTCGATGGATAAGGGTTAAAGAGTTTGACTCGAGGATAAGGGTTAAAGAGTTTGACTTGAGGATAGGGTTAATAAGTTTGACTCGATGGATAAGGGTTAAAGAGTTTGACTTGAGGATAAGGGTTAAAGAGATTGACTCGAGGATAAGGGTTAAAGAGTTTGACTCGAGTATAAGGGTTAATAAGTTTGACTCGATGGATAAGGGTTAAAGAGTTTGACTTGAGGATAAGGGTTAAAGAGATTGACTCGAGGATAAGGGTTAAAGAGTTTGACTCGAGGATAAGGGTTAAAGAGTTTGACTCGAGTATAAGGGTTAATAAGTTTGACTCGATGGATAAGGGTTAAAGAGTTTGACTTGAGGATAAGGGTTAAAGAGATTGACTCGAGGATAAGGGTTAAAGTGTTTGACTTGGGGATAAGGGTTAATAAGTTTGACTCGATGGATAAGGGTTAAAGAGTTTGACTCGAGGATAAGGGTTAAAGAGTTTGACTTGAGGATAGGGTTAATAAGTTTGACTCGATGGATAAGGGTTAAAGAGTTTGACTTGAGGATAAGGGTTAAAGAGATTGACTCGAGGATAAGGGTTAAAGAGTTTGACTCGAGTATAAAGGTTAATAAGTTTGACTCGATGGATAAGGGTTAAAGAGTTTGACTTGAGGATAAGGGTTAAAGAGATTGACTCGAGGATAAGGGTTAAAGAGTTTGACTTGAGGATAGGGTTAATAAGTTTGACTCGATGGATAAGGGTTAAAGAGTTTGACTCGAGGATAAGGGTTAAAGAGTTTGACTCGAGGATATGGGTTAAAGAGTTTGACTTGAGGATAAGGGTTAAAGAGTTTGACTCGAGGATGAGGGTTAAAGAGTTTGACTCGATGGATAAGGGTTAAAGAGTTTGACTCGAGGATAAGGGTTAAAGAGTTTGACTCGAGGATGAGGGTTAAAGAGTTTGACTCGATGGATAAGGGTTAAAGAGTTTGACTTGAGGATAAGGGTTAAAGAGTTTGACTTGAGGATAAGGGTTAAAGAGTTTGACTCGAGGATGAGGGTTAAAGAGTTTGACTCGAGGATAAGGATCAAAGAGTTTGACTCGAGGATAAGGGTTAAAGAGTTTGACTCGAGGATAAGGGTTACAGAGATTGGTTGTTTGATGGTGAGACATCATCGCGTTCACCGGCACGATTGCTGTAGCAGGGCAGAAATTGATCATTTACGGGGACGGTTCAACAAGAACTTGTTTACATTGGACTTGAAGACGAACATATTGTAGTCGGCAGGGAAGTAGGCTAGCGACACTGTGTTCCACAGACGGGCAGTTCAAGGTAAGAAACTCTTATCCTGGAAGTTTCGTTTAGTCTTGGACACGCAGAAGGAGAAAGGGAAATAATTGACAGTGGTAGTAGCTCAGCGGGTTCTAGTTGTGAATGTTTTACAAGGGGGGCATACATTTGAGCTCAGTCGAGCACCTGCCATGAAAATAACAGTAGAGCAAAGAGAGACTAGCAACATTTCTTCTGTGAAGAGAGTGACTGTAGGGAAGAGAAGAGGACATCCCCCACTAGATTTCGAAATCGGTTTTGGACTGTCAAGTTATGAGTTTTTATGAAAACTATAACTTACCTCACTCTTTTGAAGATTTATGGGTGGGGCAAGTACATCAACAGACGTAAATAAAGATTAAAATCATGTTAGAATGCTACTAAAACGTATGTCTGGAATCCTTAATTCAATTTTGATCAAAATTCATTACATGATTTCAATTATAGAAAATGTCTTCAATGTTAGACTGAAACTTAAGGGTTCGTCAGAAATTGAAATTTAAGGAATCTTATTTATTTCAAGTCTAACGACTATGGATCAAATTCAATACAAAGCTGAAATATTTGAATTTTCTAATGGGAGGTTGTGCTCATTTTATTTCAAGTCTAACGACTATGGATCAAATTCAATACAAAGCTGAAATATTTGAATTTTCTAATGGGAGGTTGTGCTCATTTTATTTCAAGTCTAACGACTATGGATCAAATTCAATACAAAGCTGAAATATTTGAATTTTCTAATGGGAGGTTGTGCTCATTTTATTTCAAGTCTAACGACTATGGATCAAATTCAATACAAAGCTGAAATATTTGAATTTTCAAATGGGAGGTTGTGCTCATATTATAACCGCTATCATCATCACCATCACCATCAGGGTTTTTAATCAGTCCTGGATGAGAACCCCTTCCCTGGTTTCTGTCCGCTTTATTGGCGACAGTCATTTAGGGTGTCTTGCCATAGTCGCCACACTAGGCACTGCGGAGTGGCGACGCTATTTTCCCATAGCTAGGGGTCCACATTTGTCCATAGCTAGGGGTTCACATACAGTGCCTGGTACTCCCAAATGGTCAGCCATTTTAGTACTGGCCAGGCTCAACGTCGCTTAATACCCTTAAAAAAAGATACAAAGAGACCGCCATTTTGAAAATATTTATTAATACCTATTGAGAAATTTATATAAAAAATGGGAGTTATCTGAATTTTGACGAAGGGGTTGCGCTACCTCTTAGCTATTTTTTGCATCAAACTAAATTTAACTAAATATAGTCCACATTACTCACCGGAGCAATTGTGTTCCAAATGTGATGATCGTTTCATAAGTTTAGGAGTGAACGCTATACATACAAACATATAAACATATAAACATATAAACATATAAACATATAAACATATAAACATATAAACATATACACATATAAACATATAAACATACAAACATATAAACATATAAACATATAAACATATACACATATACACATATAAACATATAAACATACAAACATATAAACATATAAACATATACACATATAAACATACAAACATATAAACATATAAACATATAAACATATAAACATATAAACATATACACATATACACATATAAACATACAAACATATAAACATATACACATATAAACATATAAACATACAAACATACAAACATATAAACATACAAACATATACACATATAAACATACAAACATATACACATATAAACATACAAACATACAAACATATACACATACAAACATATACACATACCTAACTTTATATAAATAGAGAGTTATATACGTACACGCATGTGACGTATAACCCATCGGTTTTGTGTTGTCCAAGCTCTCTCTCTCTCTTTCTCTCTCTCTCTCTCTCTCTCTCTCTATATATATATATATATATATATATATATATATATATATATATATATATATATACAGGGTGTCCCAAAATAATGTATACACCCTTTGAATCGTTATAACTCGTTCAATTTACTGAGTTTGATTTGCAAACAAAATTGATAAAAGAGTAGAACAGTAAGATACACATTTAAAAATACTGAAAGTAAAATTAACAAAAACATAGAAAATTAACTTTTAATAAACGTAAAGGCTACAATGTTTAAAGCAAGAAACCTGAAGTAATTGCAAACAAATGGGAGTAGTAATTGTAGTAGAATGTGCTCAAATACCGGAGTAAATGTCGCAGGACGTTTGTAGGTACAATTCTTCACGTCTTCACTATATGGAAAGTGTATTGAGCAGAACGGGTTGGGGTTAGGATGAGGGTTCATTTTATGAACATTCTGAAATTACCCTAAGTAGCCTTTATCTTTGTTAAAAGTTAATTTTCTATGTTTTTGTTAATTTTACTGTCAGTATTTTTAAATGAATATTCTTACTCAATCTTGTTTATCAATCTTGCAAATAAAAATCAGTAAATTGAACGACTTATAACAATTCAAAGGGTGTATACATTATTTTGGGACACCCTGTATATATATATATATATATATATATATATATATATATATATATATAGCACTAGCTCTATCCAGTATATTGAGCTTCATTTTTATCCGGATGTTCACTAATTAAAGATATTAGTTGCCTCTTATAACCTCATATATATATATATATATATATATATATATATATATATATATATATGATGATATGTTCGGTTGAGTGGTTCGCATTCTCAGTCAGGAAAATAGGCCGCGTTACCAAGGAAAATACAGACATGTACAATAACGCACGTATGCATCGACAGATAAGGGAAAACACAAAGACGTGATTTAAACTCATGTGCTTTTGCGTGGAAATAACGATAGAGTAGAGAAAGACTAGCAATGTCTTTTCTGTGAGAAATATTGTGTAGAGAAGAGAATAAGACTTCACGATAATAAATGAGTAGAAAAGCAAAGGACATGTGTGTATATATATTATACACACACACATGTAAATAAACAGATATACACACTTAAATAAATAAAGGTATATTAACAAAAAAAATCACGTTGTGGTCACCACTTGTTCGGTTTAGTGGTTCGCATTCTCAGTTTACATAAAACAGGGAAAATATAAACATTCATAGTAACACACGTGTGTGTTAACAAATAAGGAAAACACGAAAAAGTGAGTCGAAACTCATGTGTTTATTTAACGTTTGTTTTGAAAAAAAACGTTGGCACGATCAAAGATAAAGAAATAAACATTTACTATAAGAAAGAATTAAATGCACATAGTAGTTACTTAAATAAAGGAGTTGTGTGAAATAGGCAAAGGGGTCTACTTACATTCGAGGCATTTGGATTCATAGAGGAGCCGACTGGAAAGACTGCAGAATGAGAGCGAGAGCCTCCGAAAGATTCCTGATATCTCGCGAGAACTGGGTCCAAGTCACGTGTCTTCCGAGATCACAAGGCTGGATTTCTTTTCTCTGGATCTATCGAAATCTTATTCAATATATATAAATAAATATTAATTATTTTAATACCTACAGACATCTATGTTTCATGCTAACGCAATCTTCAGTGCAGGAAGCTAATTCTCAACGGGCGGCGGGTGCGAACCCTGATCACAAATCGCCACTGATTCGTAGTCAAGAGTCTTAACCCCTATATATATATATATATATATATATATATATATATATATATATATATATATATATATATATATATATATATATATATATAGTGTAATTCAGTGTTAATATTTAATACCGAAACACACTATATATTATAAACTTGAACATAATCTTATTTAACCATCATTTTATACAAGAGTTTATGCCTTCCTAAATAACCGTATAGCATAACCGAATGTTATTTAATTCCGCTTTTACTACCTCTGCACGTTGGATGGATGTGATACTGTGTTGGTCTTTAAACCCAAATTATTATTTTTATTGAAAAAATTTTTTATATACAATATGATTCACTATGGTTCAAAGTGTCCTCTTATTAAAAAAAAATGTTTAATAATTTTTTTGTTTTATATGCAATATGATTCACTATGGTTCAAAGTGTCCTCTTCTTAAAAAAAATGTTTAAAAATTTTTTTTTTTTATATGCAATATGATTCACTATGGTTCAAAGTGTCCTCTTCTTTAAAAAAATGTTTTAAAAAAATAATTCTTTTTTATATACAATATGATTCACTATGGTTCAAAGTGTCCTCTTCTAAAAAAAGGGTTTTAAAAAAATATTTTTTTATATATACAGTATGATTCACTATGGTTCAAAGTATCCTCTTCTTAAAAAAAATTTTTTATTGAAAAATTTTTTATATATACAATATGATTCACTATGGTTCAAAGTGTCCTCTTCTAAAAAAAATGTTTAAAATTTTTTTTTTTATATGCAATATGATTCACTATGGTTCAAAGTGTCCTCTTCTTAAAAAAAAAGGTTTTAAAAAAATATTTTTTTATATATACAGTATGATTCACTATGGTTCAAAGTGTCCTCTTCTTAAAAAAAAAGGTTTTAAAAAAATATTTTTTTTTATATACAATATGATTCACTATGGTTCAAAGTGTCCTCTTCTTAAAAAAAAGGTTTTAAAAAAATATTTTTTTTTTATATACAATATGGTTCAAAGTGTCCTCTTCTTAAAAAAATGTTTAAAAATTTTTTTTTTTATATGCAATATGATTCACTATGGTTCAAAGTGTCCTCTTCTTAAAAAAAAAGGTTTTAAAAAAATATTTTTTTTATATATACAATATGATTCACTATGGTTCAAAGTATCCTCTTCTTAAAAAAAAAATTTGTATTGAAAAAATTTTTATATATACAATATGATTCACTATGGTTCAAAGTGTCCTCTTCTAAAAAAAATGTTTAAAATATTTTTTTTTATATGCAATATGATTCACTATGGTTCAAAGTGTCCTCTTCTTAAAAAAAAAGGTTTTAAAAAAATATTTTTTTTTATATACAATATGATTCACTATGGTTCAAAGTGTCCTCTTCTTAAAAAAAAAGGTTTTAAAAAAATATTTTTTTTTTATATACAATATGATTCACTATGGTTCAAAGTGTCCTCTTCTTAAAAAAAAATGTTTTAAAAAATTAATTTTTGACAGTGCTATCAGTTTTTTTTACCCTGAAGTATACTTTAGCCCATTTTTCGGCACTCTTATAGAGGACGCACCATGTTTCCGTGATTTCGCGTCGTCACCGTTCGGGCAGTTTACGGAAGCGTCCGAGAGTTGACGAGGCGAAAACGAGGTGAAAACTGCCAAACGCTAAATTGAAGACTGACAGCCGATAAATTATGACGAAGAAAATCAAACTAAAATACATATATAAAAATAAAGAACGAACAAACCATAGCTAAACAACTGTCATAAATTAGACTTTTTATTTATTATGTATTTTTGTCAAAGGAACCATTGTTAATCAAATGTTTTTCAATAAAATACCTTTGCTGACAGAACTAAATTAGAGAGAGATTCAATGAGCTGACAGAGATGATAGAAATTCATATTGTTGTTATTGAACGCGCTTAATTTCTTCCAAAAGTTATCGTCTGCTTGTTGTAGTCTGGTTGTCTAATGCCTGCTGCAACGCGATTGGTTAATAGTTTCGCCAACTCTCGGGCGCTTCCGAGACGTGCCCGGATGTTGACGACACGAAGTCACGGAAACATGATGCGTCATCTATAAGAGTACTCATTTAGATAATTTATCGAAGGCTGACAAAAATGCGGAAATATAGCGGGTTGTTAGAAAAAAAACTTTACTTTTTATTAACAAAGTGATTAAAATATGTATATATCTTACTTACTTTCACATTTAGTTGAATCTCTATCGTCATATGTGTAAATTCAGAATATCACGCTATTTCGCGCATATGACCCTTTACTTAAGTGTGTGTATTTGATGTGAGAAACTCTTCGATACAATGATTTGATTTTTGTTTTATCATAGTTCAACCCCAAACAAGGCAGGACGCCACTGTAGACATAAGGGGCTACTGAAAATAATAGTGAAAGTTTAGGTGGTCATCCTAAGTTGTGAGCTGTGCAGCGAGATGTCTGTTTTAAATTTCTGCCTGTCAGTAGAGTCAGGGATACAGTGAGCAGGGAGGGAGTTCCAGATGGCCGGCAGCATGAGGAAGGAAGCTATTGGAGTAGAATGCTTTCTGGCATCTGGGGACCCCCACAGTAAATTGATGGGGTTTAGCTGATTGTCAGGTTTATCGAGTGTATTTATGTCGAGGGGGCACCAGGGCAGCAAGTTCATCGGAGCACAATCTATTTAAGTACTTGTAAAACTGGCACAAGGATGCAACATTGCGGTGATAGGACAGCAGCTGAAACTTGGTGAGTAGTGATGGACCTATTAAGTTGACGACTCTTTTTTAGACCTTGTCTAAGAGGGAGACACTAGTGGATGATGCACCAGCCCAGATGTAGCAACAATACTCCATGCATGGTGGCTTGGTAGAGATATGCCTTCCTTATAGTATGACTTTTCAAAGAATGATATCTTATTGTCAGCGGAGAGTAGACAGATAAGTTGCTAAATAGAGAAACTACCAGCATGTCAATATTTGAAAAGATATAAAAATAAAAATGATATCAAATATGATAAGAAAATGTAGAAAATATAGGCCAAAGTTCGTCGTCGAAGGTACCAAAAGAGTTCGTAGGAGCGGATTTCGAGGTATGGTAAAATTCGGTTCTGTTTTAGGAAAAATATTGGCATCTGTAAAAGTGGTAAAAAATCCGGTGAAGTTGTGGCTAGGCAGTGACCATTAAATGGCCCAGTGTAGCCTTCATTGATCAATATTGTTGCTTGAATTCTAACATCTCAAATTTAAAAAAAAAAAAAAAGAATTGTCTATTGTGAGATTCGAACCCAGAACAGGTTTTGGCTAGAACGTTTCAATTATTTCCTCGTCGATATCGGTCAGCATAAAAAAAAACTCAAGTTCGCCATGGAAGGTACCAAGAGAGTTCGTAGAAGCGGATTCTGGGTAACGTGAAATCCGGTCCCATTTTAGGGAAGAATATTGGCATCCGTCAACCATCCAATGATAGGATAAACTTTCGTTGTGCCCCCCCCCTCCCTGCGAACAGCTGTACTTTTCACAAAGCTACACCAACCAATTTTTAATATAGATGTTTTATCAAAAAGTAACATGAGAAATAAACTTCATTTGTTTTTTCTATACCGACGATGACCTGGAGTCACTTCTCCATACACTGCATATATATCTACATCAATATACTCGGGCGTCTTAATGTCCATTGATAACAAACACATCAACAGAAGTGGCATTTATTGATATAGATATTTTTGTAAACAAGGGACATTACTGAATGTTCAAATTGACTGATTTATCATGCGGGAAATAGTGCTGTGTTTTGTGTTTTTTTGTCTTAAATGATGGAAAACTTTTTGGATTTGAAATTAAATAAGTGCCTACGGAAATGTCTTCCAGGCTTTCACGTCATTTTCGTAAAAATTCAGTTTGGAAATTGAAATTCATAATCAATTTATAAAATCGATTCTAATGCAATGTACGTAAAGAGGGTGGTCTCTTCTCCGTGAAAGTAGACCTTCTGTGTTTATGCGGATTGCAATACAAAAAATATTAATTGTACAGAAGTGTATATGCCGACCAAGTATGGTATCAATATATATATATATATATATATATATATATATATATATATATATATATATATATATATATATATATATATATCATTAATATTCATATATATATATATATATATATATATATTGTGAATATTAATGGTATATATATATATATATATATATATATATATATATATATACATTATGAATATTAATGTATATATTATGAATATTAATGGTATTCTTTTATGAATGATAAAAGAAGACAATTAATAATAATAATAATAATAATAATAATAATATATATATATATATATATATATATATATATGTGTGTAATTGCATTTTATTTCTATCTTTGTTAAAATGACTCAAAGCTTCTTTCGACTATATATTGGGTATTTAAATATTTATGGCTAGGTTTCCTTCCTTTTATCTATTTGCCTATCTGGTACCAAAGGATTTTTTTGTTTGATACTATATTTTTTACTTTTCAAATTTCCAGAATTGTTCATTTAATAGTCATGTCAAAATACTTAATTGTCTATTAAGAAAATTGAAATATAAACTTCGTGTAATCTTATCAAATTATATTTTTATGCATCTTTTAGTCCTATATAATTTTATATGGCAAACAACCATATCGCAGAAGGGTTCTTAAGTGTAATATTTTAATCGTATTATTATTATGATTATTATTATTATTATTATTATTATTATTATTATTATTATTATTATTATTATTATTATTATTATTATTATTGATATAATTAGTATATTATTTTATATACAAATTACCATATCATATTGTAGTCTTGAGGGTAATGTTTTATTATTATTATTATTATTATTATCATTATTTATTTATTTATTTTATTTTATATATATATATATATTAGTGAAATAAAAAATGAACATTTGCTTATTCAGTAAGTGATCAGTTGATCAGTACCACTTGAGAGCAATGAATTTCATAACTGTTCTGTTTTTAAATCTCAGAAACAGTTACATGGTAAACCGCTGATGATCCGCGTTTAATATTTCGTAATTAAAGTTAAGGTCCCCTATTTTTGTTTTTACTGTTATGTACTGGAATCCCCTTTTGTATTTGTATATATTTCAGCAGTAAGTCTGCTATATTTTGAATTTAATTAGAATTCCTGGGAATCAAAATCTTATCAAGTTCTTATAAAAAATATGTAAGAAGATTTGAAGAAGGGAATGGTTCGCGAAAATTTCCTACAGACTATCCCCAAAAAGCAAAAACAAAAACTGAAATTGCTTCTAAAATCGTCTAATAAATTTGGCTCGAAATTGTAAGTTGCACGTTTATTCAGTTGTTCTTAAATCTCAGTTTTTATTCCCTATTATTATTATATTTCTTTTCCAACTTGTTCGCTTATATTTTTCTGTTGACTTTTCACTCATATATATATATATATATATATATATATATATATATATATATATATATATATATATATATATATATATATATATATATATTCCAATCAATATTGTCTTATTTAAATCATATTTATATATATATATATATATATATATATATATATATATATATATAGCATTAAAATAAGACGTATATATATGTATATATATATACATGTATATATATATATATATATATATATATATATATATATATATATATTCCAATCAATATTGTCTTATTTTAATCATATTTATATATATACATATATATATACATGTATATATATATATATATATATATATATATATATATGTATATAAGTATGTATGTGTGTGTGACATTTAATTTAATTTCAAAAACTGTTTTTCTATGTTTCAGTGGCAATAATAGAGGAGTCCATTAGCGTCTTCCGGTTTTTAGTTATCACTTAACTTAGCATCTGTGCAATTTCGTCTTTTCAAAAAGAACCAATTAACAAAACAGAACAAAGATGACTTGAAACGGTTTATTAAACTAGCAGTCTGGAGAAGTGGCAAATATATTCTTCTATTTTGGAAAAGAACAACTTTTTATTCATTGTACAAATTTAAAAAAATCAAAACCGATTTCGACACGAAATCTTTGAAAATACATGGAAGTATTTAACGTTTAAAGCGTTTAATTCTAAAATTAATTATAATTATAATTATTAATTATTAATTATAAAAGTTTAATAATGGAAGTATTAAACGTTTGAAGCGTTTAATAATAAAATTAATTATAATTATAATTATAATTATAATTATTAATTATTAATTATTAATTATAAAAGTTTAATAATGAAAGTATTTAACGTTTGAAGCGTTTAATTATAATTACAATTATAATTATAATTATTAATTATTAATTATAAAAGTTTAATAATGGAAGTATTTAACGTTTGAGGCGTTTAATTATAAAATTAATTATAATTATAATTATTAATTATTAATTATAAAAGTTTATAAATGGAAGTATTTAACGTTTGAAGCGTTTAATTATAAATTAATTATAATTATAATTATTAATTATTAATTATAAAAGTTTGATAATGGAAGTATTTAACGTTTGAAGCGTTTAAGTATAAAATTAATTATAATTATAATTATTAATTATTAATTATAAAAGTTTATAAATGGAAGTATTTAACGTTTGAAGCGTTTAATTATAAAATTAATTATAATTATAATTATTAATTATTAATTATAAAAGTTTAATAATGGAAGTATTTAACGTTTGAAGCGTTTAATTATAAAATTAATTACAATTATAATTATTAATTATTGATTATAAAAGTTTAATAATAAAAGTATTTAACGTTTGAAGCGTTTAATTATAAAATTAATTATAATTATAATTATAATTATTAATTATTAATTATAAAAGTTTAATAGTGGAAGTATTTAACGTTTGAGGCGTTTAATTATAAAATTAATTATAATTATAATTATTAATTATTAATTATAAAAGTTTAATAATGGAAGTATTTAACGTTTGAAGCGTTTAATTATAAAATTAATTATAATTATAATTATTAATTATTGATTATAAAAGTTTAATAATAAAAGTATTTAACGTTTGAAGCGTTTAATTATAAAATTAATTATAATTATAATTATAATTATTAATTATTAATTATAAAAGTTTAATAGTGGAAGTATTTAACGTTTGAGGCGTTTAATTATAAAATTAATTATAATTATAATTATCAATTATTAATTATAAAAGTTTAATAATGGAAGTATTTAACGTTTGAAGCGTTTAATTATCAAATGAATTATAATTATAATTATTAATTATTAATTATAAAAGTGTAATAATGGAAGTATTTAACGTTTGAAGCGTTTAATTATAAAATTAATTATAATTATAATTATTAATTATTAATTATAAAAGTTTAATAATGGAAGTATTTAACGTTTGAGGCGTTTAATTATAAAATTAATTATAATTATAATTATTAATTATTAATTATAAAAGTTTATAAATGGAAGTATTTAACGTTTGAAGCGTTTAATTATAAAATTAATTATAATTATAATTATTAATTATTAATTATAAAAGTTTAATAATGGAAGTATTTAACGTTTGAAGCGTTTAATTATAAAATTAATTATAATTATAATTATTAATTATTAATTATAAAAGTTTATAAATGGAAGTATTTAACGTTTGAAGCGTTTAATTATAAAATTAATTATAATTATAATTATTAATTATTAATTATAAAAGTTTAATAATGGAAGTATTTAACGTTTGAAGCGTTTAATTATAAAATTAATTATAATTATAATTATTAATTATTAATTATAAAAGTTTAATAATGGAAGTATTTAACGTTTGAAGCGTTTAATTATAAAATTAATTACAATTATAATTATAATTATTAATTATTGATTATAAAAGTTTAATAATAAAAGTATTTAACGTTTGAAGCGTTTAATTATAAAATTAATTATAATTATAATTATAATTATTAATTATTAATTATAAAAGTTTAATAGTGGAAGTATTTAACGTTTGAGGCGTTTAATTATAAAATTAATTATAATTATAATTATTAATTATTAATTATAAAAGTTTAATAATGGAAGTATTTAACGTTTGAAGCGTTTAATTATAAAATTAATTATAATTATAATTATTAATTATTGATTATAAAAGTTTAATAATAAAAGTATTTAACGTTTGAAGCGTTTAATTATAAAATTAATTATAATTATAATTATAATTATTAATTATTAATTATAAAAGTTTAATAGTGGAAGTATTTAACGTTTGAGGCGTTTAATTATAAAATTAATTATAATTATAATTATCAATTATTAATTATAAAAGTTTAATAATGGAAGTATTTAACGTTTGAAGCGTTTAATTATCAAATGAATTATAATTATAATTATTAATTATTAATTATAAAAGTGTAATAATGGAAGTATTTAACGTTTGAAGCGTTTAATTATAAAATTAATTATAATTATAATTATTAATGATTAATTATAAAAGTTTAATAATAAAAGTATTTAACGTTTGAAGCGTTTAATTATGAAATTAATTATAATTATTAATTATTAATTATAAAAGTTGAATAATGGAAGTATTTAACGTTTGAAGCGTTTAATTATGAAATTAATTATAATTATAATTATTAATTATTAATTATAAAAGTTTAATAATGGAAGTATGTAACGTTTGAAGCGTTTAATTATAAAATTAATTATAATTATAATTATTAATTATTAATTATAAAAGTTTAATAATGGAAGTATTTAACGTTTGAAGCGTTTAATTATAAAATTAATTATAATTATAATTATTAATGATTAATTATAAAAGTTTAATTATGGAAGTATTTAACGTTTGAAGCGTTTAATTATAAATTAATTATAAATATAATTATTAATTATTAATTATAAAAGTTTAATAATGGAAGTATTTAACGTTTGAAGCTTTTAATTATAAAATTAATTATAATAATAATTATTAATTATTAATAATAAAAGTTTAATAATGGAAGTATTTAACGTTTGAAGCGTTTAATTATAAAATTAATTATAATTATAATTATTAATTATTAATTATAAAAGTTTAATAATGGAAGTATTTAACGTTTGAAGCGTTTAATTATAAAATTAATTATAATTATAATTATTAATTATAAAAGTTTAATAATGGAAGTATTTAACGTTTGAAGCGTTTAATTATAAAATCAATTATAAATATAATTATTAATTATTAATTATAAAAGTGTAATAATGGAAGTATTTAACGTTTGAAGCGTTTAATTATAAAATTAATTATAATTATAATTATTAATTATTAATTATAAAAGTGTAATAATGGAAGTATTTAACGTTTGAAGCGTTTAATTATAAAATTAATTATAAATATAATTATTAATTATTAATTATAAAAGTTTAATAATGGAAGTATTTAACGTTTGAAGCGTTTAATTATAAAATTAATTATAAATATAATTATTAATTATTAATTATAAAATTTTAATAATGGAAGTATTTAACGTTTGAAGCGTTTAATTATAAAATTAATTATAATTATAATTATTAATTATTAATTATAAAAGTTTAATAATGGAAGTATTTAACGTTTGAAGCGTTTAATTATCAAATTAATTATAATTATAATTATTAATTATTAATTATAAAAGTGTAATAATGGAAGTATTTAACGTTTGAAGCGTTTAATTATAAAATTAATTATAATTATAATTATAAATTATTAATTATAAAAGTTTAATAATGGAAGTATTTAACGTTTGAAGCGTTTAATTATAAAATTAATTATAATTATAATTATTAATTATTAATTATAAAAGTTTAATAATGGAAGTATTTAACGTTTGAAGCGTTTAATTATGAAATTAATTATTATTATAATTATTAATTATTTATTATAAAAGTTTAATAATGGAAGTATTTAACGTTTGAAGCGTTTTATTATGAAATTAATTATAATTATAATTATTAATTATTAATTATAAAAGTTTAATAATGGAAGTATTTAACGTTTGAAGCGTTTAATTATAAAATTAATTATAAATATAATTATTAATTATTAATTATAAAAGTGTATTAATGGAAGTATTTAACGTTTGAAGCGTTTAATTATAAAATTAATTATAATTATAATTATTAATTATTAATTATAAAAGTTTAATAATGGAAGTATTTAACGTTTGAAGCGTTTAATTATAAAATTAATTATAATTATAATTATTAATTATTAATTATAAAAGTTTAATAATGGAAGTATTTAACGTTTGAAGCGTTTAATTATAAAATTAATTATAATTATAATTATTAATTATTAATTATAAAAGTTTAATAATGGAAGTATTTAACGTTTGAAGCGTTTAATTATAAAATTAATTATAATAATAATTATTAATTATTAATTATAAAAGTGTAATAATGGAAGTATTTAACGTTTGAAGCGTTTAATTATAAAATTAATTATAATTATAATTATTAATTATTAATTATAAAAGTTTAATAATGGAAGTATTTAACGTTTGAAGCGTTTAATTATAAAATTAATTATAATTATAATTATTAATTATTAATTATAAAAGTTTAATAATGGAAGTATTTTACGTTTGAAGCGTTTAATTATGAAATTAATTATAATTATAATTATTAATTATTAAGTATAAAAGTTTAATAATGGAAGTATTTAACGTTTGAAGCGTTTAATTATAAAATTAATTATAATTATAATTATAAATTATTAATTATAAAAGTTTAATAATGGAAGTATTTAACGTTTGAAGCGTTTAATTATAAAATTAATTATAATTATAATTATTAATTATTAATTATAAAAGTTTAATAATGGAAGTATTTAACGTTTGAAGCGTTTAATTATGAAATTAATTATAATTATAATTATTAATTATTAATTATAAAAGTTTAATAATGGAATTATTTAACGTTTGAAGCGTTGAATTATAAAATTAATTATAATTATAATTATTTATTATTAATTATAAAAGTTTAATAATGGAAGTATTTAACGTTTGAAGCGTTTAATTATAAAATTAATTATAATTATAATTATTAATTATTTATATAAAAGTTTAATAATGGAAGTATTTAACGTTTGAAGCGTTTAATTATAAAATTAATTATAATTATAATTATTAATTATTAATTATAAAAGTTTAATAATGGAAGTATTTAACGTTTGAAGCGTTTAATTATAAAATTAATTATAATTATTAATTATTAATTATAAAAGTTTAATAATGGAAGTATTTAACGTTTGAAGCGTTTAATTATAAAATTAATTATAATTATAATTATTAATTATTAATTATAAAAGTTTAATAATGGAAGTATTTAACGTTTGAAGCGTTTAATTATAAAATTAATTATAATTATAATTATTAATTATTAATTATAAAAGTTTAATAATGGAAGTGTTTGAAATGTAGATTACTGACCTGTGGCGCAACGGATAATAGTTATAATTAACAGTAGAGAAGAATGTTGATTTTGAATCAAAATTAGAATACGGATTCTAGACATAAGGTTTAGTATCATTGTACCTTGATTTTAATTTACTGTAAGGGAATATAACTGTAGTGCAGAATGTATATTTCTACAACATAATAAATCGTTTTAAATTAGTTAAGAAGGGCATATTCAATTTGAAAATAAACAAATCCCTTCTGGTTTTTATAGCTTTAATTTTTTGTATTTGTCTTATTAGGGGCCCGAGGACTAAAAGAACCTTAGGGGCTCTTCTAGTCATCAGACCCTGAGATCTTATAGATATTTGTTCATGAATATGTCTCTCCATTTTCTGACCATTTGCTGCTGATTGTCTTAAGCTCAATCGACATTTTATTCGAATCCCAGTTGCATTTCGCTGAGTTGAACTTCATGGAAAATTATATATATATATATATATATATATATATATATATATATATATATATATATATATATATATAAGATGATTTAATGGATCAGAGCATTCCAATTGTTCAAAGAATTAGAACAACAAGTCTAGTATGGCGTACGGTCGTTTCCAAAACATTCTGGAAATACTTTAATTTTTATTTTTCCAATTTTTCAATTTAACATTTTTTTTTTACAACGCCATTCCAGAATGTCTCTTCATCAGCGCCTTTAGCATATATATATATATATATATATATATATATATATATATATATATATATATATATATATATATATATATATATATATTGATCAAGTTCAAATATGTTAATAAAGTAAACATGAAACCAAATTTTTCAAGAGTGCTCCATACAAAGTAGAGCATTTATAAAATTATAGCCTTATGTCAATCAACCAACGTTTTACCGCATCTTATCAAAGGCAGAACAAAAATGAATATATATATATATATATATATATATATATATATATATATATATATATATATATATATAGGGAACCTATAAAGCCGTCTTTATCGAAACTCTCTTTAGCCTCTGTTCCTACTAACCTTACATATATGTGTGCGCGCGTATGTGCGTGTATGTTTGCGTGCGTGCGTGTGTGGGTGTATGTGTTTCTGAACAAAGTGTACTCACCAGCCGCACACGAAGATGTCCGGAAAGATAAAAGTCAAAATCAGACACATTAAAAAAAAAACACATAACTTTGATCAAGAAAAGCAAAAACTATGAAAACACATACACCTACAAACACGTGCACGCAGAAACATCAAACTGTTAAAAATAAAAATAAAACATTTTATTCAAATGGAAAACATATCTGAAGAGAGCCGCACGAGGCTTGAAACGCGTTATAAAATCACAAAATTATAACATGATAAAACAATAAAATAATAAACAATTGTTGAAGAAAATTTTTTGCAATTGTTGGTAGCCTCACTTTATATATATATATATATATATATATATATATATATATATATATATATATATATATATATATATATATATATAAATATATATATATATATATATATAAAGAAGTGAGGCTTCCAACAATTGTAAAAAACATTCTTCAACCATTATTTGTTATTTTATTAGCCTCACTTCTTTATATATACATATATATATATATATATATATATATATATATATATATATATATATATATATATATATATATATATATCAAACATTTCTTATACGATAACCACCAAAGATATGCAACAATAATTTTATTTTTATTATATAGAATAAATTCAAACCCATCCCACTCTCTGCTCCAGTTAAAGTTAAGATTAATGGCACAATAACCCAGACACTAAATACCACCCCACCCAATTTCCTAAAATATCACCCGTTAGAATCCCCCCCTCCATCTTTCCTTTCCTTGCTATACGCGAACCTCGTATTCATTCCCAATTTCCTGTTGTTGTTGAATTACAGAAATTTGAACAGTGGATTCCAAAATGCCTGACGTTGACGTTAATTTTAAACGTTAATGAAACACAATATATTATGTAGCAAAATGGAATAAAACCATCAACAAAATATATTTTGCTCTGAATTTTCATTGAGCACTCTCATGAACCCGGTTTCCACTTCCTTCGGAGTTATACCCCTTGGTATAGTTAATTATATATATATATATATATATATATATATATATATATATATATATGTATATATATAAAGTAGTGAGGCTACCAACATTTGTAAAAAAACTTTTTTCAACAATTGTTTGTTATTTTATTATTTTATATATATTATACTAACGAATCACCACTTATTAAGCCACTCAAGGGTCATTCAAAAATAGGGCTCAATTAGTTTGTCCGGAGGATTTGTAATGATGGTTTGCACTGGGCAGTTTGATTATTTAAGAAAACGACTAAATAGGAATTTGTTAACATTGGACTTGAAAATGACTATGTTGTAATCAACTGGGAAACAGCCCACTGGTATTTTGTTCATATATATATATATATATATATATATATATATATATATATATATATATATATATATATATATATATATATATATATATATATATATGGTACGTCAATGAAAATTAGTAAGACCTGCAAATGGAAGCAAATCGGTATTTTCAGTTGTTCAAAACAAGGAGTAGTTTAGTTAATAAAAACATTTATTTTTCATCTCTTTCTTTCCTTAAACCAGGCTTTTCAAAGATTAAAATCTTATCATCAGAGGAAAAATTATGATTGATAAGTTGACAGGGTAGGACTGTCAAAGTTCCAAATTTGAAAAAGTTTTCTTTTAAAATTAAAAATTAAAAATTAAAGAAATTCTAAAAAAACTTCTTTAAAAAATGTTTCCAAAAGGTTCAAACGGGCATGGGAATCACCAATAACGAAATCCAAAAAACGTAGGGCTCAGAAATATTGGTAAATCCGGAGGAATCTGCATAAAAATCCAACGACGGCGATTTCACTCAGGTCTGTTGTCCACGGAGAGGAATCAAATAAAAACGGCCATTTCAAGGAAAACAATATTCTTCCTGTTTTCAGGAATATATATATATATATATGGAATATCTTTCTGACAATAGTTTTAATGTAAATCGCTGCTTTTGGGTGGAGGAAGTTATTAGGGTACTTTATGCAATTATTGAATAGCACAATTATGTGCACATAGTAAACATAGAACATATTCATTGTAAATGTTCTATGTTCTTAGCCTCTTAGATAATTATAAACCTGGTTAATTTAATAATGATATCATCTACAAAACCCCGTGCGTCAACTAAAAATCAGCAGTTTGTATTAAGCAACAATAGTAGGAATACCCAACGTTGGTCGGGCTTGGCTGTGGAATAATATGCCTTTTGAAGCCGAGCCGATACCACAATATATTCCCTTTTTGATTCTTTGTTTTATATGTTATCATCGTAAGATTTTCTAGATGAGGCCGCGGGATGTACTCATCATTGATTGGCTGGGGGGGATGGTTTGGTTTGGTAGTTTTGTTTTACGGCATATCAACCCTTTTTGGGTTATTTAATGCCGAATCTGGTCATTATAGTAAAAGATTTATGCTTCAAGTTCCAAAAATAAAATAAAAAAGGGGAGGGAGAAAGGGAGAGGGGCTGTTGTTTTTGTTTTTGGTTTCGTAGAACATAATTAAGTTTTACAAAAAAAAAAAAAAAAAACGTCAATGTAGGTGAATGGGGGGATGTGTAAGTAAAATTCCTCGAAATAAACCTTCATCCCGTAGGGCGCACTTGGCGTTTCGCAGGAATAAATAAAGATACAAATGCACTCCAGCTCAACACCTTGAACCCCTAAATAATGTAGCGTACTTGATCCCTAAATCGGAAGGTGTTACAGCAGAAATGAAGAAATCGAACACAAGAAAGTGTTTTTTTTATAAACATTACAATTTATTGCAAGTAGAATGCTGACATTCTTTTAGCAAACGATGCTTTATAGTTACAGTCAACTCCCCAACCCCAGATGGTGAGAGCAAAAAGCGGAACGTCTGCTCACTTTAATCGTCAAGTCTGTATGCTCTCTCTGATGATTTTTTTTATCGATCCTTTCTCAATCAGTTGCGTAATTTTTCAATTGGTTTTAATACATTTCTCAACTCGGCATATTTCAAAATAAAATTAATCAAATATTTCCAATTTGGATTTTAGTCTACAACTCAAAACAATCAAAACAATCGTAGTCGCATTCCAAACGCGACGCCTCCGTACACCTCTCACGTACATCATGTTAGGTTATGATACTCATTCACAATCCTGCCTTTTTCCGATCACCTTGGAGTAATCTAGTAACACATGGTTCACACGTGGAGTCCGAATAAAATCAGCAACACCAGGCCCAGGCTTATATTATCTATAATCCTGTCAATAGAATAGTGTTTACCTATCCCATCTACAGAAATAACATAGGAAAGGGAGCTTTGTCTTAGTAGCATTAAATGTCCCCATTAAACTACAGACTGCAGATCATTTTTTAAGGAATTCGGGATTTTAAAACATCTCTTAAAAATAAAATCAATCAAATATTTCCAATTTTAATTTTAGTCTCCAACTCAAAACAACCAAAGCAATCGTAGTCGCATTCCAAACGCGACGCCTACCCACACTCCTGACCATCTAGATTCAGTATCTTAACTTTTTATGATCGCCCATGGGTAATCTCGTTTTAATAACATTTATATTCTTATTTTATATTTCTAAAATTTATAAGTAATAAATTTGCTACGCAGTGGGATGAGTCGTTGTTGTCCGTCCGGGTAATTCGAACAAGCCAATATAAGGGAATTAACCCAATTTGTTTTCTCGATTCTCGTTGAAGCAAAGTTGTTCCTCTTTGATATAAGACAAACAAATAAGCAAGATAGTTTTTTTCTATTCGTTATACGAGATGTTTTTCATTCCACAGTTGAAGGCATTAATAAATAGACGAACGAGTCTTGGACCTGAGCGTCGGTTACACAAACCACCTCCTCTCCTATCCCAGTCGGTCAGCTGTTAGGTTATTTCTCCTCTCGACATCAACAGTGCACATGTTAAATAAAGTTTGCTTACGTCATCCGATCCCATCTCTTAGTTTTTCTTTTGCTATCCATGTTCTTATTACCTACTGGCGTCATGGATCAGCAATGCCTTCGCTTTGTTTATCTCTTTCCCACCGTACATTTAGTGTTACTATATCGTGTATCGTGTTATGTTAACATTGGACTCTGATTGATAGAGGTTAATACTCTTTCTTTCGATGCTTCCAATGATAGAATTCCTCGACTCCAGTCTTTAATCCCTATCTTTCCACTCATTCATTCAGTGTTATACTAATGCTAATATTAGGCCCTGGAAGATAAGTAATAATACTTAACAAACAGCTGTATATTATTGTTATATGCTAATATGCTTATACTTTAAGTCTACCAAAGTTTCTCATACTCTGTATCTACAACTGAAGCTATTAATGAAGTTGTTCATATTTACATTAAGTCAACAATTTAGAACATAATGGTTAAACGTTTTCTCCGCTAGCTGCAGAATACGCACTAAAATTGTTGAGTGTTCTCCAAGCTTTACAATCTTGAGATAAGGCGTTCGCTTGTTTCATGTTTATGTTCGTCCATTAATAGACGTTTTCTATCCATCTTTTCTTTTGTCTACCTTTTAACCGGCTTCCTTGCATTATGCCTTAAACGCATATTTTGAATAGCCCCACACTGGAACGCTTAATGTAGCCACATAATCTCAAGACTTTATATTTGATTATAGAGGGCATTGATTGGATGCAAGTGAGTGTTCGCAACTCTGCGATCCTGATGTTATCAGATAGTTTATGATCGGTAATGAAGTGCCTGATGTGGTTTTGGAAAATTTATACTTTCTGGAATAGTTTTACGGTCCAGTTGACGCCTTCAAGTCTGTATACGACAACAGGAAATTACATATTTATTAAAGATTTTCATTTTGATTTTGTATGATATGCGTTTAGAGGTAAATGCGGTGTTGTTTCTTGTGTTGTTTCTCACCTAAACACATTCTATGATTTACAGCTGTTTGCCTGTCTCTAGATGAAGACAGCTTGTACCCAAGGTAAACAAACTGTAACTTGTTCGATTTGTTTACCGTTGATGTTGATGTTAAGAAGAGTGGTCATGCATTTAGTCTTAGGCGTGTTAATAGAAAGACCAACTTCTTTCAAGTACTTCACAAGATTATCTAAGAATAACCGCAAATCAGAGCTGGTGTTACTGGTTGCAGCCCAAGGTCAAAAGTCTATTTAACTTACTCGATAGCCACCAATTGAAAACAAAAACAGAGCTACGTTGTTCTGACGCCATGACGACGCAGGATACGACATCACTTTGCTTCATATAATCTTGATGATTTTTATTGGCGTGATGTGCCTATTTTAATTGCAGCCGTTGAATTATTTTCAAGATGGCTATATACTGTCTATTCAGATTTATTTATTTCAAAATTTGTTAAAGAGATGGAAGCTTGATGCTATCAAACGCTTTAGTAAAATCAATAAAGGCAATGAACACATGATTATTGAATTCTATGAACTTCTCTATTATCTGTTTTAAAACGATAATTTCCGAACTCTTCAAACCCCTCTCTCACAAATGTGATGTTGCTAGTCTCAGTCTTTTCTATAAATACTATTATGTTTTATGCTTCTCATGAAGTTGATTCTCTCTATCGCTCCAAACACTTACTCACACCTGCGGCTATTCTCTATCTCTACAAATCCACAATCAGACCACGTATGGAGTACTGTCGTCATATTTGGGCTGACGAATCTCCGTCCCATTTGAGGGTTGTTGATAAGGTGCAGAAACGTATCTGCAATTTGATTGGCCCTCGCCGTTTCTTCTTCTCTACACCTTCTCTCTCACACAGACGTGATGTTGCTAGTCTCAGTCTTTTCTATAAATACTATTATGGCATGTGTTCTTCAGAATTATGTGATCTATTTCCCGCTTCTCTTGTTCCAGCTCGTTTGACTCGTTGGTCTAGTGGTCTCCATCAATTCGCTGTTTTGATACCTCATTGTAATACAACTTGCTATTCCAGTAGCTCCTTTCCAATAACCGCAGGCTTGTGGAACTCTTTTCCTGCTGACTGTTTTCCTCTTACTTATAACATTGGTCTTTTCAAGACTATGGTCAATAGGCATCTCCTGTCTTAAACGATCAGTGTCTTTTTAAAAGCTTGTGGTACATTACCAGTTGAACGTATCACGTTGAACAATTTCAAAAAAAATATTTAGAAGTGGTTCTTCACCAGCTTTTATGAACTCAATGCGAATATTATCAAGCCCGGGAGTTTGCTCTCTTTCAAATATATAATAGCATGCTCTATTTCGACTTTTAAAATAGGTGGTAATGTGTCTTACGCATGCTCATAAACTTGAGGGTGTCAGTCGAATTATCCATGCACAGCTCCTCATAAAATTGCGCCCACTGTTCCAAAACCTCATTTGTCATATAAGATTTTGGCGCGTTTATCCTTAATTCCTCCCAGCTTATGTATTTTGCTTTTGGTCTTTAAAGAGTAACAAAATAAAATTGGACTAATTTGGGGTTTTCCCCTTGATGCCTGTTACTGTTTCTTTGACAAATTAAAATTTGACAAAAATTTGACAAAATAAAATTTGACAAAATAAAATTTGACAAAATAAAATTGATAAAATAAAATTGGACTAACTTTGTTTCCCCCTCGATGCCTTTTACTGTTTCTTTGACAAATTAACATTTGACAAAAAAAATTTGACAAAAAATATCTGACAAAATAAAATTGGACTAATTTGTTTTTCCCCTCGACGCCTTTTACTGTTTCTTTGACAAATTAAAATTTGACAAAATAAAATTTGACAAAAAATATCTGACAAAATAAAATTGGACTAATTTGTTTTTCCCCTCGATGCGTTTTACTGTTTCTTTGACAAATTAAAATTTGACAAAAATTTGACAAAAATTGGACAAAATAAAATTTGACAAAATAAAATGTGACAAAAAAAATGGGACTAACTTTGTTTCCACCTCGATGCCTTTTACTGTTTCATTGACGAATTAAAATTTGACAAAATAAAATTTGACAAAATAAAATTCGACAAAATAAAATTCGACGAATTTGGTTTTTCCCCGCGATGCCTTTTACTGTTGCTTTGACAAATTAAAATTTGACAAAATAAAATTTGACAAAAATATCTGACAAAATAAAATCGGACTAATTTGTTTTTCCCTTCGATCTCTTTTTCTGTTTCTTTGACAAATTAAAATTTAACAAAAATTTGACAAAAATTTGACAAAATAAAATTTGACAAAATAAAATTTGACAAAAAAAAATTGATAAAATAAAATTGGACTGATTTGTTTTTTCCCCTCGATGTCTTTTTACTGTTTCTTTGACAGATTAAAATTTGACAAAATAAAATTTGACAAAAAATATCTGACAAAATAAAATTGGACTAATTTGTTTTTCCCCTCGATGCATTTTACTGTTTCTTTGACAAATAAAAATTTGACAAAAATTTGACAAAAATTTGACAAAAATTTGACAAAATAAAATTTGACAAAATAAAACTTGACAAAATAAAATTCGACAAAATAAAATTCGACAAAATAAAATTCGACCAATTTTGTTTTTCTCCGCGATGCCTTTTACTGTTTCTTTGACAAATTTTACAGATAATACTATTTCATACAAATAAATGTACCCACTGACATAAACATACTCAGCTGATACATTGCTTTAGTTTAGTGTAGAGTGTTCAATATCAAGGATAGAACATCGACATTTTTGCATTGTTTTAACGTTAAAAAAGGTGCAGTACATGGTGTGAGGGTTGATGAAACCGAATACAAAACTACTAGTCAGTATGGGGATTGAATCCCATCTCTACAATGATTAACTTTATTCATTTTTATGAACACATACAATTACTTCTGTGAAAATAGCAGGATTCAACATCTTCATCAGATGATTACCTTGTGGTTAGTTGTGATTTCAGAGCCGAAACATTATTACCACAAACCAAAGGTTTCCTAGCAACACCTCCATCGGTATGTCACAGAAAAGGCATGCCAAATCTTTACCCATTCTGCCTGATCTGTCTATTGAAGTTAGTCCAATTTTATTGTTTATCTTTGCTTTTAATCGTTTGTGAGGGGATAGTCTGCCTCTTTATTTATTTCAAATATTGTTTTCTTTCCTTATGAGCTTCTTTGGCTCAGCTTTTGTATAGTCTTTCTCTCTTCTAATCTCATGATTGTTCTCAATAGCTTGTTTTGATAGTGTTTGACATCCAGTCAGAAGATAAAGGCTTGGCTACAGGAACAACTTCATTTGAAAAATCTTTGATGCTTTCGGTGGTACTTTAAAAAAGCAAATCTGGATCTGAGACTTCAGAAAGAAAGGCAAAACAGTTTTGAAGCTTGAGATGAAACGCATTTTTGACACGTTGTTTTTTTAAGGTACCAAGGTGTCATCTTTGAGCCTCATGTTTTTAATAGCCATGAAAAAGAGATCCTTACTCTTGTTCGCACAAGTTTGTAGTCAGATATTCCGTTTTGCTGATTGTGCTACTATCAAACACCTCTGGACTTGCGGGTAAAAATAAAGTCAATCTGAGTTTTGGTCCTTCCAATAGGATATGTCCAAGTGAAAAGCCTCTATTTGGAAAAAAATATTGGTCACAACGAGGCAATTTCTGTCCCAGAATTTGGCAAAAATTTCGCCGTGAGAAATTGCATTTCCAATGTTCTGCTTTCCAATAATATCCAAATAGTTGATATGGAGATTCCCAGGTTTACAACTGAATTCTTTCATGACAAAAACAGGATCTCGTTTTAGTGTTTTATCGATGATGTCTTGGATTTTGACAATTCTTTCTTCAACTGAAGTCTCCCATGATAAAACCAGGATCTCGTTTTAGTGTTTTATCTATGATGTCTTGGATTTTGACAATATTTTCTTCAACTGAATTCTCCGATGACAAAAAGAGGATCTCGTTTTAGTGTTTTATCTATGATGTCTTGGATTTTGACAATTCTTTTTTCAACTTAATTCTCCCATTACAAAAACAGGATCGCGTTTTAGTGTTTTATCTATGATGTCTTGGATTTTGACAATTCTTTCTTCAACGGAATTATCCCATTACAAAAACAGGATCACGTTGTAGTGTTTTATCTATGATGTCTTGGATTTTGACAATTCTTTCTTCAACTGTCGTCTCCCATGACAAAAACAAGATCTCGTTTTAGTGTTTTATCTATGATGTCTTGGATTTTGACAATATTTTCCTGCAACTTAATACTCCCATAAAAAAACAGGATCTCGTTTTAGTGTTTTATCTATGATGTCGTGGATTTTGACAATATTTCCTGCAACTGAAGTCTCCCATGACAAAAACAGGATCTCGTTTTAGTGTTATATCTATGATGTCTTGGATTTTGACAATATTTTCCTGCAACTTAATACTCCCATAAAAAAACAGGATCTCGTTTTAGTGTTTTATCTATGATGTCGTGGATTTTGACAATATTTCCTGCAACTGAAGTCTCCCATGACAAAAACAGGATCTCGTTTTAGTGTTATATCTATGATGTCTTGGATTTTGACATTTTTTTCTTCAACGGAATTCTCCCATGACAAAAACAGGATCACGTTGTAGTGTTTTATCTATGATGTCTTTGATTTTGACAATTTTTTCTTCAATTGAATTCTCGCATAGAGAAAACAGGATCTCGTTTTAGTGTTTTATCTATGATGTGTATGATTTTTGCAATTTTAACCTCAACTGAAGTCTCCTATGACAAAAACAGGATCTCGGTTGTGTGTTTTATCTATGATGGCTTGGATTTTGACAATTCTTTCTCAAACATAATTCTTCCATTACAAAAACAGGATCTCGGTTTAGTGTTTGATCTATGATGTCTAGGATTTTTACAATTTTTTCTCTAACTGAATGCTACCATGACAAAAACAGGGTCTCGTGTTAGTGTTTTATCTATGATGTCTTTGATGTTGACATTTTTTTTCTACAACTGAATTCTGCATTACAAAAACAGGATTTCGTTTTAGTGTTTTATCTATGATGTCTTGGATTTTGACAATTCTTTCTTCAACTGAATTCTCTCATGACAAAAACAGAATCTCGTTTTAGTGTTTTATCTATGATGTCTTGGATTTTGACAATTCTTTTTTTCAGGGTATTAACAAGTTTGAATGTAGCATTGTATGAAAATAAATGTCTCTTTCACGATTAAAAGAGCTAGCTGATCTGAAAAAGGTTCATAGTAGTGTATCACATGCACAAAAGATTTGTTGCTTAGGAAGACATCTATATTGGATCTGGATAGTTCAGTGGAGCATATAATAACTTTGTGTCCAGCAGCAAGTGATTCTCTACCAGATTCTTTAAGTTTTGTCTTTAGCAGACCAATGACATGCCATTTTATATCACAGATTCCATGTAGCATAATCTCCAGGGCCTCAACTAACCCTAACCCTAACCCTAACTAACACTAACTAAGACTAACCCTAACTAACACTAACTAACCCTAACCCTAACTAACACTAACGAACCCTAACACTAAAATACACTAACTAACCCTAACACTAACACACACTAACTTAGCCTAACTCTAACTATACGCCTAACTTATGCTAACGCTAACTAAACCTTACCCTAACTCTAATCCTAACACTAACTGACACTAACTCTAACTAACACTAACTAACCCTTACCCTAACTAACACTTACTAAATCTAACCCTAACCCTAATAAACACTAACTAACCCTAACCCTACCCATAACCCTAACTAACACTAACTAACCCTAACCCTAACCCTAACCCTAACTCTAACCCTAACCCTTACCCTTACCGTTACCCTAACCCTAACCCTAACTAACACTAACTAACGATCTTGTATTTTCAATGGGTGTGGAAGGTGATAATGTACGTACAAAAAGAAGGTATTATTATAGAAATTAGTAGGACCCTGAGAAATTTCCACAGTTTCTTACCTACCGTTCTCTTTTTCGTCTTACCATTAAACTACTTGTCAGCTAATTACGTTTTAAATAAATAAAACGAACAGTGAGACCATTCTAACTTGTCTATATATTGTTAAATGATCTATTTCTTCACACCTTCAAAATAGTTTTCAGCCAAATATTCTTTTAAAAAAGGATGCGAATTTCACTTTTGTGAATGTACTTATTTAAAATTGTAAAAATTACATATATTACAAAAAAAGAGTGCAAACCGTACGCTGAAAAACTGGACGACGACATAATTCTATTCATGACGGTTTATTCGATTTTAGAACAATTCATTTTTAAATGGGTACAATTTTAATTTTAGGCAAATGTGACATTAGCTATTTATAAGTTTTTTTTGCATTAATCTTTGGTGATCGGAAGATTTCACCTTTTCAAATGTGTGTGCAAGGTGATAACGTACATACAAACACGAAATTCCTTGGTGGGTGGATTTCCTAGTGCTGAACAGAACACCAAGCCACTGATTTGTATCATAATTTAAGAATATATATATATATATATATATATATATATATATATATATATATATATATATATATATATATATATATATATATATATATATATATATACTATTACAGAAGCTCGGATCAAATGAACACGATACCATCGAAAAACAGTGTTCTTTTGTGTTTATTTCTATTTCTATAAGTAGATCGTCACCTAGCTCTCTTCGCGGTTTGTTTTTCTTTAAATATTTATTTTTTTCTTTGGGTAGTAGATTAGTGGGAGTCTTTTCGAAAACGACATAAAAACGTTTTAAAATATATAAATAGAGGAAGAAAAAAGAATTATTTCCACAATCAGACAACGCCGTAGCCCACAGCCCATGAAAGCCACAAACCGCTCGCTGAGTTAGCTGGTTGGATGACATCGTCCTAGCGAGTATAACATTCTACTTGTGAGACATATACAATAACTCTCTCAGTGCACTTTTCTCCCATGTATTAGAGCACGATCATGCTTTCAAGTTTGAACAGGCAAGAATCACCAAACACATTCACAACAAAGTTCGGCGAAGACTACTAGAAACAGCACTAATCACAGCCTCAACACCATCAGACAACAAATTGCTTCTACAATCTATACCCCTTAATAAGCAAAATTATCTTGACCGAACAAAAACTAAACCTGGATCATGGCTAACCTCTCTTCTCTTCGCTCTCAATTGTACTTATATACAAGTCCCCGCATACACACTCACGCACAAACCCCTCCCCACATACACTTTCTTTCACCGCGAATCTAAACCACTTAATCACAAATAACATTCTCACCATTGAACACAATGTAGACATACTCACAAATATTTAGATATTTAAACCACTTTTGCCCTCAATTTAATTTCAAACTATCAACACAGCCTGCACAAAACTACATTTCACCTATCTCTCGCCAAAATTTATATCACTTTTCTCCTCTTTCTTTTCTTTGTTCTTTTTCCTTCCCCTCATTGTCATATTCACAGCACATTTCAACACTTTCCTTCTAACTTACATATATTCACATATTCCTAACATAGCCAGCTGGTCAATGCTTCTACCCTCCAAAAATTTATCACCTAACCACAACAAAATCTTCCATCTCCCCCTCACCCATCTCACCCTTTCCACTACTTCTTTCACACTCTTACCCATCCACCCCGCCCACTTTAAAATCATCTTCATTTCTTCAAATCTTTTTCCAAAACTATGATACTACCTACGCACCAAAGACACAGAGCTTCCCCTTCCCCTCCTCTTTCCGCAGCCCAAAATCCATGCTACACCTAACCATGACAAAAACCTCAGCACCTCCCTCCTCTCTCTCCCACCCGAAAGTAAATCCACTGACACTCCCACCCCTCCCCTTTTTCACTCACAGCCATCCACATTCATTTCATTCTCTGCCACCGACTTCTCTCAGCCCGGACCTTGGTCTTGCGCTCCCAGTAGTGGCTACTACTTCTCATCAACCCATCATGTCAACTCAATATTTCTATGTACTTGCATGACATTTTTCTTAAAATTATCATCCTGAAGAAATCTTACAAATAAAGACGAAACGTTGATGAATACATAAAAAAACATCTTTTGGTTTTTCCTTTTTCATTTCCCATATATATATATATATATATATATATATATATATATATATATATATATATATATATATATATATATATATATATATATATATATATGAGAGAGAATGGTAGTTTGCTTTAAACATTGCTGTTAATTGTAATAAGATAATAAAAAAGGCTGAAGGCAATGCAGAGAGCCGGATTGATGAGAAGCTGGAAAGAACAAAAATAAACAATCGAAAGTGAAATTTTACAATTATGTATATTTTATATTCATTTATAAATTTCTTGTTAATGTTTATTTATAAAAGAAAAAGAAATAGATAATTGTAAGATCTCACCTTCGATTGTTTATTTTATATTTAGTTATAAATTGTAAATAATGTTTATTTATAAAAGAAAAAGAAATCGATAATTGTAAGATCTCACGCCTTCTTATTACCATATATTTATCTAATATTTATTTTCTCGCTGGATTAGATTGTTGTATGACATCGTCCTAGCGAGTATAACATTCTACTTGTGAGACATCGGCCTGGGTTCTAAGTAGTTGGATGACTACACCCCTTGTTGAGAAGAAGAGTAGGTACATTCCACAGTCGGCCTTCGTCGCGGTTTGCTTGGTCTGTGTAAATTAATAGACAGTTTTGTATGTGGCGAAGTAGCTTAGTGGCACGGTTCTCGCTTTGCATGCAAGTGACTCGGGTTTCGAATCCTGAGTCCGGATATGTTCTATTGATGAGCCAAAATGCGGGCGAAACTCGAGTCTAGGACTTCCGGTTTGTGGCTTTCATGGGTTATGGGCAGCGGCATTGTCAGATTGTGGAAATAATTATATATGTAATCTCACATTTAAAAATCTAATATATATATATATATATATATATATATAATTTATTTAGATACTGTATATTACATATTTCAGCAATGTACTGCGGTTTCATCCAAAAGGGCAGATATATATATATATATATATATATATATATATATATATATATATATATATATATATATATATATATATATATATATATATATATATATATATATTGATATGCGATTTTATGAAGGCTTACCAAAGCATTTCTTTCAGGACACCAATGATCACCATTAAATATATTTTTCTTACAAATATTATTTATTCAAATTAAATGTTTTTTCCTACACGTGTTTCACTACCAAGCAGGTACTTGCTTGGCAGATCATCACGGAAATTAAATGTCTGTTATAATATATATATATATATATATATATATATATATATATATATATATATATATATATATATATATATATATCAATATATATATTAAGTTAGGTATACGTTTACATGTTTGTATGGTACATGGTTCACTCTTAAACTAATTAGTCGATCATTATAAATTTTGGAACACAGCTGTTGGGCGTAATGTGGACTATATTTAGTCTGATGTAGTTTTAGAAGTCGTTCGTGAAAATCAGATATCTTCGATTTTTGTGAAATTTAAAAAATAAGTATTCGACATAAATTACTAAATATTCCCAAAATTTCGGTTTCCTTGGAGTATGTTAAAGGGTTTTTAGGGAGCATAATATGGGCACAATCTCCCATTTTAATATTTCAGATTTGCATTGAATTTTAATTTATTTTTGATACCCCTTAATCTTAATCCTTAAATTTAAGAAATTTTCTAAAATCAAAATCATTTAATAGATTTTGATCAAAATTGGAATAAGTATTCTAGACATACGGTTTAGTACAATTATATCTTTATTTTAATCTTCAACAGGAGGCATAAAATGTATACAAACCTGCTCTGTTAGCGGAATTAAATTCATCCATTCTTAATTAAATTGAACAGTATATATACCAGAATACCGGTAGTGCAGAAAAATACATTGGGATGACGATGGGAAACTGCAAACAAAGATTATACGCACACAGAAACTCCTTCAGATACAACAAAGGCAAATACGGCACTCGCGACCGGAATATGGGAACTTAAAGAAGAAAATACACCCTTCACCATCAAATGGAAAGTAATTGAGAGAAAATCATCCTTCTCTCCAGCCAAATACAGATGTCCTCTGTGTGACGCTGAAAAATACCACATGTCAAGGGCCATCATTGATCCGAATACAGCCTGTTTGAATATCCGCGATGAAATCTTTAAGGGATGTATCCACAAGAGACAAGCACTACTGATATACTGGACTGACCGATTCACAAATTTCTAGCTACTCCCTCCTCTACGTCCCATCATTACTAATATAAACAAATTAAAGAATACGAACAAACACCTCATCAGCCCATATCCACATAAATTTCAAGAGCAAAAACTTCGACTTTCACAATATATTTAATTTATTTATCAGTCATTAGGCTAATCTAATAAATCCATTTAAACAACCTCAAACCTTTATATTTCCAACAAAGTTACCTCCCTTAGATCGAGCATTTTTTTTATTAAAATTACTCCGGGCTGTCTAAAAGAAGTTTAACACAATATTAACTTGCGGTTTTTTCCTTTAAGAACGCACACCTTCAAACACAAAAAAAGTAACGGCTAATGATACAAATTCATAAAATTGGCTCACGGGAATTACATAGAAACTTTTTTATTTTTATTTTTTTAATTATTTTTTTATTTTTATCTTTTTATTTCTTATGTTTTAATTTCAAATTTTATTTTAATTTTTATTTTATTTTCATTTTATTTTTCTTCCCTTTAATCTTATAATATTATATCTCTCCAAATTTCCTCCGGTTTTAAATTTCAACAGTTTCATTACACTAAATTTAAATTCAAACAAACATACACAACACACTGAGCAAATAACGCATCCCAACGAGAGTGTAATGTGACTTCACATTTCCAAAACAGATGACAACAGAAGCTGAAGAGAGCCGGATGACTAAGACTTTCCAAGCTTGAGACCGACGGTACAAATGTTGTACTAATTTTTCTGTACCAAAATAAATAAATAAATATTTATATATATATATATATATATATATATATATATATATATATATATTGTTATGGGGATCTATCTCCAAAGCCCTTGTAGGAGTTTGTAACATATTTACATTCTTTGGAAGGACGGCGTGAACACAGAACCCATGATATTTCTTGTGGCACATTTAAACAGAACAGATACTATACTTTGATCTTAACAAAAACAAAACAAGTTATTTACCTCCCCAGCAGGAGGTTAGACACAAGGTCAAAGTATTTTTGTTTACTTCCTTTCCAGGAAGCTAGACACAAGGTCAGGTCAGGTGTCGTTAGCCAGCTCTCTAGCTTACAAAAAATGCCTGGGCAACCCCGTCGACATTCCTCAGTAGGAGGTGCCGCAGGCAATTAGCAATAAACTAACCGTTTCACATAAGGGAGAAGGCAAAGCCTGGGAGGATGGACCTCCTAGAACTGCACAGGACAATACCTCAGATCGACGGAATAAAATCCCGAAGGCTAATACGGTGCCGGTCTACAGAGTGTAGTATCCATCGGAACAGATACTACATTTTGATCTTAACCAAAAGGCAAATAAAGTATATCTTAGTTCGAGTTTAACGTTCGACAGAATAGAGTCATCAGATAAAAAAAATTTAAATAAGGAAAACGTCCACACTTGAAACGTTGATGGAATGGCAATAAGAACTATATTTTGAAAAAGCAGAACAACGCTTTTTTTTTGCTTTTTTTAAATAAATTATTTATTTATTCTAAAAACTTGAGCACTTTCGGCGATATACACCTTTTTCAAAAGTATAGGCATGTTTTCTCTTTATTTTTCGTTTACTTCTCTTGCTAATCCTTCTTGATTGAGACATATTTGTCGCAGTCAAGTTGAAATTGGTCTTGATGTTATGACGATTGGTGTTGAATGATGATGTGTGTACCACGCAGTTTACGTGTTATTGCGTATAATAAAAAAAAAGTCCACACTTGAACCGTTGTCGGAATGGCAATAAAAAGAATATTTTGAAAAACCAGAACAACGTAATTTTTTTTTTATAAATTATTTCTTCTAAAAGCTTGAGCACTTTCGGCGTTATACGCCTTTTTCAAAAGTATAGGCATTTTTTCTTTTTTTTTTTTCGTTTACTTCTCTTTCTAATCTTTCTTGATTGAGACATATTTGTCGCAGTCAAGTATTGGATCTTTGGTGATCGGGCGATGCCATCTTTATAAACGGGGGTAAAGGATGATAATTGACGTAGGAATATGAAATTGCTTTACCGTATTAGTATATAGATCTAAAGAGTGTTGGAACGTTAAAAGTATTTAACATTCGTTTTATCTACATAAGACGATCGTTTATTTTCTCTACTAATTGAAACGACGGCTTACGCGAGCTGAGCGATCACAAATATAACCTGAAAATTATGTTTTCCTTTATTTATAGTTCAACATAAACATTCACAAGTTTAGAAAAGATGCACCTGGAATCTGTCGGAGGTTACATCGGCTGAAACGTTGGGAAAATAACGACCAAGATGAAAATAATAGTCCCAATAATTCAGATAACACAAATTATCATCTAATTCTGAAACACTAATACTGTTAGAAAATTTATGAAATCCCAATTTCCTTCAAATATGGGCAGCGTTGCCAACTGAGATTTTCAAGACCCGCTAGATTGGAACAAAAAATCGCCAGAAAACCGCTAGATTTTAAGTTTTCGTACCCTATATAATAACATTACGAGTATACATAATATTTCTTTTTTATATACATTTTTATTTTATTTTAATGTTATTTACATTGTAATTTGTCGCTTGGATATTATTTTTATTTAATTTAAGTGTAAAAAATTAAACAAACAAGGGGCGTAATCCATGAACAGTTTCGTATCTGATTAATCAAGAAATGTAAAGTTTATGTTTTTTTTTATCTTCCTCCCACAGCGTTAAGATGTGACACAAGGTCGGAAAGTGGGATTGAAACGCCAGCGCCCTAGAAGATGAGCACTCTGGCCTACAAAAAATGCCTGGGCAGCCCCGTTGGCATTCCCTAGTAGGGGCGCCTCAGGTGATTAGCAATGAACAAACCCTTCTCAAAGGGTGAGAAGGCAAAGCCTGGGATGGTGGCCCTCCTAGAATTGCACAGGACAATCCCTACGATTGGCGGAATCAAGGCCCGAAGGCCAAGACGATACCGATCTAAGGTGTGTAGTATCTATCGGAACAGATACTACACTCTGATTTTGGTATTTATCTACCTCCAACAGCAGTAAGATATGATACAAGATCGAGAAAGTGGGATTTGAAAAGCCAGCGCCCTAGAAAAAAAGAGCGTTCTGGCCGTCAAAAAATGCCTGATCAGCCGCGTCGGCATTCCGCGATAGGGGCGCCTCAGGCGATTAGCAATAAACTAACCCCATTCTCAAAGGGTGAGACGGCAAAGCCTGAGAGGGTGGACTTCTTAGAACTGCACAGGGCAGTACCTAAGACCGGCGGAATCATATATCAGAACAGATACTGTACTCTGATCTTAGCCAAAAGGCCAAGCAAAAAGATGTATAAAGTCGTGGTTGATCGGGTTTATATAGGGTCTGGCGATCTTGAAGATATTTTTAAATACTGAAATTTTTATTGAAACTACTACTACTGTTTTACATCTATCATGTATGGCAGATAGCTTTAGAAATATGTACATATGATGATTAGCTAGGAAATGAATATGTAAAGTAGGTTAACTGAAATATAAAATTCCGATTGTGTAGGTGGCAAACGAAACCTCCAGATTTGACAGAAAATCGCTAGATTCAAATGTTACTAGCTTGATTGCAAACAAAATCGTCAGATCTGGCGGGAAAACCGCTCAATTGGAAACATTGGATGTGGCTAAAATAACACCTTATGTCCAATTAATCGAATACAATGAATCGGTTTCATTAGGTATTGTGCTTAAAAGGGGTTGATATGCCGTAAAGAAGACAAACCAAACGTACATTCCTTTTAATATCTGACCCTCACTATTAAACCCCGTGCGCCTTTCACTTCCCACTGATCCATTTTCCCAGTTTGCCATTTCACTAAATCTCTCGAAGCGGCTGTGTTGAAGATAACACAGCCGCTTCCATTCTTCTTATCTTTTTCAACTTCAATCTATTAGAGCTAAATTACCAAAACTGCCATCGATGTCTTCCAAACGGAAGACATTACTCCATTTGCAAGTGTTCCAATTTCCCGCTTCTTGCAATCGTCTTCGTCGCCATCTTTATTTTTTAATTCCAATTTCCTACCCTCGTCAGCCTTTTCTTTTCCTTCCACCATTTCTTCTTTTCATATAACTTCTTTTTTATCCTTCTTCTTCTTCTTCTTCTTCCCCTTCTTCTCCTTTTTCCTCTTCGTCTTCTTTTCTTTCTTCTTCTTCTTCTTCTTCTTCTTCTTCTCTTTCTTCTTCGTCTTTTCTTCTACTTCTTGTTCTTCTTCTTCTTCTTCTTCTTCTGCTTCTTCTTCTTTTTCTTTTTCTCCTTCTTCTTCTTCGTCTTTTTTCTTCTTTTTCTTCTTCTTTTTCTTTTTCTTCTTCTTCTTCTTCTTCTTCTTCTTCTTCTTTTTCTCCTTCTTCTTCTTCTTTTTCTTCTTCTTTTTCTTTTTCTCCTTCTTCTTCGTCTTTTTTCTTCTTTTCTTTCTTCTTTTTCTTTTTCTTCTTCTTCTTCTTCTTCTTCTTCTTCTCCTTCTTCGTCTTTTTTTTCTTTTTCTTCTTTTTCTTCTTCTTCTTTTTCTTCTTCTTCTTCTTTTTCTTTTTCTCCTTCTTCGTCCTTTTTTTTCTTCTTCTTCTTCTTCTTCATCTTTCTTCTTCTTTTTCTTCTTCTTTTTCTGCTTCTTTTTCTTCTTCTTTTTCTTCTTTTTCTTTTTATTCTCCTTTTTATTCTTTTTCTTCTCCTTCTCCTTTTTCTTCTCATTCTTCCTCTCATTCTTTTTCTTTCCTTCTTTTTCTTCTCATTCTTCTTCTCCTTCTTCTCCTTCTTCTTTCCTTCTTTTTCTTCTTCTTCTTCTTCTTCTTCTCCTTCTTCTCCTTCTTTTTTATCTTCTTTATTTACTTTTCTTTTCATCATTGCTGTTTTTATTCTATCTCTTCTTTTCTAATTTCTCTTATTTTTCTGTCCTAGTGCTACCAGATCAGGCTGTCTCAAAATACCGGCTTCCTGACTTCAAATGCACCAAACATTGATGTTATTGTTTTTTTCATTTTCCCTTTGCAAAACTCAGTCATGTTCTGTAAAGCTAAAAAATTTCCTGTACAAAACATCCAAACCAAACACCACGAATAAATATTTGAAGTTATAAAGAACTTGAAGCGTAAAAACTTTTACCAAAATGACCGGATTCAGCATTCAATAATCGGAAAAGGGTTGATATGCCGTAAAACAAAACAACCACAGAAAATCTTCTTTTCTCCGTTGCTGTTTGTACTATTCTTCTTCTTCTTTTTTGTTCATTCTGTTTTCACTATTGTGTCACCATTTATCAAGGCCAAGAGCCATTCGAGTATAAGGGTTAATGAGACGGGACGAGGAACACTATGGGAGTACTAACCTCGAAATATTGTTGTTGTTAGTCTTCTAAATCCTCCTCATCGTTAACCTGTTGTGAGTGTGTTTGTTAGCCACACGATTCACTCTTAGAAACACGAATTAATGTTGACCAGGTGTTTATATTTAGTAGATAAGTAAGCACAATGGTAACAATGGTAACAATGGTAGCAATTGTAGCAATGGTGACAATGGTAACAATGGTAACAATGGTAGCAATGGTAACAATGGTAACAATAGTAACAAGGGTAACAATGGTAACAATGGTAACAATGGTAGCAATTGTAACAATGGTAGCAATGGTAACAATGGTAACAATGGTAAAAATTGTAACAATGGTAGAAATGGTAGAAATGGTAACAATGGTAGCAATGGTAACAATGGTAACAATTGTAACAATGGTAACAATTGTAACAATGGTAGCAATGGTAACAATGGTAGCAATGGTAACAATGGTAACAATGGTAACAATGGTAACAATGGTAACAATGGTAGAAATGGTAACAATGGTAACAATTGTAACAATGGTAACAATGGTAACAATGGTAGCAATGGTAACAATGGTAACAATGGTAACAATGGTAGAAATGGTAACAATGGTAACAATTGTAACAATGGTAGCAATGGTAGCAATGATAACAATGGTAACAATGGTAACAATGGTAGCAATAGTAGCAATGATAACAATGGTAACAATGATAACAATGGTAACAATGGTAGAAATGGTAACAATGGTAACAATGGTAACAATGGTAGCAATGATAACAATGGTAACAATGATAACAATGGTAACAATGGTAGAAATGGTAACAATGGTAACAATTGTAACAATGGTAGCAATGGTAGCAATGATAACAATGGTAACAATGGTAACAATGGTAGCAATGGTAGCAATGATAACAATGGTAACAATGATAACAATGGTAACAATGGTAGAAATGGTAACAATGGTAACAATGGTAACAATGGTAGCAATGATAACAATGGTAACAATGATAACAATGGTAACAATGGTAGAAATGGTAGCAATGGTAACAATGGTAGCAATGGTAACAATGGTAACAATTGTAACAATGGTAGCAATGGTAGCAATGATAACAATGGTAACAATGATAACAATGGTAACAATGGTAGAAATGGTAGCAATGATAACAATGGTAGCAATGGTAACAATGGTAACAATTGTAACAATGGTAGCAATGGTAGCAATGATAACAATGGTAACAATGGTAACAATGGTAACAATGGTAGAATAGGTAGCAATGGCAACAATGGTAACAATGGTAACAATGGTAGAAATGGTAGCAATGGTAACAATGGTAACAATGGTAACAATGGTAACAATTGTAACAATGGTAACAATGGTAGAAATGGTAACAATGGTAACAATGGTAGAAATGGTTACAATGGCAACAATGGTAACAATGGTAGCAATTGTAGCAATGATAGCAATGGTAACAATGGTAACAATGGTAGAAATGGTAGCAATGGTAACAATGGTAACAATGGTAGCAATGGTAACAATGGTAACAATTGTAACAATGGTAGCAATGGTAGCAATGATAACAATGGTAACAATGGTAACAATGGTAGCAATGGTAGCAATGATAACAATGGTAACAATGATAACAATGGTAACAATGGTAGAAATGGTAGCAATGGCAACAATGGTAACAATGATAACAATGGTAACAATGGTAGAACTGGTAGAAATGGTAACAATGGTAACAATGATAACAATGGTAACAATGGTAGAAATGGTAGAAATGGTAGCAATGGTAACAATGGTAACAATTGTAACAATGGTAGCAATGGTAACAATGGTAGCAATGATAACAATGGTAACAATGATAACAATGGTAACAATGGTAGAAATGGTAGCAATGGTAACAATGGTAACAATGGTAACAATGGTAACAATGGTATTAGTAATTATTTCTTGATTGAATATTTTCAAAATAAAATCACCTGAAATAAGAGGTAAAAAAAATAAAGAGAACTGTGACCTAAGTAGTTACCTAATCTCGGTTGCAGACAGACACACAATCTTAATTATAATAACATTTAAAGTAAAATAATATTTTTCTAATATTAACAATATAATTAAAAATTACTTAAGACTTCTACTCGGTCATAACTGACGAAACGAGAACAATAAACCCCCGTAGATTAAATAATGGGTTCCTTTCGAAATTCCGTACAAATTCCCGAGTTCGACATAAAAATTCCCGAGTTCGATAAGTCGAAGCTGAAGAAAGTTAGAGATTACATCGGCCGAAACGTTGTGAGAATAACATCCAAATGATACAAATTATGAATCCCCATGTCAAAATTTCTGAAACGTACATATTGTTCTATTGGACGTGAAGAAGGGGAGCATTTAAGGACCCCGGCGTCGACGACGACGACGACTACTACTACTACTTTACAACTAAAATATACATTTATTTTCTGATTAGAATTCGATAGTTATCTTTCTTCTCGATTATCAGGAAATTTACCATTTCAATCCTGATTTGGAATTTCCTGTAAATCCCCCATTTCTCGTCTCTAATTATAAATGCATTTGATGCCATCATAAGAGTTTCTTTTTTTCTCTTTCAAATAAATTGGCCAAGTAATCATTTGGATTAGCGTCGTTTTTTATCGCAACATATTCAATCGTTAGTTTCACTCATTATTGCGCGAATTCTCAATAATAAAATGCCTCATCGTTTTTTGTCATTATATGCGTTTAGCTACAAGCTCAAAAAAAATGTGTTTTTCTTATTTGTTTTGTTTCATTTCAACTTGTTGGAATTTAATATTGGAACTTCAAACTCTCCATTTTTAAACAATGCAAAAAATATTGCTGATTTAACGCGTTGCTATGTCTCTTTAAATCATTTGGATTATACGGACTATTGTTCCATAATGTAATGTATCAAGAGATAAGGGCAGTAACACACCTTGTAACCCTTTTATTTAATCCAGGGTAGATTGTTCTCGTTCCGTCAGCCATGACCGAGTAGAAGTTTTAAGTAATTCGTAATTGCATTCTTAGTACTGCCCGTACTGAAGATCGAAACTTCAACCTCAAGAAGACTGTCACTTAGCTATTACTTAGCACTTTTATCCGTTCCACCACGTTTCTTGTTGTTGTTGTTATAGTTTTAAACAATAACGGATATATATATATATATATATATATATATATATATATATATATATATATATATATATATATATATATATATATATATATATATATATACTGAAACTGGTGGCATATATGCATCAACCCAGTTGCCGTAATCATGATAGAACAATTAAAGTTCGTGATAGTTATTGATTCCTTGATTTCTGGTCGTTCTTATTGTTAACTTTTTTTCTATGCTCCTCTTAGACTGAGGGAATGCCGTCCTGTAATTAAAGCTTCTTATTCATAGCTTCAAAAAGACTCAAGACGAAACTGATGGAAGACAGCAGTCATTTACTCAATGTGATTTTCGTTCATAATCACTGACCAGTGTGGGCGAGAGACAGAGACAGAGAGAAGGAGAGATGGGAGAGGGAGAGAGGGATAAATCGCTAATTAGTTATATCTTGTCAGCCCATTTCATTACACGTCTAAGCGGACTCCCCCTTTTTAATACGCGCTCAAGACAAAACTGATCATTAATTCAATGTGATCTTCGTTCATAATCACTGACAAGTGGGGAGGAGACAGAGAAGGAGACAGAGAGATCGAAATTTCTAATTAGTTATATCTTGTCAGCCCATTTCATTACACGTCCAAACGGACTCCCCCTTTCAATCTTTGAGTCACGTGACGTCATATCAGTTTTTAATACGTTCACACAGCCTAAGTTTATTTTCAACTCGGGTTCATTAATTTGACCTTTAGTAACCTCTCAGCAGTTCCATTTTCGTGTTCTTCTTAACTAACCAAATTTTACACCAGAGGATCTACCCGTTCAATATCTAAAAGTATTATATTTACCTCCTCTCCAGGAGGTTAGACACAATGGCAGGTGAGGGTTTTGATGAAAGTGTTTCTGTGGAACGGACCAGATTTGAACCCGGCTCACCCAGGTCCCCAGTCCGTGTTGTTAACCACTTAACAGTATTGTAAAGATATGTAGATTCAATCTACAAGTTTAGCGATGAATATGCTATTTCTCGTTGAAGTGTGATAAACCGACCGATCAAATAATATGACAAGAATAAGTATTGATTTTTTTTATTAATGATTCACCACGTATCGAAGATAAGGGTTACTGAGATGGAAGGATTGTCAATTGAATGATGATGATGGATACTTTGAGACCGCGGAAAATGATTAATGGAATGAACAAAGTTTAAATACTTATGGGGAAGGGTTTATGACAAGTATATGTTGGCATTGGATTTGAAGACGACTATGTTGTAGTCTGCAGAGAAGCAGTCCCGTGGTAATGTGTTTCATAGACGCGAAATACTTGGAAAGTCTATATAATAATATTGCTAGTCCATTTCTTAGTTAGACGGATTATAATGCTACCTCAAAGTGGACTTCGGTATGAAATGTTATGCAATATTAACAGGGTAAGCGATGAGGCTGCGGTGGGTTCGAACTCGGACTGTTGAATCCGTCTTCGTCGTGTCTATATCATTAGTTACAGATATATCACATGTTGTTCAATATATTTTATTGGCAAAAAATATCAAAGTTCAGACAATCGAGTAGAGAAAGACTAGCAAAGTCTCTTCTCTGAAGAAAGGGACTATAAATAACTTTTACTTACCAATACGAGGACTCCGATCTTCCATCTCATTTAGCAAATTAAAACCTATTAACGCGAGTCATTTCGCCATTAGTTTTCAATCGGAACTAACAATTTCTTTTGGAATCTTTTTCATTTCGTTCTGCATGCATGGTATTCAACTTTCTTGGACCATCCAAATTACCAAGGCTTGAAAATTAACACCTGGAAGACGCTTCGGAGTGAATCAATCAAAATCAACCGTCTGAAAACGGGAATAAGGCGATCAAAAGTGGCAATGAATAGATGGGGCTACAAAACTGACCCAACCATCAGTGAATGTGGAGAGGAGAACCATACGATGCAACACTGTCTGGTCTGCCCCCGACTGCCCAACCGGTGTAGCTTCAAAGATCTTACAGAGTACAACACTAAGGCAAAGGAATGTGTAAAAAAGGTGGGAAACTGTCGTATAACCAGATGACACTTCAAAGATACGCGAAGAAGAATAAGAATCAGTTTTATTGGCAAAAAAATAGCAAAGTGCAACAAGCCATGTAAAAAGACAGGTAGAAGATATTGCATCTATATACCGTCTGAATGTTTGTTCAAGGCGACTTTAAACTTGGATATGGTTGGCATCATCACTACCTCCTCTGGCAGCAGTCTATTCCAGAAGGCAGAAATACGGACGGGGGATGCTGCCTTTCTTCTGTTGAGACGAAAGCAACGATGGTACATCTTCTGCAGGTGATGCGGCGACTGCGACTAGTTTTGGGGGTAAAAAAACTCTTCTAAAGGTTGATTTACATTCCCGGTGATGATGATATATGCCAGAATCAGGTCCTCTCGAATCCTTCCCGACTCAAGTGAGGACAGATTTAGTATTTGAAGCCGTTCCGTGCAGGTAAGCGTGGAGAATCCTGTCATCATTCTGAAGTTGCCAACTGTTGAGCATGCTCCAGGTGTACGATATCTTTTTGTAGATAAGGAGTTGTTGCTTGGATGGTATACTTAACAATGTGCTGTACGCTATACCAGAGTTAGGGTTAGGGTTAGGTATAAAAGACAAAATTGTCAGCCGATAAGTTGAAAAAGACATCTGGATCAGGTAGAGAACCTGCCTTGCTTTGTTTGCCATCTCGATACAATTCAACAGTTTTAGCCTTATTGTATATTCCAACCCCTTTGTTGTTATTGTTGTTGTTGTCGTTGCTGTCGTCGTCGTCGTTGTTGTTGTTGTTGTTGTTGCTGCTGTTTCTGTTATTGTCGTCGTCGTCGTCGTTGTTGTTGTTGTTGTTGTTGCTGTTGTTGTTGCTGCTGCTGTTGCTGTGTTAGATTATGACGTGCCCTGTATTTTAAAGTGTGTAGATCGACTAGTATGAATTGTGAAAGAAATAGGATAAAGTACAAATTAAGGGCATATGTGATTTTGGGACAAACAACTATGTATCATAGTTACTCATTTTGTATAGTCATAACAAATTTGAGGTATGTTTTACCGATAGGAAATGCCAGGGTCAAAGAAGGTCAGAAAAGACATGAGTGACGGAAATATTTTGCACGTTGGGTCCACGTGAACAGATGACGTCACAGATCCTTTGGGTGAAGATTTAGTTTACCAGTCAGTTCCCGATTTTCAAAGCGAGAGGATCAACAGACTAAGCCATGTAGCTTGGTGTGAAAAGTTGGGTTTTGAGTTAAGAGTCGGGACTCTGGAATTGAGAGTCGGGGCGCTCAGCATGTGGCTCTGTAATGTCTAGTCGGGTGCAAATTCGCCAGACATGAGTAAAACGTTCTAGAAAATAGTTAACTGCATCCAACGTCCCACAGTATGAATGAAGGAAAAAGGGTGGAATGAAGAACCGACAATGGAACCCTCTCCAACCGAAGTGTGAAAATAAAAAGGTTGAATCTCTCTGATGGAAAATCGTCTCCGCGTTTCTCTTCTGCCTGTCAATAGACTTTGCCCACACAAAACAAATACTCCACGACGATCACGAGCCAGCAACAAAGAGGAGGGCCAGCAAACCCACGACCAGCGACGAACGAACCTGTAAGGTAACTTCTTTTGTAATGAACTGTGTTAAAAATGCCTATGTTAAAATGACTCTTAAAAACATGTGTTTAAAATTGTCTGCAGAAAGTGTTTTACAAAAGTATAAAAGAAAGATTGTAGCAACTATTAATCCTCTCATGAACTTTTCGTATGGTTTTCGGCCCGGAGAGGATGTAATTCGAATTGTTCGAGTAGTTTCAGAGAACTGCCTCAGTCGGGCAGGATGAGTTGCATTAATAATAATTAAGTTCCCCCCTTTTTAAGGGGTTATGCAACAGCTGTTGTTGTTGTTGTTGCTGTTGTTGTTGATATTGTTGTTGTTGCTGCTGTTGTTTCTGTTGTTGCTGTTGTTGTTGTTGTTGTCGTCGTCGTCGTTGTTGTTGCTGTTGTTGTTGCTGCTGCTGCTGCTGCTGCTGCTGTTGCTGTTGTTCTTATTGTTGTCGCTGCTGTTGTTGTTGCTGCTGCTGCTGTTTCTGTTGCTGTTGCTGTTGCTATTGCTGTTGTTGTTGTTGTTGCTGCCGTTGCCGTTGCCGTTGCTGTTGTTGTTGTTGTTGCTGTTGCTGTTGTTGTTGTTGTTTTTGTTGTTGTTGCTGCTGCTGCTGCTTCTGCTGTTGCTGTTGCTGTTGCTGTTGCTGTTGTTGTCGTCGTCGTCGTAGTCGTCGTCGTCGTCGTCGTTGTTGTTGCCGCCGATGATGATGATGATGATGATGATGATGATGATGATGATGATGATGATGATGATGATGAATACTGTCCCTCTGTTTATTATAGCGCCCGTCGATTTGGCGTTTATAGAGTTTAATTTCTCCTAATTTCCGTGCTAATTGATGGCGGCCGATGGGGTAAGATACAGGACTACGAGTCAGTGTTGACATGAATTAACATCCCTACACTGAAGATTGCGTAAGAATGAAACATCAATGTATGTAGGTAATAATAATTAATATGTATTCAAAATATTATATGCATATATATATATATATATATATATATATATATATATATATATATATATATATATATATATATAATTGATGTTTCATTCTTACGCAATCTTCAGCATAGCTTAATTTCCATCTTTCTGTCAGTGGATGCTTCTCTGGAACGAGTTATTTTTTGTTTTTTCTCTGATTTTTGTAAGACGTGTGGCTAAAGGCGCTGATGAAGAACGTTTTGGGTTAGCTTTATCTTCTATTTAAAATTGAATGTCTGTATGTTTGTGTGTTTGTGTGTGCCCTATAGAAAAAATGTTAGAGGATATAGATACAATATAAAAGTGTATTCTTATGTAAAATTCACAGAGTAAGTTGATGGGCGTATTCCCGAATCTATAAACCCACGCCTTAGGAGTCCATGGGGCAGATTTTATCAGGGGGGGGTCCTTTTCAGTTATTTTTCAATGTTAATTAGTACTAATTTGGAAATTATCTAATGTATTTATGTAATGTACAGCTACTCCTCAAAAACTAAGCGGCGACATGTCAAAAAGTTGATATTTTTAGCACCGTACATATCCTGGGATCATAATATCTCAAAATCGCAAAAAACGATTCACTTGCTGAGGGTCAACCGGACCAGTTTCCGACAGAGGGTAGCATTTTTTCCGTATTTTTCAGACTTTTTTCAATGTTAAATAGTATTAATTTGGAAATAATCTAATGTATTTATGTACTAATCCGATAAAAATGCTGAGTCACTGAAAACATCCCATAATCCCTTGCCGGATGTACCCGGTCTTGCCCCAAATTGTGTCCGGTCGTATCAGATCATCCCATAACTTCTGTCCGGATAAATCAATAACATCATAGGAAGGCTACGTTAAGAGTCTGTAGTGAAACAAGGGTTGCTCAATCACATCCGCACCTGGCCACCGGTAAGAGTGATTTCAGTAGTGCTCAGGAGGCCTCCTTGATTTTCAAACGAATGTTGGTGCTTCTTAAGTATAACGGTCCCTAGAAATATTGGTGTTTCCGGCTAAATTTTTTTTTTCCTTGAACTTAAATATTTCTCAGGGTTGTGGGAGAGTGAAATAAAAGTTGGGGTGGGTGGGTTGGCTGGAGAGATTAGGGGGTCGGGGAAAATTTTAGGGGTCGGCCCAAATTTTTTAGGAATCAGGCCAAATTTTTTCTTTCTTTTTTTGAACTTAAAATATTTCTCAGGGTTGTGGGAGAGTGAAAAAAAGTTGGGGGTGACTGGAGAGATAAGGGGATCGGGGAAAATTTTAGGGGTCGAGCCATATTTTTTAGGGGTCAGGCAAAATTTTTTCTTTCTTTTTTTGAACTTAAAATATTTCTCAGGGTTGTGGGAGAGTGAAAAAAGTTGGGGTGGCTGGAGAGATTAGGGAGTCGGGGAAAATTTTAGGGGTCGGGCCTAATTTTTTAGGGGTCAGGTCAAATTTTTTTTCTTTTTTTGAACTTAAAACATTTCTTAGGGTTGTGGGAGAGTGAAAAAAGGTTGGGGGGCTGGAGAGATTAGGGGGTCGGGGAAAATTTTAGGGGTCGGCCCAAATTTTTTAGGGATCAGGCAAAAAAAAAATTTTCTTTTTTTGAACTTAAAATATTTCTCAGGGTTGTAGGAGAGTGAAAAAAGAGTTGGGGTGGCTGGAGAGATTAGGGGGTCGGGGAAGATTTTAGGGGTCGGGCCAAATTTTTTATGGGTCGGCCCAAATTTTTTTTCTTTTTTTTGAACTTAAAATATTTCTCATGGTTGGGGAGATTAAAATAAAGGACTGGAGAGATTGGGGGCGGGGAAGTTGTTAGGAGTCAGGTCAAACTTTTTATAGGGTCGGGCCAAATTTTTTTTGTTTTTGTTTTTGTTAACTTAAAATATTTCTCAGGTTGGAGGTGAGTAAAAAAGCAAATTCGGAGGGTGGGGTTAGAGAGATGGGGGAGGGCGTCGGGGAAAATGTTAGGCTCGGGCCAATGATTTTTACATAACATATAAAAGTGTATTCTCATGTAAAATTCACAGAGTAAGATGATGAGAGTATTCCTGAATCTATAAACCCAACCCTTAGGGGTCCATTGGGGCATATTTCATCAGGGGGGGGGCTTTTCAGTTATTGTTCATTTTATTGTATAGTAATGTGAAATTACTGGGTAATATTGTAATTTAATTACGTAATACCTCAAGTTCATAAAACAATTCATGGTTTATAATTAAATTTATTTGTTAGAAGATAGCTAAGGAAGAACGATAACTCATGTTTAAAAACACAATTTAGTTTTTTAAAACAAGGTTAGATAATATACATAACATATAAAAGTGTATTCTTATGTAAAATTCACAGAGTAAGATGATGAGAGTATTCCCAAATCTATAAACCCACCCCTTAGAGGTCCATTGGGGCGTATTTCATCAGGGGGGACTGTTTTCAGTTATTTTTCATTATATTTTATGGTAATTTGAAAATCCTGAGTCATATTTTAATTTAATTACCTAATAATTGTAAATAACTTTTAATTTTATTTAACGTTTCTTAGCGCCAGGGACGCGCCTTTAATTTTTTAGTTCTTTGGTATTGTTTTTTAAATAAGCGACAAACGCTAATCAAACTATTGCTACTATTTTACGAAATAAAATTATAGGAAATTACAACATGGCCGCCAGCGATGAAGTAATTGCATTCAAATTCAAGTTTAAAGTCTTGAAAAAATAAAATATAATTTTATTTCGGGATCAAAAATACAATGTAAGAATAATTAATAACTTTCATCCAAAATGTTTGTTTACATAGCATATTTCTTTAAGAAAATCCACAGTTACATAAAATACATATTTAGTAAAAAGAATTTACGTGAATTACATTATTATAAGTTTTTAACGCATTTAAACAAGATAAGAATCATATGGGAAAAAGGGAAATAGAGGTTTGAAGGAGGGAGGGAAATAATGAGGACCAGGGAAAGAAAGACGCTAAAGAAAGAAGAGAGATTGAAGTTTTTATATAAAGATGTTAAACACACTCTTTAATTTCTACTACTTTGTTTTTTTATCGCCCCGGGCAACGCCGGGTAGCCCTACTAGTTAATTCATAAGATAAAATAAAGTATTTCCAAACTGTCTTGGAAACGATCGTATGCCATACTGGACTTGATGTTCTAATTCTTGGAACAATTGTAATGTTCTAATTCATTGAATCCCTTTATTATAGCTCTGGTTGACTTATCTATCATCCATTGAGCTGATACCTATATCTACAGTGCTCGGTTGTGGTAATGTCCGTTCTTGGGTGTTTATACTTGATGCACCTCGGCCTTAGGTCATTTACCCTCCGTTAAAGTCAAAATTTCCATTGATTTAAACTTAAACTGAAGCTCCATTATTGTAGAGCTTATTCTTAACACTGTAAGATATATTCCATAAAGATTTGCTACCCCTGTTTACAAAAAAGCATCGCCATACCATCGGAAGACACCTACAGAAGAGCCTTTATTGGAAGCATGAACAAGTTCGTGAGATGGAGAGCATACCGCTATGATCGCATCAACGACGGGAAAAACCGAACACCAAATCCAAATCAAGGACTCCCAGTCAACTCAACCGCAGCCGAGGACGTTTCACAGCGAGATGCAGCTAAATACTACTCTTCCTCCTACCCTCGTACCCTGCACATCCTCTTGCAAGATGTTTTCTGTAAAAAAGCCTCTGTAATTTATTGCGGAAATTTGAAAGGGTAAATCTTTGGAAAGTATTGTGTTATTTTTTATAATTTTTTGTATGTACCGATGATTTGTTTATAGGTACCTTGTGTGTTTTCCCCTTCTATGCTACCAAAATATCAACCGGTGACTCTTTCTGTCAGTGGATGTTTCTCTAGAACGAGTTTTTTTTTGTTTTTTCTCTGATTTTCTGAAAGACGTGTTGCTTAAGACACTGGTGAAGACGTTTTGGATTAGCTTTATCAATTTATAAAATAAAAAATAAAAAAATAAAGTATTTCCAAATTGTTTTGGACACGATCGTACACCATACTAGACTTGATGTTCTAATTCTTGGAACAATAGTAATGTTTTAATTCATTAAATGTTTATATATATATATATATATATATATATATATATATATATATATATGATTATTTTTCTCAATTAACCGATATACACATGTGTTTCATGCCAAAGTTGCAATCATCAGTATGGGAGAAGACACGCTTCGAAACACAATACGAAAGTCATATTTGACTCAGTAGTCCGAGCGCGTACCGATGTGGCCATCACGCATTGCCATGGAAATTGTAGAGTAAATTAACGTCTAGATGCCAAATTCAGCGCGCATATCAGCAGGCTGTCAAAAGAACTCACTAGGCAATGTCTAGAGTATTACATTACGCTATAAATGACAGCCTGTTATGAATTTACTTAAAGTGCCCCATCTAGCGTAGCTATATATATACTAGATAAAAACACGTCAATGGGCGGGTAAAATGAATTCCCCGAACAGAACATTTGGGTCCTTTTACGAATAGTAAAATCTATATAAATTTATACTAAACCTTATGCTTAGAATACTTATTCTAATTTTTATCAAAACTCATTACACGATTTAGATCATAGAAAATGTCTAAGACTTAAGGCTTATTCTTAAGAGTTCTTAAGAAGAAACTGCAATTCAGGGAATTCTGTTTAATTAGTGTCTTCTAACCATGGATCAATTTCGGTGCAAATCTTATATATTTCAATTTTCTAAATCGAATAAGTTGCGCATATCCCCCCCCCCCTACATAAACTTTAAAATACTGAAATTTGAGGAAAAACGAATGTCGTTATTAAAATAAACCATTTATGTCGTTTGTGGAAACTGGTAAACTTATTATATATCATAAGAACGAGCGGAAAAAAAATTAAATCGCACGTCGGAGAAATCCAAAAACGAAATATATAGATTCATATCCTGCTAGATAGGTGCTTTTTGGATCCGTGTAGGGATGATCTAGCGTAGTTATCTGCAAACTTCAGCTCGCGGTGCTTCCTGCATTGCGCCCCTAATTGGCGATAAACTTGAAACGAATTCATTTGTGAATGCTCATCTGATAATTTCCAACTCATCCTTGTGACTATAGACTTGACTCTCAAGCCTTGGTAGAGCAAATATAATTATATTTATATTTCTCGTGCAACATGTCGGAAACAGGTCTGTGACTACCTTAAAAAGGCCCGTATAGTGTCAGGACTAATTCCATTATATTCCTAGGAAAATTCTACACATGCATCAACATTTCAATTTAGGAACACTTTCTAGACTGTCTTTTTATAAATAAAGAGATATACACACAAATGTTCCCTTTGATTATATATATATATATATATATATATATATATATATATATATATATATATATATATATATATATACAGAGAGAGATAGAGAATATGTTCTCTTTATATGTTACAGAAGATCAGATCAAACGAACATGGTTTTAAGCTGGGAGTGGACTTAGATCGAAAAATAGTTATTTTTTATTTTTTTTATTTATAAACGAATCGCTACTCGGCTATCTTCAGCCATATTTGATCTCAGACGAAGCGGTTGATCAATCTGAGAGAAGTTCGCTCTTGTTGTGTTTTATATTTATTATTTCTAGGAGAAGGAAAACTTCGATACATCACCCTCGACCAAATAAGTATCTGTCATTTGAAACACATCGTAATCGCGAAAAATCTTTACGTACTTGGTAGATAGAGTCAGTCGTGTTTTCCAGAATTTACGATCAGATTAAATCAAATGCATGTGCGAGAGTTGGTCGAATAATTTCAGAACGAGTTTTTTTTTTAATCTCAACTAGCGAATGCTCAATGAAAATCACTATCATCATCATCATCATCATCATCATCATCATCATCATCATCATCATCATCATCGCCATCATCATCATCATCATCGCCATCATCATCATCATGGCTGATATCCACCGCAATGGTGGTGGTTCTTCTCCCTCTTCTTGCATTATCCGCCACTGCCTCAACTGGATGCTGGTCGCAGATAATGGTTCCTGGTGACGTTATCCAAGTAATTATTAGACACTTGTATGTTTTCGTCAATTTTGCGAATAAGTCGTGCTATTCATGGTGGGCTTGAAGAGAGATGAGAAGGGGGTCCACCTCACATCCCCCTCTGCGCCCGTCCGGTGAAAATGGAGGGGTTTAAGGTCTGTGGGTGAGAAGAGGCGATAAAGGAAGCAAAGAAGGAGGACCAGAAAAAATTAAGATTTGGGGATGGATAGGCAATAGCGGAGGAATATAATATACGATGGTAGAAAAGAAAACATAGAATGGAAGAAAAAAAAGGAAGTGGAGAATGAAGAAATAAGGGTGAGAGAGAAGGGGTTGTGGAAGATGATATAAGGAAGGAAAGTGAGAGGAGATAAAGAGAAGGGAGAAGGGGGCGAAGGAATTAAGAAAGTGGGGGGAAAAGAAAGAATATGGGAGGGTTAGAGAATGGAAGAGAGGGAAGATTTAGTGGAAAGAAGGAGAGTGAAGGGAAATAAATGGGAGGAATAGTGGAAGGAAATTGAAAGGGAAGAAAGAATAAAGAAAGGAACGAAAGAAAGAAAGAAAAAAGAAAGAGAGAAAGAAGAAAAGAAAGAAAGAAAAATGGAAAATAGTTAGAAAGTTGAACGAAGGAAGTGGCAGAATTTTAGAACAGGAAAGAAGGGAGGGAGAGTGAGAGGGTGTAAAGAAAGAAGGGATGGGAGAAGAGGAGCGAATGGGGATAGTGAGAGGATATAAAGAAGTGGAAGTAGAAAAACTGTGGGAGGAGATTAAGTAAGGGTGGAAGGGGACGAATTAATTAAGATGGTAGGAGGAAAAGAAAGAGCGAGAGGTGAAGAGAGTGGACGGAAGTGACGAAAGAGAGTGATGGAAAAGAATTGAGAGGGATAGTGGAAGAGAGGTTAAAGGGGGAAAAGAAGAAAGAAAGTGAGGGAATGGTTAGAGAATTGAAGGAAGGAAGGAAAGAAGGAAGGGAGGAAGGAAGGAAAGAATGAAGAAAGGAAGGAAAGAAAAAAGGAAGGGAGAGAATTTTTAAAAACTAAAGAAAAGGGAGAAGTGTAAGAGAGTTTAAAGAAAGAAGAGGAAGAGAAGAGAGAGGGAGGGAGGGTGAAAAGGTGAAGGGGAGAAAGTAATAGATAGATAGAAGTGGGTGATGAGTGTAAGGGAGGAAGAGTAGAAATATGGAAAGGGGGAGGATTGTGGAAAGATGGCTATGTAAAAGAGAAAGTTTGAGGAATTATGGGTAGGTGAAAAAAGGGCGTGAAGGGAGAATAGGAAGGATAAATAATAAAAGAAGGTCAGAGGACGAAGGAACATTTTACATGTAAAACACTTATATTTAAGGAACACTTCCTAGTTTGTCTTTATATTAAGGGGCATACAGGCACATAGACAGACATACGTTCTCCTTCATTATATATATATATATATATATATATATATATATATATATATACTGTATATTACATATTTCAGCAATGTATGTAAAATAAGTTTCTTACGTATATAAAATGTTCCGCTGACGGACAGACAGACATCCAGATAGACGGACAGAGAACCTCCTCGTTATATTATAAGTAGACTAACAAACATATGCTCCCTCGGGTCGCATATGTGGCGAGGCTGGTATATCCACTTTTAATAAAATAGGCATTTTCAGAATTATATAATATTCATACAAATTATATATTTAAAAACTATGTGTTGATACACTATGTTTTGCAACATATAGTAAAGTCAAAGCTATAATTATTTCGTCACGTTGCTGTTTTAAGATCTATTCATAAGAAAATCTGAATAGCTCAGTTTGTAGAACATCAGACTAAAGATCTCAAGGTTTCGGTTTCGATTTCTGATCATGACATCCGCTTAATTTGTTAATGCAATATTTTCCATTTCTAAAAGGAATTAAGATATTTCGATAATGAAATGAAAGAAATTCCACAATCTGTTTCTTACTTTTACAAAAATTGTGACTGACGGACAGACGGACATAAACAGAAAATTCCCCTTATATTATGAGTGGATCTATATATCTATCTATCTATCTCTCTCTCTCTCTCTCTATATATATATATATATATATATATATATATATATATATATAGAGAGAGAGAGAGAGAGAGAGAGAGAGAGAGAAAGGGAAATAGACAAATATGCCAAAATCTAAAATTGTTTTTCACTTGCATGTTATTATATTCAAAAATGATATTCTTTGTTTTCATTTGAAAACGAAGTCTGAGGCAGGATCGAAACGGTAAACTCGAGGTTGTCCGTGTGCGTCTCTCCAAACTGATCAATTGAATATTTATTGTCGTTATTTTAGTAGTCCGAATAATCTAAATAATACAAATAATAAGTCTCTTAACTTTATTATTATTATTATTATTATTATTATTATTATTATTATTATTATTATTATTATTATTATTATTATGTACTCACTATCATTATTATGACTCACACAGGTCATCAGTGATTGCTCACCGACAACCGGCAGTATTCCCTGGAGTCTGAGTGACAACAAGTCTCCCCAGATTTCCAGTATTCTCCACCTCTTTTCGATAGCCTGGGCAAATAAACTTGCAGTATCACAACAGCCGTTTACCATTGATTTCTCGCTGGTAAGGACCATTGATCTTCTCTGGGATTTGGGTGGCAATAAGCCTCCCCAAGGTCCCAGCAGTCTCTGCACTTCCAGTGGAGGTGTGGTTTGTGCTGTCCCTTCTCCGTCTTCTCATCCTCCTTGACCTATGCAAATATTTTGTGAGGTGTCAGCCTAGATGGTACCATTATTTTCTTAATTTTTTAATTCTTTTTTGGGGGGGAGCTGATGGTTTTCCTTGCTATTTCTGTCCATTGGTTCATTTTTGTGTCGTTTCAGTGTAATTTATTGGGGGGGGGGGCTTATAAAGTGATGTTTCTTGCATTTTCTGTTTCTTTGTGATGTGTTCTTTCTGTGGTTTTGTTTTATTCCTGTAGTAGATTCCGTGTGACCCTTCGTAGCTTATACGGGTTGGTTTCCGCATTCAATGATTTTTTCTTAAGATTGTAGCTGTTTTGATCATTGCCGTCCTTTGTATAGTTCCAATGATCCTTTTGATTCCAATTTCTCCCAGTGTTTTTTTCTAGTTTTGGGGGGATTGTTCCTAGTGCTACTACGATTATTGGTAGTATACTGACTTTATTCATGCTCCATATTCCTTTCAGTTCTCTGGCTAGTTCTGTGTATTGGCTTCGTTTTTCTGTTTCTTTTATTTTCACTCTGTGGCCTGCTGGAACGGCGAAGTCTACGATTTTGCAAGATTTTTCATTCTTGTTGATTATCATAACATCCGGTCTCCTTGCTCGTATGAGTTTGTCTGTTTGTATATCCATATCCCAGATGATTTTGTGTTTTTCGTTTTCCAGTACTGTTTCTGGTTTATGTTTGTACTATTTGTCTGCGTATTCGAAATTCAATTGTTTGCACAGTTCCCAGTGTACTGCTTTCCCCACACAGTCATGTCTGTTCTTGTATTCTTTTTGGGATAGTTTGCTACATTCACTTATTATATGATTTACTGTTTCGTCTCTTTGTCCACACAGTCTGCATTTTCTGTTTTCCTGGGCTTTATCTATTTTAGCTTTAATGTAGTTTGTCCTAATTGCATTGTTCTGTGCAGCCATCAGTAAAGATTCTGTTTCTCTGTTCAATTGTCCCTTTCTTAGCCATGCCCAGCTATTTTCGTTAGTTTCTTCTCTTGTCAGTTTTCTGAAGCGTCCATGTAGTTGTTTTTCTTCCCACTTTTCTTTTCTTGTCGTTTTGTTTGTGGTTTCAGTGCTTCCCGAGTTGTTCGTTGGAACGGTGTCTCTTGCTACAGTAATAAGGATTTCCATGTGTTGAGTTATGTATTTTTCCAGCTCTTTTTTGAGTCTTCCACACAATCTCCTATACTTACCAGTCCTCTTCCCTCTTCGTTTCTTTTCATGTAGAGTCTGTCCGTATCGTCTTTTGGATGTAGTGCGTTGTGCATGGTCATTAATTTTCTAGTCCTCTGGTCAAGATGCCTGAGTTCCTTTTTGGTCCAGCCTATGAATGGTCCAGAGGATCTTATTAGTGCAGCAATGAAAAAGGTGTTTATTCCTGTTACTAGATTCCTGCTATATCATTTCGTTTCTAGGAGTTTTCTTGTTCTTCGTAATTATTATTTTCCAATCTTCTCTTTCATTTCTGTAGATTTGATGTTGTCTGCTTCTAGTACCCCAATATATTTGTGGCTATCCTATTCTCTTAGCGCCCTCATTTCCTCTTGGTTGGAGAGTTCCATGCCCTCTGTCATCTCCAGTGTTCCTTTTTTATTTTAGTAGTGCACACTTTTCCATTCCAAATTCCATTTGGATGTCCTGGCTGAAGATTCTGGTCGTATTTATCAGCTTTTCCAGTTCCTTTTTGCATTTTGTAAATAGTTTCAGGTCATCCATGTACATCAAGTGGTTTACTCTTAGTTCTGTGTCTGTAAACTTGTATCCGGCATCAAATTTTCTGAGTATGTAGTTGAGCGGCATCATAGCTATTATAAACTGTAGTTGTGATAGGGAGTCTCCTTGGAAGATGCCTCTCTGTATCTTTATCTCAGTCAGGTGTTGTCCTCCGGCTGTCAGTTCCAGTCTCCATGTTCCCATTGCTTTCT
>OY744519.1:211555432-211557932 GCA_963556195.1 Sepiola atlantica
ACAATCATTGAGCTGAATCTTTTAAGGGGACTACAAAGTAAAAGGAACTGATAGTATATGCTAATACATATATTGCCATTAATAATTATATATATATATATATATATATATATACATATATATATTTATATATATATATACATATATATATATATTTGTACGTGTGTATGTATTTGTAATATCTGTTCTTAATATATTTACACATATATGCAGATTTATGCACACACACACACACACACACACACACACACACACACACACACACACACACACATATATATATATATATATATATATATATATATATATATATATATATATATATATATATATATATATATATATATATATATATATAATTGAGTGGCGTTTTGAAGGTTTATGCCTTCCAGGGATTATCCAAATAGGCAAAAAGTTTAAATTTTGAAAATATTCGATACTTTGATGGGTCCAAATATTTTCGTCGCCCTAACTCTAACCCTAACCCTAAACATATCTCTAGCCCGCACATTTCCCCTTAATATAGCTGAATAATTACATTAAACTCATTCTATTCACGGACATACAATTCAATTATCCATCGAGATAAGTATATATGTAAGTCACTTACTACTTCTAGAATAACGACAGAAATATATTTTAAATCGCACAAATTTTCCTTCGAGATTTCAACAAATCTTTATATTTTTTTCTATAAACAAAATGAATTTATTTTTAAATATTCATCTTCGTTTTTTTTTCTCTTGTATTTTTATTATTTCCGAGTTTTATTAGATGAGGGTTGATAATTTGTATTATTTGGATTTCTCGACTGCTATTCTCGACTTGGATGTTATTTTTACAACGTTTAGGCCGATGTAACTTCCGGCCTGCTTATCGTGCGTCTTTTAGAACCCCAAAATCTTCATGCCGAACTCGCGAATCTATACGGAATTTCAAACTTAGCCGTTTATTTAATCTATTTAATCTATACATACTTATAATATAACAGGCACTTTCTCTGTCTGTCTGTCTGTCTGTCTGTCAGTCAGAATTTTTGTAAACCTAAGAAATGGCTAAACTACTTATTTTAGATTAAATAATACATGAAAAAACAATTTTTAAAATTTGACGCCGAGACTGGAAATCGAAACCGCTACCTTCACGTCTCTCGTTTTTCTTTCTACAATATGCGCGAAATGTGAATGATTATTGTTGTGAAGTAGTCCAACAGTAAAAAGAAGAAGTCAAGTCGAGGTTGGGTTAAGATAACAAGTGTATTAACATAAAAGGTACAAGGTAAGGAAACTGACTGGCACTTGGCTAGACATTTACAAGACTGTCCTTTTTCTCTCTCCCGTGACTCTGGTGACTCGCATTATTTATAGTGAGAACCGGTGTAGTTTCTCTTCTGTTACAACGGCCGGTGTAACAATATATAAAAAATAAGATATAGTAACGCGAAATTACATAATCATCGATGCAATAATTTATTTCAACCTTGTGGTATTGTCAAGCATCCAAGTGAGATGATTACATTTTTGAAAATTTATATATATATATATATATATATATATATATATAAAAGGAGATTGTAGTTTGCTTGAAGCATTGCTGGTAAATATAAGTGTAGGTTTGTAATCCGAGGCTGGAGCAATGTGATATACGTACCGGAAGGTGGATAAGGTGAACAAAAACAAACGAGAAGAGAAAACAAGAATGGAATCTCAAATCAATTTATTAATATTTCACGTAAAACAGATTAAATACCGGAACAGTAAATAAAAAGTGGTTACTGTCAGGCAAATAAAGTTCCAGAATAAGGTAATCTTAAATTTTCGAAAGAAAAACTTTCATTATCAAAAGACCAAAAATTAACGACCGAGTGGTCGAAAAAACGAACGAACGAGATGCACTGATGGAATCAACTGGAATCAACTGTTGTTGACAAAATACCGCAGAGAATAAAGAGTAGGTACGCAGAAAATGTTAATTATTCCTATCATAATTTAATTATATAATTATTCAGCTAAAGTTATCATCTTATTAATATTTGTTTATTTATATACTAATTATTATAATTTTATTATTTTTAATTTATTTGATTTATTAACTTTTTTTCTTTTTTATTTATTCAATTCTAATTTTAAATTTGGGCCGTTATGGGAATACGAACGGTCAAAGGGAGGTAACTTTGAAAACAGAAAATGGTTAGAATTAAAACTTGAAAAATTGAAATCAATTGTGGAAAGAATTAACATCATGAAAGTAGGAAGAAACCGTTGGAAAGGGATGGGGGGATTAAAATATAAAAATATACACATATATATATACATATAAAGTGTAAATTTCTAAATACATATTTATTTTAAAGGTATAATATTCCTAGAATAAATTTATTTTAAAAAAAAATGTTTTTATTATTATGAATTATTTATTTATTTATTTTTTATTAATTTTTATTTTATTAAATTACACATACATTCAAGACCGGCGGGACAGTTATAAAAGTGGGGAGGGA
>OY744519.1:211565432-211602932 GCA_963556195.1 Sepiola atlantica
TATACAGTGTTATATATATATATATATTTATATATACTTATATATTTATATATAGATAGATAGATATGTTTATATATATATATAGTTATATATATATTTATATATATATATATATATTTATATATAGATATATTCATATATATATTTATATATATTTATATATTTATATATATATATTTATATATATATTTATATATATATATAGTGTTTAAGTGATATATTTCTTATAGAGCATATGACTTTCACTGAGATGTCAGTAGTCAACATGCTAATTTTCAAGCAATTTTGTCCAGCGGTAAAGATCAGGCGGACACACAGAGTTTATATATATATATATATATATATATATATATATATATATATATATATATATATATATATATATATATATATATATATATATATATGATTGTGTGTGTCTATGTGTGTGTGCGTAACATGTTTACTTGTATTTCGGACACCGAGCAGTACTTTTTTTACTAATTCAACTACATACTTTTATTTTATTCAGGAAAAACTGATTATAGCTATCGAATGTCGATTGATTGCTGTAGGTATATGCCTCTTTCGTCTTCATGGTGAAATCAAATTCTTGGTGAAACTTATGAGATGCTGACCCCCACCCCACCTTCTTCTCAGACACACCAGAAAGAAAAGTCCAGTCGTGTTTTCTCCAAATTTCTCCGGAGCCAACTCGGATCGTCTGAATGGAAAACCACGCGACCCGATAGCAAAGGCATTTCTATTTCTATTCGTTTGTTTCGGCCAGTGTCCGTCCAGGGAGCAATGACAATTGTCTGTCCAATTCTGGACGATCCGATGGCGGCCAGTTTCGAGAACAAGAGAAAATCTCCTTCAGTCACTACTCATTGTCGATTCGGCTTTTTCAGATTCCCGGTGACATTCTCCGTTCTAAAGACTTCTGCAGGATATCTCCTAAGTCTTCTTTCCTCGTCCTTTGGCGACACCTATGCGTGTCTGCGGGGAGTAAAAATACGACATCTATTTGAAACAACGCACGTGCGTAGATGTGCATTCGTCTGTACCCTTCTATGCCCTTCTCTCTTTTCACTCACACACTCTCTCTCTCTATCTTTCTCCAGATTTTTGTTTGTTGTTGTTGTGAACTTTCACTAGTTGACTTTCTCGTGTATGTGATATGAGAGTGTAGAACTATATTCATAAAAATGTACACTCTATAAAAATGCTCTTTTAAAACGAGTATTGACCTAAGCAAAAGTGCATTATAGTTAACAACGAAAAAAGTGGTTAAAAAACAACAAATATACAACAACTATAATCATAACATAACACTATAAAAATGCTCTTTTAAAACGAGTATTCACCTTGGCAAAAGTGCATTATAGTTAACAATGAAAAAAGTGATTTAAAAACAACAAATATACAACAACTATATTCATAAAAATGTACACTCTATAAAAATTCTCTTTTAAAACGAGTATTGACCTAAGCAAAAGTGCATTATAGTTAACAACGAAAAAAGTGGTTAAAAAACAACAAATATACAACAACTATAATCATAAAATAACACTATAAAAATGCTCTTTTAAAACGAGTTTTCACCTTGGTTAATACCTTTTATTTGTCTAAAGCTATGACGAGGCTAGTTGTATCAAGCGAAATTATTAGATAAAAAAAGTCAAGATGAAAAAAAATATATTGTTCTGATTTTTTATTTTGATTTTAATAAAGATATCTGCATCTAACACATGGTTTTTGAGGGCATTTTGACTCTTTCTTGAAGTTTAAAATTTTAAAGATGCTTCGAAAAATGAACTTTCCCAAATGTATACTAACCAGCGACCATGCGCGATTTAAGTTCAAATTTAAAAGAGACATTTGCACCGTTAAGTCAACACCACATTGGATGTTACTTCTACAAGACCATGAAGGATTGTTACGAAAGAAACATATAGTTAATACCTTTCATTTGTCTAAAGCTTTGACGAGGCTAGTTGTATCAAGCGAAATTCTAAGATAAAAAAAAGTCAAGATGAAAAAAAATATATTGTTCTGATTTTTATTTTGATTTTAATAAAAAAATATCTGCATCTAACACATGGTTTTTTAAAGGCATTTTGCCTCTTTTTTTAAGTTTATATATATATATATATATATATATATATATATATATATATATATATATATATAGAACTTCTTTGTAATATAGCAGGAAAAATCCCAGCAGAGTGCTCGATTAATTAAGAATTAAAGTTAAAAATTAACAATTAAGAGCGTGATATTTATTTATTTTGGTACAGAAAAATTAGTACAACATTCGTGCCGTCGGTTTCAAGCACAGAAGGACTTAGCCATCCGGCTCTCTTCAGCTTCTGTTGTCATCTGTTTCGGAAAAAAAAAATATATATATATATATATGTGTGTGTGTGTGTGTGTGTTTTGTGTGTGTGTGTGTGTGTTTTGTGTGTGTGTGTGTGTGTGTGTGTATAAGGAGACATTAATACATGGAAATGTTCGCTTATATTTACTTTGCATTTTTGAAGGGGGTCATTTAATTATAATGTTCTTTGAGTATACGTAGTCTTATCAAGAAAAAGATTCATATTAACAAGCGTCTTTCTTCATAATCCAATTCTGTTTGGAAATATTCAGAAGTGGGTAAATTTACCCACGAAAATCTTATTTCTCAATCACTTATTTTCTTTGAATTTGTCGATACTCGGTATTCTCTTACTATCAACGAAAGCAAAGTCAATGTCGCCGTTGAGTACGTTGTAAGGATATGGTGCATGAAATTACCGAAAAACTATTGACTCTCGACTCATAGGAACAGGGGACTTTGAGGCATTTTGAAGTGTGACATCCCTACGACATTTCATTTTTTTTTACTTTCGGAACAAGTGGACCCATAAATTGTAAAGCAGTATTTTGTGCGACGCTTTCAAAGACCAAAAAAATATCCTCTTGACTTTGTTCGTTTATGGCGACAAAAAAAAACGAACGGTCATTGCATTTTGGTCTTTTTGCGTATTGACTTGAAGAATAAAGATAATATGATGACGAAAGAAGAAGAAGAAGAAGAAGAAGAAGAAGAAGAAGAAGAAGAAGAAGAAGAAGAAGAAGAAGTATTGGTCGCAAGGAGAAAAACAGAACAAATAGCGAGAGAAGAAAAAAATCAAAAATAGAGATAGGAAAAAAGAAGAAAAAAAGAATAACAAACAAAAAAACAACAAAAAAAAGAAAAAGAAGAACAACAACAACAAAAAAAGAAGAAAATGAAGAACAACAACAAAAAGAAGAACAACAAACAGAAAAAGAAGAACAACAACAACAAAAACAAGAACAACAACAAAAAAAGAAAAAGAAGAACAACAACAAAAAAAACAAGAACAACAAACAGAAAAAGAAGAAGAACAACAACAACAAAAAAAGAAAAAGAAGAACAACAACAAAAACAACAACAACAAAAAAGAAGAAGAAAAAGAAGAACAACAACAAAAACAAGAAAAACAAATAGAAAAAGAAGAAGAAGAACAACAACAAAAACAAGAACAACAACAACAAAAAGAAAAAGAAGAACAACAACAAAAACAAGAACAACAAACAGAAAAAGAAGAAGAACAACAACAAGGAGATAAAGAATAAGTAGAAAGAGAGAGAGAGAGAGAAAGAAAGCGAGAGAAAGAGAGAGAAAGAGAGAGAGACGAAAGATGAGGACTAAAAGGATAAACAGTTAGATGATTTCAAGAAGAAGAGGGAGAAGAAGAAAAAGGAAAAAACGAAGACGAAGATTGTCTCATCACAAAGCTGATGTGGTCTTCAAATCTTAAGCCAATGCCGATTTCAATAAGCTGAAGTTGGGCAAATAATGTCACGATCTGTTTTTTAATATCAAAAGAAATATAGTTTCAATCAAAAGAAAAGTTCTTTAGAAAACGATTGGCGACGTTTCGGTTAGGGACACACAGACATCCACACGTTCAAGACACAGATACTTCTTATTCACACACACACACACACACACACGCACACACACACAAGAGCACATAGCCATATACACAATGACACATATATATACAGAAAAAGGGCAAAACGGTAGGCAAATAGACAAGCACGCAAAAATACAAGTAACATAAACACATAGTCGTATGTACATACGTACACATATATTAATAATACTTACACTCTCTCTCTCTCTCTCTCTCTATATATATATATATATATATATATATATATATATATAATTTATAGATAGATAGATAGATAGATAGATAGATAGATAGATAGATAGATAGATAGATAGATAGATAGATAGATAGATAGATAACGTGATTCTCTTCTGAATCTACGAACTGCGTTTGAACCCGTTTGACCGCCTGAAATCGCCGAAACAACGTTGTCTGGAGGCAAATACACTTTAATATTCAATAAAAAATATTCATAGTATATATATATATATATATATATATATATATATATATATATATATATATATATATATATATATATATATATATATAATATGAATATATTTTCATAACTTGCTACCTAGCTCTACTCACGTGTCGAGCACTGTTAAAGTAAATACTGAAAATTGATACATAAAACATATATCTTCTTATAACATTTCATGTGGATACGTGAAATAATAATAATATATATATATATATATATATATATATATATATATATATATATATATATATATATATATATATTGTATTTAGATACTGTATATTACATATTTCAGCAATGTCCCGCGGTTTCATCCAAAAGGGCAGATTTAGACATCTTTAGTAAATCTCTGTGCCCAGTGGAATCATCGGCAAGCTGAAACGATTGTAGTCACGGCCCGATAGGGAATGGCGTCAACAATGACAGAAAACGGTGTATCTCTGAGGGGGTCCCCGAAAACATCCGGTGTGGGATAGTGATTAACTAAGACTTGAGAGAGTTCGATGTTAGTTCGTGTATGAAAGGCCTTCATGTTATTCCCTCGCAAGTTTTATTTATTTATTTATTTATCTGTTCTTTTGTGGATATGTAATATTATTGTTTTACCTAGTCTGAAAAAATACGAAGTTTAAGGCTACGAAGTTTACCGATTGGGTTTGTGAAATTGGGGTGCTTTTTTGTTGTCGTTTTTGGGAATAAATTCATGTATCGAATTAATTGTTTGATATAATGCTGAAAAAGATGATGCAATAATATTTCTTTGGACTTAACGGTGTTTCGTTGATGTGTCCCGTTTATAAACGGGACATATCAACGAAACACCGTTTTTTAATATACGGCTTTCCCCCCATTAACATCTAGAAAATACGAAAACACCAATTCAATAAATAAAAATAAACAAACACGTTAAGTCCAAAGAAATATTATTGCATCATCTTTTTCAGCACTATATCGAACAATTAATCCGATACATGAATTTATTCCCAAAAACGACAACAAAAAAGCACCTAAATTTCACAAACCCAAACGGCAAACTTCATAGCCGCCCCTTTCATATTTTTTCAGACTAGGTAAAGCAATAATATTACAAATCCACAAAAGAACAGATAAATAAATAAATAAAACTTGCTAGGGAATAACATGAAGGCCTTTCATACACGAACTAACATCGAACTCTCTTAAGTCTTAGTTAATCACTATCCCACACCGGACTTTTTCGGGGACCCTTTCATAGATACACCGTTTTCTGTCATTGTTGACGCCATTCCTTATCGGGCCGTTACTATAATCGTTTCAGCTTGCCGATGATTCCACTGGGCACAGAGATTTACTAAAGATGTCTAAATCTGCCATTTTGGATGAAACCGCGGTACATTGCTGAAATATGTAATATACAGTATCTAAATAAATTATATTAGCTCTCTTATATGATCGAGCACTTTATTTGGTTTCTTTTCAAATACAACCTGACACACTATATATATATATATATATATATATATATATATATATATATATATATATATATATATATATATATATATATATATATATATAAAAGAACAAGGGGTAAGGTAAAATAAAATACCTTTTAAAGCAAGTTTAAAGATGCGATATTTTTTTTATTAAAAAAAATCGATACCGATTTTTTTTTCATTTTTTTTTCTATTTTATAAACTTTCATTTTTAGTTGATAGTACAGATAAATTTCGCGTAGATAGAATTGGCCTCTTCAGTGTAGTTTGTAGATCCGATCTTATTAGACAGTCGGTGTAGTTGTTGCAGCCGGTTAATGAGGTGCTTATTTTCTCACTTTCGGTACGAGATTACGCTTGCACGTGGTATATGTATATATTTGAAAAGTTCATACCTTCTTTAAATCATCCAAATTAAATTTCAGAACAAGGGGTAAGGTAAAATAAAATACCTTTTAAAGCAAGTTTAAAGATGCGATATTTTTTTTTATTAAGAAAAAAGGAAAAAAAATCGATACCGATTTTATTTCCTTTTTTTTTTTCATTTTATAAACTTTCATTTTTAGTTTATAGTACAGATAAAAACACCTCATTAACCGGATCTACAACTACACTAAAGAGGCCAATTCTATCTTGGCGAAATTTATCTGTACTATAAACTAAAAATGAAAGTTTATAAAATGATAAAAAAAGGAAAAAGAATCGCTATCGATTTTTTTTTTCTTTTCTTTTTAATAAAAAAAAATATCGCATTTTTAAACTTGCTTTAAAAAGTCTTTTATTTTACATTACCTCTTGTTCTTAAATTCAATTTGGATGCTTTAAAGAAGGTATGAACTTTTCAAATATATATATATATATATATATATATATATATATATATATATATATATATATAAATAAATGTTTTGAGGTACAACATTTATAGATACATTTAAAAAGAATACGCGGAAATCTCTCTAAGGCCCTTTCGACTATCATCTCGTCAGGAGAAAATCGATAGTTTTAATTAATAATAACGTCGAAAGAAAGAGCAAATGGGGAAATTGAGTGTGCCAAAATTAACGTTGAAGCGATTAAAATTCAATTTAATTATTTCGTTAAAAGTCGATTAAAAGGCACTACGTTAGGGGATAAAAAAAAAAAATTGGGGAAGGAGTTCAAAGTTCCCCAAAGAGATTAAGCGATCTTACAAATTCCTTCTGCCGGCACAAGGAAGGTTTTCGCATAGCAATAGAGACGGATTCCAATATTTTCAAATGGTTCTTGGAATCTGCTCGATGCAAGACCTCAAAACGGTCTATTTTATAGCCACTGGCACAGCTAGGGTTTTCAACCAAATGCTGGCCAATAGCAGAGTCCAAAGAATTAGAGGAGGGGTAACACAAGGACCCTACCCTTCCCTGACGTATTTTTGATGGAATGTGCTGGTTTATGCGAGTCTGCAAATGCAAGGAAGTGCGCCCTATATAGCCAGCATCACATTGGCATTTAAATTGGTATACAATATTACTATAATTTGTATAGGGCACAACGTTAATTTTGGCACACTCAGTTTCCCCTATTTGCTCTTTCTTTCGACGTTATTATTAATTAAAACTATCGATTTTCTCCTGACGAGATGATAGTCGAAAGGGCCTTAGAGAGATTTCCGCGTATTCTTTTTAAATGTATATATATATATATATATATATATATATATATATATATATATATATATATATATATATAAATATTATTTCATGTGTCCACATATAATATTACAAGGAGATATACTATATTATGTATCAATTTTCAGTATTTACTTCAACAGTGCTCAATACGTGAGTAGAGCTAGGTAGTAAGTTATGAAAGTAAAGTAAAACGTCTTAACGGTGACAGTACTAAAATGTTACAAAGAAAACCACATAGATAATAGGTGAAACAAATGTTTAAAAATTCCACTTCTTATTAAACTTAAGCTGTCATATATATATATATATATATATATATATATATATATATATATATATATGTGTGTGTATATACATACTAGTAGAGCTACCCGGTGTTGCCCAGGTTAGAGTGTGGGATAGCATTATATGCAACATCACTGTAGGGAGAGTTTACTTTAACAGCAATCTTGATGCTGTCAGCTATATATCTTACCTATCGAGCTATTCAGATATATTTTAATACTCTTAAACTAACGCTAATAAATAAATTGACTTCACTGTGTAAAATGTTTGAAAATTGTCATCAGCTTCTTTAAGTGGCAGCCAGAGATGCAAAAATACATCAATTATGTTCACATGCAAATTGTGCATGTTAATACAATTATATCGAAAGTACACTTTCTAGTATGTCTTCGTTTTTAGCGACAGACATGCACAGACAAAGAGGTGTTCTCATTGATTATATATATATATATATATATATATATATATATATATATATATATATATATATATATATATATATATATATATATATATTTCTTTTGAATCAAAGGGAAAACAGTTTTCAGTGGAGGGGTTGTGCCCCGCGGAGACCATCTTAATATTATAAAAAGTGTCTGAAATTTTGGGAATAGACATCATTTTTGACTATTTACCTATGGTTTAAATTTCATTTGAATCAAAGAATAAACAGTTTTCAGTAGTTGGGTCGCTCGGGGACCGCCAGCGTTGAAGTGATATATTTCTTATATAGCCTATTATATTCAATGAGAGGTCAGTAGTCTACATGCCAATTTTCAAGCAATTTTGTCCAGCGGTTTGGGTGAACATAAGACACAAAGATCAGGCGAACACATACACACACACACACACAGTTACTATTTTATATATATATATCAATTTATCAAGGTCAAATGTGTTAATAACGTGGACATAAAACCAAGTTTTCAAGAGTGCTCAATACCAAGTACAGCATTTATAAAATTACATAAACAATATTATATCCTTAAGTCAATCAACAAACGTGAGAAATTGGAAGCCTCGCTTTGGAAAATCTCAAAGCGAGGCTCCGAATTCCTCACTTTTCATTTTGAGTTCATTTTAGCTCTTCCTTTCATAAGATGCGGTAATACGCATTGAAACGTTGGTTAATTGACGCAAGGCTATAACATTGTTCATGTAATTATATATATATATATATATATATATATATATATATAATTACATGAACAATATTATATATATATATATAGTGTGTGTGTGTGTGTGTAAAATTATATTGGATAGAAATCAATAATGTGCTCGATCGCAGAAGAGTGAGAGCTAATACAAATAATTTATTTGAAAACTATGTGTTACATATTTCAGAATCGTATCAGCCCATCTGGATGAAACCGCGGTACGATTTTAAAATATGTAACATATAGTTTTAAAATAAATTATATATATATATATATATATATATATATATATATATATATATATATATATATTGTGTGTGTGTGTTAAATTATTTTGGATAGAAATCAATAATGTGCTCGATCGCAGAAGAGTAAGAGCTTATACAACTAATTTATTTGAAAATTATATGTTACATATTTTAGAATCGTACCGCGGTTTCATCCAGATAGGTTGACTTTTTGAATTTTTAAAAAGTATATACCCAAATAGAATCGTCAACGTACTGAAATGAGATTATAAAAAAACACAATGAGAAATAGCGTCTGAATTCGTCGTTCAAAACGGTGCATTGTTGACGTGTCTTTTTTTAAGGAAGTATTGGGTTAGGGTTAGGGTTAGGGTTAAATATAATAGATGGGTCTTAATGATAATTACGTTTTATTAAAATTTATTTAATTCTTTAGGATAGGTGTTGTCAGACGCCATCAACCTTTGTTTTCGTTTTTTTCGGGACAATCTTTAAAATACAAATCTATAAAGAAATAATTAAGTAAAACACCAAATAAAATAAAACGTCTTAAGTACACAAAACTATAAATAAAATAAATAATAAATAAATAAAATAAAACTAAAAAATCACAACCAATACATAAAATTGTCTCCGGTTTCTTCTTGAAAAGAAGACTTCAGTAATACACCGTTTTAAACGATGAATTCAAACGCCGCCCCCCTCCTCTGTTTTCATCTTTCAAGACGCCGAAAAACCACAAGCAATCATCAAAATATAACTCTTTTAAAAATAAAAATACAAAACTACAAATAAATAATTAAATAACTGAATAAAACATTTAGTAGAATAAAATTTTAAAAAACCTTTCTTAAAACACGAAACTATAAATAATAAATACTGTAAAACTCAATGAATCCCAACCAATATACTTTTCAAGGAGACCCTTCAGTAATGCACAGGTGTTTTAATGATGAACACAAATGTCATATCTCATTGTGTGTGTCGTCTCATTTCAGTACGCTAACGATTCCCTTTGTGTATAGACTTTTAAAAAGAAACGAAGGTCTCATCAGACGGAAAGTCTGATCTTCCACTTAGATGTTCATATTGTAAAAAGCAAAACTCAAAATAAAAAATTGTTTAATTATTTGTCAACAAAAAGTAAAGGCGTTAAAATGTGAAAAGAAGGGAAAAAGAACAGGAAACAGGACGAAGAAAGAAAATAAATGAAAAACATAGATGAAAGGCAGGGAAAACGAATAGTTACTTTAACCGTGATCAGAGTTTGTAATGCAGCGGCGAGATATATTGCATTGTTTCAGTGCGGGGGTTTGCCAGATGTTGGCTAAAGGAAAAAAGATCCTCTTCTCATCACCATCTAAACTTAAGACTCGGATCTCTTGTTTTCTTTTGTCTTTTTCACAAACACACACACACGACGCGCCGACTGTCAGCTCGACGGTTGAGTTCCAATCTAAGTTGTAGGCACTACCTGGTCTAACTGCACTGAAGAGCTGTAATACAGCGAAACAGTCTGTATGTGGATGACTATATAAAGCTCCCTTTCTTGGGTAGAGCTTATTTGTGAGGATATCACCAACTGCCATTAGCTTTAAGGCATAGCTCATTGGGTAAAACTAAATCGAGCTCCCGGCACTTGACAATGTTTACATTGAGATATCACTTACATTCAGTTAGTGTTGTATGATAGCGCAGAGGTAGAGGCGCCGACTGTCAGCTCCCGGCACTTGACAATGTTTACATTGAGATATCACTTACATTCAGTTAGTGTTGTATGATAGCGCAGAGGTAGAGGCGCCGACTGTCAGCTCAACGGTTGAGTTTCAATCCCGGCTTGAGGCACTAACTGGTCTAGTCACACTGGAGATCTGTGATACAGCAAAACAGTCTGTATGTGGATGACTATATATATATATATATATATATATATATATATAACTTCTTTCGTAATGTAAAAATGTCTTAGAAAAGTAGCTCGTGCATTATTTCTGCCAACAAGCAAATAATCGCTCCCAAATGCATTGGCTTGGTGGCAGAAATAATGCACGAGCTACTTTTCTAAGACATTTTCTATGCCTTTCTTTTTTATCTTTGTTCTTTATGGTTTTTTTAATTTTAACTTTTATTTTTATTTTTTCCTCTTCTCTTCTTAAGTGCCCTCAACTATTGCCACGTCACATTGTGTATTGTCGGTAGTTGAAACCCTTATTCCAGACATTTAATTTCCCTGATAATCTGCCAAGCAAGTACCTGCTTGGTAGTGAAACACTTGTAAGAAAAAACATTTAATTTGAATAAATAATATTTGTAAGAAAAAATCTTTAATGGTGATCATTGGTGTTCTGAAAGGAGTGCTTTGTTAAGCCTTCATAAAATCGCATATGAATGCTCTGTACTCTGTAATCGAGTATCATCGAGCTTGTTTTTTATTGGCACAACCCCGGTCTTCACTGAATGATCTATTTTATAAGTGAAATCTCTCTCTCTCTCTCTCTCTCTCTATATATATATATATATATATATATATATATATATATATATATATATATATATATATATATATATATATATATATATATATAAAGAGAGAGGGAGAGAGAGATTATTAGATACGAATAACCTGATATAGATAGCTAGATAGAAACGAATCGACTGATACTAATAAACTGAGAAAGATAGGTATATAGATACGGATATTCTGATATATTTAGAAAGTCAGGTTTATATATATTCAGTGAAATAATGTTAGACGCACTGCCATTATTATCTATAATGAGGATGTTTTTAGGATTCATATCATAAAAGAGGAAAAAAGAAAGTGGAAGAAAGGGGAACAAAGATGAATCACTTCGTATCTTTTTTTTCTTTCACTACGAGGATTTTTTCCAAAAAAAGTATTGAGCAAAAAAAAAGTTTTAAAAAAAAGTTAAACAAAATTGCCGAGACGTCTTTCAGTCGACACTTTTCAAGGTAATCCTCGACTAAGAGGGGAAATCACGATTAAAGACGTTTTCAAAAGACCATAAATAATTATCGAGGGCATTAAAAAGAAAATTATAAAAAAGAAAAATAGGAAGAGACATTCTTAACGTACACCCATTAGTTCTAAGTTATGGGTGTACTCTTTTTGTTTGCACAGAGACGGTTGTCGTAAATTGATAGCAACCGCTTCGAGAATTTTTAAATGCGATTTCGAACGAGCTCTGTGCAAAATAGAGAATGCCTCATCCGAGTACCCTCCAGTGCAAACTTGGCACTGTAATAAATGTTCATCAATGGCCAACTCGTGGGCTTGTGAACGCCCGGATGTCGACAACTGCCTGTGCCTATATATCGAAGGGGGATATGCTGGGGAATTCTTACCTCTAAGCGGTGGATGGTACGCCTCACGTTGTCAGCCTCACACTGACCGTGAAAGCGATAACCGACCATGTTATATTGAATGGTGGGGATACCATCCTTCCGAAAAGAGGGGAAGACGCTTTTAGTCCTAAAAACCGTTCAACTTTAGTTGCAAAAAAGCAACGTGACACGGCTGAAGAGATTTTGTGGGATAACTCCTGGCTTTTAATACCAATCCATGGGAGCTTCACATAAACGGGACATTTTTGGGGGCCAAAAAATCCTCCGCCTTTAAAGGCGGCGATTCTGTCCTTTATACATCTTTCGATGGTCTGTAAAGGATAACCATTAGACGAAAGAATTTCTGTAATACTTTGAAGTTCTGCATCAAGTTTCACACTAGAGCAAATCAGCAAAGCCCAGTGTACTAAAGTTTTAATCAGATTTATTTTTCTGATTTTAGGGGAGAATGAATCCCAGCTAATATACTGACCTGTGAAAGTAGGTTTTCTGTATCTGCTGGTGACAAAACAAACATCCGATCTTCAATCCAAAGTTTCTTTTCTCCGGGATTGTTTAGAGAATCACGTCTTACCAGGGTATATTTCTAGACGTGTCTTGAAGGTTTAAGCGAATAATGCAGTGAAAGTTGAACGAGCCTTTTTAAAAGACGAAATTATCAACTTATCTGCAATTTTGGTTTCTGTCAAAAGCAAGTATCACCGGTTGTGGAGTTTTGTTTGGTTGGTTTTGTCATTTTTTGACAAAATACGATTCTCAAGATATATCTCGGCTTGTGATATCTTGCAGAAAGTCAAACGTACCTCGAAATCTCAAAGTTATTTTTAGTTTTCTTATTAATAGGAAGTTTGGCTCGAGTCAGACAAGTGATAGACATATTTTCAATTTGTCTAAATATTCCTTGTTTGACACCGATAAAGTTGTCCTCCCACGTGGCCTTGACTTCAGTATACCTCCATTGCTTATTAATAAGGAGGAGGTTTTTGCTGAATTTGAGATGTTGTATTTACAACTTAAGAGACACGCGCCATCTTCGTCTGAGAATGCAGCATGGCTAAAGGAACGTCTGGTTGATCTTGCCCACAGTTTTGCAAGTAGTCCCATTGAATCTAAATCTTTTGTGTTGCAAGGCAAACATTTCAAGGCCATTAAAGCCCTTAAGTGAAACAAGTCAAACAAGAACATTTATATTACCAAAGCAGACAAGGGTTCAGAAGTTGTCATTCTCGACTACAGTGACTATATCGATAAAATGATGATGAAACTTGGTGATGCCACAGAATTGGAACATTTAGGCAATGCCAACGTTAATGACAGGACACTCAAGACAGAGACTAAACTACAATGAGATAGATAGATAGATAGATAGATAGATAGATAGATAGATAGATAGACAGACAGACAGATAGATAGATAGATAGATAGATAGATAGATAGATAGATAGATAGATAGATAGATAGATAGATAGATAGATAGATAGATATGAACGGAATGAGATAGATAGATAGATAGATAGATAGATAGATAGATATGAACAGTATGAAATAGATAGATAGATAGATAGATAGATAAAAAGAGATAGATAGATAGATAGATATATAGATAGATAGATAGATAAAAATAGATAGATAGATAGATAGATAGATAGATAGATAGATAGATAGATAAAATAGATAGATAGATAGATAAAAAGATAAAAAGAGATAGATAGATAGATAGATAGATAGATAGATAGATAGATAGATAGATAGATAGATAGATAGATAAAAATAGATAGATAGATAGATAGATAGATAGATAGATAGAGATAGATAGATAGATAGATAGATAGATAGATAGATAAAAAGATAAAAATAGATAGATAGATAGATAGAGATAGATAGATAGATAGATAGATAGATAGATAGATAGATAAAAAGAGATAGATAGATAGATAGATAGATAGATAGATAGATAGATAGATAGATAGGTACGAATTCACCGAGATACACGCATGCATACGAATTGATTGTCATACATCAATACAAACTTTAATAAAGCGTCTTAAGGATATCCAAACTTTTTGGCTCGATCCGCCTCGACAAGTCAACACGATATTTACACACGTAGCGCATTTAATCTTTCAGAAAATATGAAGCAAACGAAATATCTTCCTCTGTCTTCCCCTGGAGCGATGGCAGGACGGGTCGGATCAACGCGAACCTGGTCGGTCTAAAGGTTTTGGCCCGACATAAAGGTAGGGACGGTTAGGAAGAAACGCGAAAGGCTGGGGTACAGACGAACCACAAAGAGCCACTAAGACGGCTTCCTTTCTACTTTGAAGAGTCTTCATCATCATCACAGCAGTAAACGGTAAAAATACAGATGGCAATTAAGTTTATCGCTAATTTCCTGGCGCTACTCTACACCGAACATCAACATCCTCATCCTCATCATCTTCTTCTTCTTCTACTTCTTCTACTTCTTCTTTATCTTCTTCTTTATCCTCTTTTTCTTCTTTTGTTCATCCTCTTCTTCTTCTTTTTCTTCTTCTTCTTCTGCTTCTTCTGCTTCTTCTTCATCTTCTTCTTCATCATCCTCTTCTTCTTCATCATCTTCTTCTGCTTCTTCTTCATCATCTTCTTCTTCATCCTCTTTTTCTTCTTCTACTTCTTCTTCATCCTCTTCTTCTTCTTCTTTTGCTTATTCTTCTTCATCATCTTCATCCTCTTCTTCTTCTTCATCATCTTCATCCTCTTCTTCTTCATCTTCTTCTTCATCCAATTCTTCTTCATCCTCTTCTTCTTCCTCTTCTTCATCATCTTCTTCTGCTTCTTCTTTATCTTCTTCTTCATCCTCTTCTTCTTCATCCTCTTCTTCTTCTTCTTCTTCATCTTCTTCTTCATCATTCTCTTCTTCTTCATAATCTTCTTCATCATCTTCTTCTGCTTCTTCTGCGTCTTCTTCTTTATCCTCTTCTTTCATCCTCTTCTTCTTCATCTTCTTCTTCTTCATCTTCTTCTTCTTCTTCTTCATCTTCTTCTTCATCATCTTCTTCTTCATCCTCTTCTTCTTCGTCCTCTTCTTCTTCATCCTCTTCTTCTTCTTCTTCTTCTTCTTCTTCGCCATTACGCAGCGTCCAGTCCACGTTCCCCATTTGCCGTCAGTCGGCTATCAGATATGTCGTCACTTCTTCAGTAGATGCTGCCATGACCCTTAGGCCGATTTCGTCTTTGAGGAGTGAAACTCTGCCTTACCAAAAACAAATTCTAACGGGGATCGTCGGCGTTGATGAAAGTGGTGGATTCAGGCCGTGTCACGGAATATCATCTTGATGACAAAACTTTGTTTTTCGTTTGGGATTAATTTTAAAAGAAATGCAATAATCTAGTTACTAGAAATGCAATACATCTAGTTACTAGAAATGCAATAATCTAGTTACTAGAAATGCAATACATCTAGTTACTAGAAATGCAATACATCTAGTTACTAGAAATGCAATACATCTAGTTACTAGAAATGCAATACATCTAGTTACTAGAAATGCAATACATCTAGTTACTAGAAATGCAATACATCTAGTTACTAGAAATGCAATACATCTAGTTACTAGCTAAATTGCCCGTCTTAAGCTGTAAGTATAACCATCAAAGTTAGATACTTTGAATTCTTTACACAGACACACACACACACACACACACACATATATATATATATATATATATATATATATATATATATATATATATATATATATATATATATATATATGGGAGAGTTTGAATTACCCACTAGACACCATCATTGAGTGGATTCGGTCTCTCTGTACAAGGGTTTGTCAGGACAACCTGACATGAGGATACTTCGCCCTAAAATTAAACTCTGACCAAATATTCAAAGTAACATAGTATTCGCAGCCTAAATAAGATCCCCTCGGTATGGCTACCCCACACTGGCTTCACGAGGAATGGTGCACCTTCTCCTAGTGGTGCTACCTCAAGTAACAGCACTTAGCTGGATACTCCACCAGACCAGATGAATTCTTGTCCTGGAATCCGGTTAGACCAAGAGATTATAAGAAAGGTTTACTATAACATAGTTAATTGGTCAATTGGGGAGAGGAAAATTAATGTTCTTTACTTCTTTACTGACTCAACGTTTGACAAGTAAAGAAGAATTTTAATGGAATATTCTAATATCTATGTATCTCATATAGAGATCAAGTGTCTGCTCTAGGAAGGCGCCTCTTGGTATCTGAGAACTTCGACTGGAGTAAAATTAAACAATATACGTATATAATGTGTTTCTTGGCTACACATGATGCGATTCGTCGCATTCGAAAAATAAACCGTTTAGTTTTATGAAAAACATAAAAAAGTTTGTCAATTATATGAGTTATTATAATTTGAACGCTTCAGACAATCCTTTTAATAAAAAGAAATAGACAACATTTTTTAACAACTGCATATCAGACGCATTCATGTGACTCTTCGTTTCTCTTTCTTTAATTATCAATTACGCATACGCCAACGTTCCTTTGGTAACGCTCTCGTGTGTTCACGTGTCCGGGGTCTATACGTCGAATTATAGCATTGAATTGCAAAGGGATTTTCTGTTTTAGAGTATTTTCCTATAGGGTTAATATCTGTCTTATTGTCTTATCTCGTCTGCAGTGAAAAACAAAGTATTTAACAAGGGTGATCTCCGATAACCGTGGCCCGGACACACTAGTCATGTGTCCTTCACTAATTCATCAATCACCATCAGTTTTTTAAGAACGTGGCGGAAACAACACGTGCGAGCAGAACTAGATTCTAATGGGAGCTCGATCAAAGAATATACTGTGCCAGACATGATCGTTCAAGAACGTGCAGGAGACGTTCGTGCGTCAGTCCAAATGTGAACAAAACCTTCAAGAGAGTATTTAAGACTGGGTGGACCAACTTCGAGATCTGAGGGACAGTGTGGCACCTTAGTTCTACCAGTGACAACCGTCCGAGCCATTCAAGACGCCCGGATAAGTATACAGCTTAGGTGATCGATGGAATCAGTCCAGTAGAATCAGAAACACTGGCTACAGCAAAGGTGAAGCAAACTCTCACCCCCTCAAAGCTGTCCCTGGATTGGCCGAAAAAGAATTCCGGAGGCTGTGTGATCAGTTTCAAGACTGATTTTGAATGAACACCTCACAGCCCAGACCATTACTCCCGAGATGTTGTGCTTTCAGACTACCTTAAAGACAGGACTATGCACAGAGATCCAAGAGCATCACGAAACTGATTGGAAGTCATTCGGGAAGGAGTTCAGAAATATAGCCGGGTCGTTTGTAATGATCGTATAGACAAATTTGCGTTGTGCCACAAGTAATGCACATATCTCTAGAAAAAGTGGTTCTCGTGTTAAGCGTCGTCATCTAATTTACATACCTTTGTTTTACCTCTATGGCACTATGTAAATTAGATGACTAAATAACAAGTCTCCTTATTTCTATATAAGATAGTTAATACTACTACTACGAAATAATAATAATAATAATAATAATAATAATAATAATAATAATAATAATAATAATAATAATAATAATAATAATAATAATAATGATGATGATGATGATGATGATGATAATAATAATAATAATAATAATAATAATAATAATAATAATAATAATAATAATAATAATAATAATATGAACAGAGGGTCGAGGAAAATTATGAACAGAGGGTCGAGGAAAATTATGAACAGAGGGTTGAGGAAAATTATGAACAGAGGGTCGAGGAGGGAAAGCGCAAACCAGACCTCCACTGGAAGAGCGCGGACAGCTCTGGGACCTTGGGGAGGCTTGTTGCCACTCGGGGCCCCGGAGGGGACCAATGGCCCTTAACAGCGGGAAATCGTTGGTAGGTGGCTGTTGCGATACCGCAAGGTCATCAGCGGTGATGAACGAAAAGAGGTGGAGCATACTGGAAGTCTGAGGAGACTTGTTGTCACTCAGACTCCAGGGAATACCACAGGTTGTTGGCAGTGGGCGATCACTGACGATGACCAGTGTGATAACTCCTAGTGAGTAAATAATAATAATAATATAATAATAATAATAATAATAATAATAATAATAATAATAATAATAATAATAATAATAATAATAATAATAATAGTAGTACAGAGAGGTATTTTACTAGGAGACTCCCTATCACTACTACTATTTATTATAGCCATGCTGCCACCAGAAGACTAGTAAACTAATGAAAATGAAAACTACACTACACCCTAAAGGTGATACTGCCTGGTGATGCTGACCGACTCTATGTGAAAAGGAACTGAGAGGAAAGAGGAGTTGTAAGTATAGACGACTGTCATAAAGCGTCCCCATACGTCATCAAACTTTCATCATTTTGAATCCTCTCATAATATTCTTCATCATGAAACTGACAATCCATCGATCTTATTAACTCTGTGTCCCAAGTGGATTCAGCTTCGGATGATTTTTGTTGTTTGGATCGCAGGTTTGTTTTATGAATCGTTATATTATTTGTAGCAACATGTTTATATGGACCAGCGTCACGGATAAAGGCGTTGAGTGCAATCGGTTACAGTCTGCTGGAAGTATAAGGTATAATTCTCAACACAGGCGACACTAAGAATATATTTTTTTTTATACTTAACACTTCTACCCGGTCATGGCTGACGGAATGAGAACAATCCACTGGATTCAATATAAAATGTAAAAAATTAAATTTGAAATTTGAAATTCCGTTTAGATTTCGAAATTCGACATAAAGATTTCCGCGTTTGAAAAGATGCAAACGAAGAAGTTCAAGGGTTAAATAATTCCTGGTTATAGGAAAAGGGATACACTTAGCATAAATCAATTATTGAAGGAATGTGTATTCTTTACCAAAAAAGCTTATTGCATATATGTGGTATTAGTTTTATTATTAAAACTGTTTTTATACAGAAATTATTTAGAAATGTTTAAATGTAACATATATTTATATGCACATATTCAAATACTGATATTGTATATATATATATATATATATATATATATATATATATATATATATATATATATATATATATATATATATATATATAAATGTTTTGAGTTACAAAATTTATAGATACATTTAAAAAGAATACGCGGAAATCTCTCTAAGGCCCTTTCGACTATCATCTCGTCAGTAGAAAATCGATAGTTTTAATTAATAATAACGTCGAAAGAAAGAGCAAATGGGGAAATTGAGTGTGCCAAAATTAACGTTGAAGCGATTAAAATTCAATTTAATTATTTCGTTAAAAGTCGATTAAAAGGCACTACGTTAGGGGATATAAAAATAAAAAAAAATTGGGAAGGAGTTCAAAGTTCCCCAAAGAGATTAAGCGATCTTACAAATTCCTTCTGCCGGCACAATGAAGGTTTTCGCATAGCAATAGAGACAGATTCCAATATTTTCAAATGGTTCTTGGAATCTGCTCGATGCAAGACCTCGAAACGGTCTATTTTATAGCCACTGGCACAGCTAGGGTGTTCAACCAAATGCTGGCCAATAGCAGAGTCCAAAGAATTAGAGGAGGGGTAACACAAGGACCCTACCCTTCCCTGACGTATTTTTGATGGGATGTGCTGGTTTATGCGAGTCTGCAAATGCAAGGAATATATATATATATATATATATATATATATATATATATATATATATATATATATATATATATATATATATATATATATTGTAATTGTTTTATTTGTGTTTGCAGCATTCGTTGTTTTTGCTTTCTATACTATTTCTATTGTTGAACTCCCTAAGTGATAAAGATGCAGAAAATTGCATGATAAGCCGTATATAACTTTATAGGATGTATTTTTCGTTAACATATATAGTTTTATCAATTTTGTACATACAAAAAAGTAATCCATGAACACGTGTCCATGGATTACTTTTGTGCACGTATAAAGTTAATAAATATATATATATATATATATATATATATATATATATATATATGAACATTTATAACTAAAAGGTAACTTTTAGAGAATTGGACCTATTGTGAGGTGAGAAGAAGAATAAATATTTTTATTCACTAAATGCTCCTTGTTCTGAACAACTGAAGATATTGATTTGATTCCATTTGCAGGTCTAATTATTTTTCACTCATCATATATATATATATATATATATATATATATATATATATATATATATATATTTATTTATTTATTTTGGTACAGAAAAATTAGTACAACATTCGTACCGTCGGTTTCAAGCTCGGAAAGATGACAACAGAAGCTGAAGAGAGCCGGATGTCTAAGACTTCCCGAGCTTGAAACCGACGGTACGAATGTTGTACTAATTTTTCTGTACCAAAATAAATAAATATTATGCTCTTAATTTTTAACTTTAATTCTTAATTAATCGAGCACTCTGCTGAGATTTTTCCTACTATATTACAAAGAAGTTATATATATATATATATATATATATATATATATATATATATATATTTACATACATATATATATATTTACATACATATATATATTTACATATATATATATATATATATATATATTTACATACATATATATATATATATATTTACATACATATATATATATTTACATATATATATATACATATTTACTTAAATATATATATATATATATATATATATATATATATATATATATATATATATGTATATATTAAAATTCTGTCCCTTTTAAGGATTTCCGTTCATATTTTCTTCCATAATTCAACATTTACTCTGGGAAAAATAAAGTAAATTCAACGCCTCCCCCCTTTCGTTACCACATCGCTCACTTTTTTTTATCTATTCCCCGGCCCCGCGGTAATCCAAATGGTTGAAAGAAAAGAACTCATACAAAACTTGAATAAAATAACTAAGTGAAATTGATGAATAAAAAGCTACAAATATAGATTGGAATAAAAAAAGGGGGGGAGACGCACAGGACAAAAAAAAACAAACAAATGAAGCAAATATTCGAGACATAAAATAAAGTAAAGAATTTCTAGAGAAAACTTCTTTTTTTTTTGGTCCAAAGTAAATTTTCACTTGGCAGACATGATTTGAATGAAAAACGCCACCTGGCGGTCAACGGCAGACGTCAACGATCGTGTAACACAGCACTGCTGCGGTTTCTGATACCGCGCAGCTACACTGTTGTTATTCAGCTTACTTTTCTAGCTCATCTCTGTCAATTTGAAGTTGAGCCTGGATCCGTTACTTGCCTGGTATTTTTTTTTCAAACGTCTCCAGTCTGTCAACATTCATAACTCAAACAGCATATCAACTACACAGGCAAGTTCAAAAATAATGTCAAGAGAAATCATAGAACCTTTCTATACGTTTCTCTCTCTCTCTCTCTCTCTCTCTCTCTCTCTCTCTTTCTTAGTCTTCCTATTTCGTATGCATATATATATATATATATATATATATATATATATATTCCTGTTTAAAGCTTAAAGTTTTATTTTGTAAGTTTCAAGTCGACCGTAAGTAGTAGCATCAGACAACGCTCCAAATTCGGCAGGATTTTCAACTATAAAAAATAGAGCCTGGTTATCACCTATCTTTAACGCATCATGAAGGGAGATAACTCATATTTTACGTTGAAGTAAATAATAGGAGCTACAACTAAGATTTTATTTGTTTTTCTGTATAAGTTTTCAAATGTGCAAACTGATGAATTTAAGAAAAATAAAGTTACTGCATCAGAAAAAACTTTCCTTATAACCTGTACAAGAGTCAAATACGCCCTAAGATAGGGAGGTACTGTTGCCACATATGTGGAGGTGCCGCTCAGAGCACTCTTTTCTGCCTTGACAGAGTACAAAACCGACTTCGAAATCTAGTGGGGGATGTCCTCTTTTCTTACCTACAGTCACTCTCTCACAGAAGAGATGTTGCTAGTTTTTCTTTGCTCCACCGTTATTTTTATGGTGGGTGCTCGACTGAGCTCAAATCTATCGTCCCCCTTTGTAAAATATTCACAATAAGAACTCGCCTAGCCACTATCACTGTCAATTATTCCCCTTTTCTCCCTCTGCGTGTCCAAGACGAAATGAAACTTCCATGGGCAGAGCTTCTTTCCTAGAACTGCCTGTGTGTAGATCACAGTGTCACGAGCCTGCTTCTCTGTCGACTACAATATGGTTGTCTTCAAGTCCAATGTAAACAAGTTCTTGTTGAACCGTCCCCGTTAATATATTAATTACTGCCTTGCTACAACCATCATGCGTGTTGTCTCACCATCCACCAGTCAAACTCTCAACCCCTATCCTCGAGGCAATTATTCAACTCTTATCCTTGAGTGGCCTTTGGGCCTTAATAAGCAGTGACCTTTAATGTAAAAAAAAAATCCTGAGCAAGGCCAAGTAAGTTTAGATACTTTAAATTATATTAGATTGATCTTATTCTGCGATCTGTACATTTTTTATACCTCGTACAAGTTAACATTTCTGAGACTTTTTCTAAAAGACAAATGCGCAATATGAACAAAGTACGGTAAGGAGTCCTGTTGTAAATTCCATAAATTTAAGCGACAAGGAAATCATCCAATGAATGCCGGACAGTACAATGATTGAAACGTTATTAACCCATTAGCGCCCAGCGTCTTTTTTTTAGTACCGGAAGGATAATTAATCATATTTCAGCAACATCTGTATTTTCCAGAGATATCTAAAGTTAGTCGTACCTGTGAAACAGTGATTGTAACCGACAGAGTCTGCCCCTTTAGGGCGCACTAATATGCATCAAGAAAATCAAGCCCTACGTAGAATTGAGGTAGAGAATTGAAGCTAGTATATATTCACACGAAATCAACTAAGGGAACGAGCCGAGAAACGGCGCCGAAAATCTGGGAAAAAGCGTGTAAGTTGTCAGTTATAATTATCCATACACAATGGGAGAACATTGGCCAGAAAGAGCTGGATTGTTGATAACGGCTGTACAATTTTGGTCAAGAGTCTTTTGGTCACTCCCCTCCCCCCCCCCATGGTAGAGAGAGAAAGAGAATAAGTCTTTTACGATAGCAGGAAAGAAAACAGCCCAAATGGAGAAATAGGTGGGAGAGGGAGAGGGATTAGAGAGAGAGGAGAGAGAGAGGGAGAATAAGTCAGTATGCCCCACCCTGGCCCCGAGAGAGAGGGAAGGAATGGAGAAATGGACAGGAGAAAGAAAGGGTGTGATGATATGCCTTTCTGGGAAACGAGAGGACATTTGTTGTTGAAACGAGAAGACAGTTACAGGAGTTAGAAATTGGGGTTCGCTTGGAACGGACGTCTCAGCCCGGGCTCGGGGACGAACATTCGCCGGACAGGAGGTTTGCGCGAACAACTTCTTGTCCGGGTGGTGTTAACGATAGTGTCCCCCCACACCGTTCTCAGTAGACAAGTTACAACTTAATTAACAACTTGAACATCGTAAATAGAGTTTCATGCACACAGAGACGAGATAGTTAGTAAACAAAGCCATTATCGAAAAGCAGACTTTAATTCGCCGTTTTAAAAACAGTTGTTATCTTATTAATAATTAATTGGATACAAAAGGAAACCGCTGAGTTTGTTGAATTATTCCTGTTGTCAGTTTGTTGTTTGAGTAACCTTGCCTTCACAGCGAATCAAGCTATCATCGTCATCCGACCTAGAGGAGTTTCGAACCATCTTTCTTTTTCTGCCGCTACGACATCACGAGCCCAAGGAGGGTGTTCACAGTCTAGAAGGATTATTGCGCCGAGGACCAGACGTGTGAGTACCGAGATAGAAACACGAGTGGACCACTTAAGTTACAAGTGGTTCAGTGACGCCGGATCAGAGTGAGGTATCTGTTTTACTCGGCACTGCGACCTATGTTTACATTTGATGCCGTCACCAATGGGAGAAGCGTGTGGGGTCCCGTTACATACCGAGTGTAGTGTATTTCAATAATTACACTTACTCTCTGATATATTTTCAACGATTACATTATACGAGACCTGTCTAAAAAGTATCCGACCATAGGCATGAAAAAAAAACATTTCAAATACGTGACGTAGTTGGGACCTTAATCCCCTTTAAAGTAAGTCATTTGTGCTTGCCCACACTAAGCCCACCGATCCATCCACTGCCGGAAACACTTCTGAAAGTCTTCTTTTTGGAATGGTGTTCATCTCAGCTGTCTCGCGTTCAACATTATTTTTTTTTTCGCACCCTCTCAACAACAGCTGCACTCCGAGCAGTTAAAGGCCTACCAGAACGCTGATCACTCTCCGCTGATGTGCGGTCATTTTTGAATATGTTGAACTACTCCTTAATTTTTGTTACACCTATCGCATCTTCTCCAAACACCTGCTGAATGTAACGCGACGACGGAGATGAACACGATTACAAAAGAAGACTTCCAGATGTGTTTCCGGTATTGGGTGGATCGGTGGGCTAAGTGTGTGCAAGCACAAGGGGCTTACTTTGAAGAGGATTAGAGTCCCAACCCCGTCACGTATTTGAAATATTTTTCTGGCCTAGGTTCGGATACTTTTTAGACAGGTAGAGTTTCCAGTTTTTCCATGAAACTGCGGATATCGATGGATGATCAAACTGGTGCATAGTGCTCTTTTTTAAATAAATATGTATATTATATTTATCGACAGACACCAGTTTCGTTATCTCTAAGACTCATCAGTGTGGCTGACCTAGTGAGATTCGAAACCGGGACCCCAGTAACTGACGTACGGCGCTCGACCAAACCTAGATAATCCTATATAGCATTAAAATAAGGGCACCAATATAAACAGGTGAACCCATATAAACAGGTGCACCCTTATAAACATGTGGACGCATATAAACGGGTGATCCCTTATAAATAGCTGCACCCATATAAACAGGTGTACCTATATAAACAGGTGAACCCTTATAAATAGGTGAACCCATATAAACCGGTGCACCCTTATAGACAGGCGCACTCTTATAAACAAGTGCACCCATATAAACAGGTTAACCCATATAAACAGGTGCACCTATATAAACAGGTGACCCCATATAAACAGGTGAACCCATATAAACCGATGCACTCATATAAACAGGTGAACCCATATAAACAGTTACACCCATATAAACACGTGAACCCATATAAACAGGTGCACCTTTATAAACAGGTGAACCCATATAAACAGGTGAACCCATATAAACCGGTGAACCCCTATAAACCGGTGCACCCTTATAAACAGGTGCACCCGTATACACATATACACATATATTTTAATATGTTATCTATTTCTTTTGAATTAGATTTTTTTTATTCAATTTTATAACTGGACGCATCTTAATTTGTGTTATGGAATTATTTTTTCTCAATTTTCAGAATACTGTGAAAATCTAGAGCGGAAGGATACAATCAATTTCACCTCTTAGTCAATCAAAATCTTTTTTAAAGTAGTCCTTACAACCAACCCATATTTATATATTTCGTAATAGCAGAACGCCCGTTTTTTCTGTCTTTGGGGGATAAATGGTAACGTTTACAAAAAGAATAAATAATGTTGCCACGTAACTCACCCTGTTACCTAGAATACATATTCCATAATTCATCGTATTATTGAAAAATATATTACTTAATATAACTATGAAAATTTGAGTTAGAGCAATTTTTTTCTTTATGAAATCTTTTGTGTATAACTTATGTTTTTTATAAAAAATTGGAATGGGTACGGGGGCGATTTCGGGGGGGGGGAGGGCACATCCCCTACCCTATATTATAAAGTTTAGAAAAATACTGTGGCCATGTAACTCACTGGGTTTCTTAGAATATATATTGCAAAATTCATAATGATCGGTTCATAAATAATAAATGAATAATATCAGAAATATTATTTATCAATTTAAATGTCGGTGCGAAGGTTTGAATCCAGAATAAAACAATACACCCCCCTGCAATACGTCAGGGGCAACTAAAATAATTTAAATAATTTAGTGAACACATTCGGGTCAGCTATTGCTCAACACCTTATAAATAGCGCTGAATGTGTGTCGGCTTATACTAGTGACCGTTTCTCTGTCATAAGTATTAATCTCGCTCACATATCTCCCTATCTGATAGCTTCGCTGCACTTAGAAACCTCCTTTAACCTCAAAATATAAGCAACTGAATTCCCCCCCACCCCACAGACACACCTTAGCTGACCACTCAAACTTGAATTTATAGACTTCACTAATCCCCCAACCCCACCCACTCCTTCACACTGCCTTTAAAATATTAGCCGCACGCATTATTCCTTTTTGACCTCGGTGGATCCGGTTCTATTCTCTTTAGTCGGCAAAGCTTCCTACCCTAAGCAGAATATTTAAGATGATATATAAAACTTTTGAAACATTTCTCTGCCAGGGAAGCCAGGAATTGAAGGTAGATATGAACTTTTCCACATAACGCCTTTCAACAGACAATCTTAACCTCGGATTTACCGAATTGGATATTTAAAATACCAATCCAGGATTTTTACTTGTAACTCCACGGAAATATACATATAACGGAGTACGAATCCATACGGACCAAGTGAGATATTTTGAACCCTCCACCTTTTATTTGTTAAAAAACTTTCTTCAATTCTACAAACTGTTACTTTTACTATTAACTATCTACATCATAACGTCCTTTTCGTCTTCAAAAATCACTTCGCAATACTGCTAATTTTTTACTTCCCGGCCTTTTATTTCTTTATCCCCAACCTTTTTTGTTTTTTTATTCTTCAATTTTTCAAAGTGAAATGGAACTAGGTAATATTTAATTGTTATAAATACCATATTACCAGATGTTATCCTCCGACGAGAAGAGTTTTATCTTTGAAAAACCATGGTTTAAGGATTAATGTAACTCCTTGCATCTGAACTTTCGATGTAATAAAATTTGTATTAATTTATGTAATTTGATGTAATTTTGTACAATTTTTTATCTTCATCTTTCTTTCTTTAATATATATATATATATATATATATATATATATATATATATATATATATATATATATATATATATAGTGTTATAATGGAATAATTCCAGGAAGAAATCCGGGTAAGAGAGCTCAATGTGGTAAACAGAGCAATAATAACGTAAAATATAATAACACGAAATTACATGATTGATCGACAATCATGTAATTTCGTGTTATTATATTTTACGTTATATATATATATATATATATATATATATATATATATATATATATATATATATATATATATATATATATAACACTGGTACAGTCCGACGCTAATTAATCCGCGTTTCGACGATCTTACGTCTTGTTAAACAGAAGAGTTACAAGGTCCTCTTTACATTTAACAAGTACTTCACTATAACCTGCTAATCAACACGTGTGTTGAGACAACGGAGTAAATTTTGTTCTTAATCGTATGACGAAGCTCTCTTAGGAGAGTATGCAATTCGTTTATGTAGTTTTTTTTCATCTGTCACGATTAAGTTTAGCATTGCGTTTCGAGATACGTGTACGGAACTCTATGAAAAGCACTGTCCATTTGTTGGTCAATTTATTGGTCTGTCACACTTAAGTTTGAAGTAGTATTAGTATCACTATATGCGCACATTGAATGGACGCATCTTAAGAATATTTGGTGTTGTTGTTTTGTATTCGAGAATACATGATTTATAGATGGTCTGTTGATCTGTCACGCTTTAGTCAGAAATTGCATCTTCGCTGCGAAACCTTCCACATTAGATAGACTAGCAAATGTATGCTCCCTCCGGTCGCATATTTTTGCTAGGCTGCCGCGTCAGAATTGAACGCTCACGCGTAAACCGATGGAGCCCCAGTCATATTTATTAGGTTGTTAGACATTGATTTTCTTTGTTTATGACCAAGAATATTTTAGTTGAAAATAAAGAAAAAAGAAATTCGACCCTACCCCGATTTTTGTTTTACCCTCTCCCATAAATAGAAATAATTTTAGTTTAAAAAGAAAGAAAAAAATTTGTTTGCCCCCTCCCCTGAATTTTTTTATTTTACCCTCCCCCATATATAGAAATATTTTTAGTTAAGAAAAGAAAAAAAAAATTTTGACCGCCTTCCCCCAATTTTTTTTATCCTCCCCATACATATAAATATTTTTAATTAAAAAGAAAAAAAAAACTAACCCTAACTCTAACCTCCACTTTGACCTTGATTCTTACCCTAAGTTAGCGCGGATCCTAAAGTGAAAAAGCACCAAAAATCAAATACAGTGAACACGATGTGTGTGTGTGTGTTTGTTTAATGACCTTTTTTTAATTAAACAATTTAATTCTAAAATCAGTTGTATAGATTTCCAGTACAATGTGTTAGTTTTTTTGTTGACAGTAAAGAAAAAAATCACATCTTTTTTTAATAAATAAAACATGGAATAATAAAAACAGTTTGTAAATGAAAGCTTAATAGCGTATAAGGTGTAATCATAAATTCAGTTGAGGTCGTGAAAAAATGATAATATTGGATATGAAAGTATTAAAAAATCAAATACAGTAAACACGAATAGTTTTTTAATTCTCGGAAAGAAAAAGGTTATCTGAACTAAATTCGTTATAATGTGTGTGTGTGTGCGTGTTTTTGAATAGTAATTTTTAAATCAATTATTATTTTAATTAAACAATTTGATTCAGTGAATTTGTGTTTTAAAACATAATGGCTAATAAGATTAAGAAAATAAACAAACTCAGAACGGTTTAATAAAAAGTAGCACGGTAAATGCCAGCGTTTTGTTTACAAACGATCCGTCTTGCGTTCGTACTCAATTAACGGAGGGAGGGGAGCCATTCAATGGATTAACCCTGGCTGTTTAATCAGTGTTGTCATAGTTATATTATCTACGTAACGCATTTCATGTATGTATATATATATATAAATAATAAAAGAAATAATAATAATTTATGAGTAAGATTATTAGCGAGCAAAATAGCGTAAATACATGTGGAAATCTGAAGAAAACAATCATGAGTGTATATTTGCGAATACTAATTTACTAGTAGTTCAAAAGCAATTGATTATATAAATTGAGAAATGCCCATAGTGTTTACGGCGATTTTTTCATAGTATATAATGAAGCTGGCGAACTTATTAAATAGTCATACTACATGATGGAGTTTCGGCTGCAGACAGAAAGACAGACAGATACATAAACTCCATTATTAATAGATGTATTTGATTTAAGATGCGTTCAAGTATCTTTCTAAAATTCTGTCCGTCAGTCGGTCGGTCGCGTTTAATTTTGAAACAGCATTTTCTCTGGTCTGTCATGCTTACGTACGAAATAACCTTTTAATGTCTGTTAAACTTGTTTCAACTAGCATTTTTTGTTGGTCTGTCATGCTTAAGTTTTAAATAGCATTTTCATCATTAAACGCCCAGATTGAATAGACGCATCTTAGTATCCGCGCTTCATGTTTGTTTTCTTGTTTACGAAAATGGCCACTAGTTAATTCATTTGCAGATAACTTCGTTGCCATTTTTTTGGTGAGGCATGGCAGAGCTTCTCGTCAAATTAGACTCATTGAGAATGTCTTTTCAAGGGAAGAACTGACAAGAACGAAAAAAAAAAGCCAAATTATTCAATTTGTCTATTAATTATTCGAGTCTGCAAATTGACATGCGTGTTTTCCGTGAATGAGAATGCATAAAAAATTTGGCGGGAAATAAAATTCAGAGATAAAAAAAAGATGGCGGCAAATATTAAAATGTACATTCTTTCGAGAAGAAATGAATTTTTTAGATAGTTCATTGGTCGGTTCATCTGTCACCTCTCAGTTTGAAAATGCATTTCCGTTGCTAAACGTACCAGATTAAACTGATGCGTCCAAGCTTCTCTATAAGAGGCTCTGGTCATCGGTTGTTACTCTTAAAATTGAAACCATTTTTGTCTGTTACGCTTAGGTTTGAAATAGCATTCTGTTAGTCTGTAACGCTTAAACGCGCAAATTAAAGAGATGTTACTAATTTACACGTGTCTCGTTAAGATTATCTGTGTGTCGATCTGTCTGCCACACTTAAGTTTGAAATAGAATTTGTTTGGTCTGCCACACTTAACTTTGAAATAGAATTTGTTTGGTCTGTCAAACTTAAGTTTAAAATAGTATTTGACTTGGTAACGCACTGATGCAATCGATGCATATAATTTTAGATGCTTTTAAGCATGGTACGGATAATGTTCGTCGGTCAATGTGTGTCATGCTTAAGTTTGAAATATAATTTTCTTTAGTCTGTCATGCTTTAGTTTGAAATAGAATTATTTTGGTCGGTCACAGTTAAGTTTGAAATTGTATTTTCGTGGGTCTGTCAAGCTTTAGTTTGAAATAGAATTATTTTGGTCTGTCACACTTAAATTTGAAATATAATTTTCTTTAGTCTGTCATGCTTTAGTCTTAAATAGAATTATTTTGGTCTGTCACACTTAAGTTTGAAATATAATTTTCTTTAGTCTGTCATGCTTTAGTTTTAAATAGAATTATTTTGGTCTGCCACACTTAAGTTTGAAATTGATTTTTTGGCGTCTGTCATGCTTTAGTTTTAAATATAATTATTTTTGTCAGTCATGCTTTAGTTTGAAATTGTATTTTCTTTGGTCTGTCATGCTTTAGTTTTAAATAGAATTATTTTGGTCTGTCACACTTAAGTTTAAAATTGTATTTTCTTTGGTCTGTCATGCTTTAGTTAGAAATAGAATTATTTTGGTCTGTCACACTTAAGTTTGAAGGAGAATTATTTTGGTCTGTCACACTTAAGTTTGAAATTGTATTTTCTTTGGTCTGTCATGCTTTAGTCTTAAATAGAATTATTTTGGTCTACCACACTTAAGTTTGAAATTGTATTTTCTTTGGTCTGTCATGCTTTAGTTTTAAATAGAATTATTTCGGTCTGTCACACTTACGTTTGAAATTGTATTTTCTTTGATCTGTCATGCTTTAGTTTGAAATAGAATTATTTTGGTCTGTCACACTTAAGTTTGAAATTGTATTTTCTTTGGTCTGTCATGCTTTAGTTTTAAATAGAATTATTTCGGTCTGTCACACTTACGTTTGAAATTGTATTTTCTTTGGTCTGTCATGCTTTAGTTTGAAATAGAATTATTTCGGTCTGCCGCACTTAAGTTTGAAATTGTATTTTCTTTAGTCTTTCATGCTTTAGTTTTAAATAGAATTATTGTGGTCTGTCACATTAAAGTTTAAAATAGTATTTTCTTTTGTCTGTCATGCTTTAGTTTGAAATAGAATTATTTTGGTCTGTCACACTTAAGTTTGAAATTGTATTTTCTTTAGTCTGTCATGCTTTAGTTTTAAATAGAATTATTGTGGTCTGTCAAATTAAAGTTTAAAATAGTATTTTCTTTTGTCTGTCATGCTTTAGTTTGAAATAGAATTATTTTGGTCTGTCACACTTAAGTTTAAAATTGTATTTCTTTGGTCTGTCATGCTTTAGTTTGAAATAGAATTATTTTGGTCTGTCACACTTAAGTTTGAAATTGTATTTCTTTGGTCTGTCATGCTTTAGTTAGAAATAGAATTATTTTGGTCTGTCACACGTAAGTTTAAAATTGTATTTTGTTTGGTCTGTCATGCTTTAGTTTAAAATAGAATTATTTTGGTCTGTCACACTTAAGGTTGTAAATTATATTTTCTTTGGTCTGTCATGCTTTAGTTTTAAATAGAATTATTTTGGTCTGTCACACTTAAGTTTAAAATTGTATTTTCTTTGGTCTGTCATACTTTAGTTTGAAATAGAATTATTTTGGTCTGTCACACTTAAGTTTGAAATTGTATTTTATTTGGTCTGTCATGCTTTAGCTTGAAATAGAATTATTTTGGTCTGCCACACTTAAGTTTAAAATTGTATTTTCTTTGGTCTGTCATGCTTTAGTTTGAAATAGAATTATTTTGGTCTGTCACACTTAAGTTTGAAATTGTATTTTCTTTGGTCTGTCATGCTTTAGTTTGAAATAGAATTATTTTGGTCTGTCACACTTAAGTTTGAAATTGTATTTTCTTTGGTCTGTCATTCTTTAGTTTGAAATATAATTATTTTGGTCTGTCACACTTAAGTTTGAAATTGTATTTTATTTGGTCTGTCATGCTTTAGTTTGAAATAGAATTATTTTGGTCTGTCACACTTAAGTTTGAAATTGTATTTTATTTGGTCTGTCATGCTTTAGTTTGAAATAGAATTATTTTGGTCTGTCACACTTAAGTTTGAAATTGTATTTTCTTTGGTCTGTCATGCTTTAGTTTGAAATAGAATTATTTTGGTCTGTCACACTTAAGTTTGAAATTGTATTTTCTTTGGTCTGTCATGCTTTAGTTTGAAATAGAATTATTTTGGTCTGTCACACTTAAGTTTAAAATTGTATTTTCTTTGGTCTGTCATGCTTTAGTTTTAAATAGAATTATTTTGGTCTGCCACACTTAAGTTTAAAGAAAAGATGAGAGTGGGAAGGAAAGAAGAAAGAAATGGGGGAAAAAAAGGAAGCAAAGGTTGAAGTGGAAGGGAAAGAAGAAAGAAAGGAAGGAAATTTAGGAATGGGAAAGAAAGAAGGATAAAAGTGGGAGTGGGGGAAAGAGGGAACAAAGGTGGGAGTGGGTGGAAAAGAAGAAAGAAAGGAAGAAAAGGTGGGAGTGGGAGGAAAAGAAGAAAGAAATGAAGAAACGGTGGAAGTGGGAGAAAAAAAGAAAGAAAGAGAGAAAAGGTGGGAGTGAGAGGAAAAGAAGAAAGAAATAGAGAAAATGTGGGAGTGGGAGGAAAAGAAAAAAGAAAGAGAGAAATGGTGGGAGTGGGAGGAATAGAGGAAAGAAGGAAAGAAAAGGTGGGAGTGGGAGGAAAAGAGGAAAGAAAGAAAGAAAGAAATAAAGAAAGAAAGAAAGAAAAGGTGGGAGTAGGAGTAGAAAAAGAAAGAAAGACAGAAAGAGTAGGAGTGGGAGAAAAAGAAGAAAGAAAAAGAAAAGGTGGGAGTGGAAGTAAAAAAGGAAAAAGGGTGGGAGTTTTTAGTAGCGAGGGAACAAGGAAGAAATGTGGAAGTGGGAGGGAAAGAAGAAAGAAGAAAGCAAAGATGGGAATGAGAGGGAAAGAAGAAAAAAATGTTGGAGTGGGAGGAAAAGAGGAAAGAAGGGAAGAAAAGGTGGAAGTGGGAGGGAAAGAAAGAAAGAAAGAAAGAAAGAAAGACAGAAAGAACGAAAGAAAGACAGAAAGAATTAAAGAAAGAAAGAAAGAAAAGGTGGGAGTGAGAGGGAAAGAAGAAAGAAAGAAAAGGTGGGAGTGGGAGGAAAAGAAGAAAGAAAGAAAGAAAAGTTAGGAGTAGGAGGAAAAGAAGAAAGAAAGAAAGAAAGAAAATGGGGGAGTGGGAGGGAAAGAAAGAAATGAAGAAAAAGTAGGTGTGGGGGGAAGAAAGAAAGAAAGAAAATGGTGGGAGTGGGAGAGAAAGAAGAAAGAAAGAAAGAAAGAAAAGGTGGGAGTTGGAAGAAAAGAGGAAAGAAATGAAGAAAAGGTGGGAGTGGGAGGGAAAGAACGCTTGTGGAAAAAACTATTACTTGTCTGCATGGTAAAAAAAAAACAACGTTAACAGTTGGGTCCTTGTTTCAAAAGTCATGTGAAGCGCATTATTATTATTTTCAGAACGATCGGATTGTTATCTTCGATCAGAACGTTTTTGAGGTCTGTTACCTGTTTACGAATAAGCATCTGACCTCCGTGCTGATGCTTGTCGCTAGGTCTTTCAGCAGGTCGATGTCCTGGCATCACACGGCCAAAGTTGTGGTTTGAAATCAAAAATGAATGTCAGCCCTAAGGATTGCTAGCCACCACATTCAGCCGAACTCATTTAGATTACAAGTGTGGCCGTATATTCAAAACAAAGCTTGCAAGGTCCACCATAGAAATGTCGACGAGCCTGCGGCCTTGAGGGGTAAAGACCATGTCTGTACAGGGTGTTCGAAATACATTTAATAATTTTTATATTCTTTTATTTTAGAACGAGTTGAAGTATTTAATGGCAATAAAATGCAACGGGTAGCATTTTTTGTGCATAATTGGTGGGTTTGAACGACTGTAAAGCAACAAAATATTGGAAAAGAGGTGCCTGCAACGTGACGAGTTTCACCAAATTAACCATTAAAAAATATGAACTATTAAATATTAGTGTTTGTTTAATAGCTTGGAGGCCGTGTGTTGTGAGCTGGAGAATTGCTACGAAAATGTGAAATTGGATAACTTGAAAGATCGTAGAAGGCGTTCTGTCGGCAGGAAGAAATTCGAGAAACTGCAAAAAAAGGTGCGGCAAGACTGGCAACAAACAACAGCCCTAACCCTAACCCTAACCCTAACCCTGACTCTAACCCTAAACCCTGACCCTAACACTAACCCTAAACCCTAACCCTAACCCTAAACCCTAACCCTAACCCTAACCCTAAACCCTGACCCTAACCCTAAATTCTAACCCTAACCCTAACCCTAACCCTAAACCTAAACCCTAACCCTAACCCTAAACCCTAACCCTAACACTATACCCTAACCCTAAGCCTAAACTCTATACCCTAAACCCTAAACCTAAACTCTAACCCTAACCCTAAACCCTAACCCCTAACCCTAAACCCTAACCCTAACCCTAACCCTAACATAAACCCTAACCCTAACACTAAACCCTATCCCTAAACCCTAAACCTAACACTAAACCCTAATCCTAACCCTAACCCTAAACCTAAACGCTAACCCCTTAACCCTAACCCCTTAACCCTAACCCTAACTATAACCCTAACGCTAAACCCTAACCCTAACCCTAAACCCTTACCCTAACCCTAAACCCAACAATAACCCTAAACCCTGACTCTAACCCTAAACCCTAACCCTAACCCTAACCCTAACCCTAACCCTAAACCCTAAACCCTAAACCCTAACCATAACCCTAAACCTAAACCCTACCCCTACCCCTACCCCTACCCCTAACCTTAACCCTAACCCTAACCCTAACCCTTACCCTTAACCCTAACCATAACCCCTTAACCCTAACCCTAACTATAACCCTAACGCTAAACCCTAACCCTAACCCTAAACCCTTACCCTAACCCTAAACCCTAACAATAACCCTAAACCCTAACCCTAACCCTAAACCCTTACCCTTACCCTAACCCTAAACCCTAACAATAACCCTAAACCCTGACTCTAACCCTAAACCCTAACTCTAACCCTAACCCTAAACCCTAACCATAACCCTAAACCTAAACCCTAAACCCTAAACCCTACCCTACCCCTAACCCTAACCTTAACCCTAACCCTAACTCTAACCCTTACCCTTACCCTAACCCTAACCCTAACCCTAAACCCTAAACCCTAAACCCTAACTCTAAGACTGGCGACTATGAAGTAAAGGCTGAATGAGATGCTTCGGTACTCTTCATACCAGAATCACAAGTGCAAAATAGTCACAACGAAGACACTAGAGAACGTCCTGACGAAAGCCAAGAAACTCCTCAAGAAGGTCAAACAGCCAGGGATGATCATCTTTCTTCTAAGAACCAGTTGCACGGTGCGCAGAACTACAGGTGGCTATTTAAGTAGTTACCTCAATCGAGTTGTTGAATTAAATTAAAGATAAATGAATTATCGTTTAATTTGGATTCCTAAACAATTTGAGTATTATTCTTTTTCAAACATTCATTTCCAATATGACAGCTGTTTTATTTTGACATGTTTTTTACGGCGTCCACCCGGACTCTACGCTCTCACCTCAACAAAAGACTCTTCATCTTTTCGTCTTAATTTTATTTTATTTTATTTTATATAAAATTTTCGAAGTTCAATACTGCTTATAGTATTTATATTTACAATTACATTGTCGGGTTTTTTCTCTATCCTCTGATGAAAAGAGTGTATATTTGAAAATCCATGGATTAAGAATATGAAGCTCCTTTTTTCTAATAAATATTGTATCTTTACAATTTTCTATTCTCATCTTTCACCTCTAGTATATATATATATATATATATATATATATATATATATATATATATATATATATATATATATATATATATATATATATATTAGAAGAAACGATAAGTGAAGTATCGTTAAAGTGATCTATCGTGATAAAGTAAAGCTCAATACGTTGATTAGAGTAATCAATTTAAAGAAGGAAAGATGAAGATAAAAAATTGCATAAAATTAAAAATGGCTTCTCAATACTGCTACCATTCTCCCTCTCGGGCATATATTTCTTCATCCCCAACCTTTCCTGTTATTTCTTCTTCATTGTTCAAAGTGAAATGGAACAGGTAATATTTATTTATTATAAATATCACATTACCGAACTTTATCCTCTGACGAGAAGAGTTTTATCTTTGAAAAACCATGGTTTAAGGATTAGTGTAACTCCTTGCATCTGAACTTTCGATCTAATAAAATTTGTATCAATTTTATATAATTTTATCTAATTTTATACAATTGTTTATCTTCCTTGTTCATATATATATATATATATATATATATATATATATATATATATATATATATATATATATATATATATAAAGATATTGTTCGTTCTTTTTTTTTTTTTTTTTTTTTTTTTTTTTTAAGCATTGAATAAAATGTAATAAAATGACGTAAGAAGCCCTTTTTAACAATGCGTGAAAGAATTTATTTCTTTTTTTTCTTTTTCCAATCAATTTCGAAGTCTACAAACTTCATCTTCAGGGATGTATTTTTTTTTTTATTTATAAAATAAACAAACTTTTGTTTATAAGTAGCATCGAGATGGTGTGACGCTCTCCGCCAAGATGGAAAAGGGCGGAAGTGAAAAATATTAAGAACGATTATGCCAGGGGCAAGCCGGGAGTTATAAAGATATTGTTCGTTCT
>OY744519.1:211607932-211617932 GCA_963556195.1 Sepiola atlantica
CACCCGTGCATTGGCGCAGCCATCATTTTGACGCAGGTGCCCGTGGATAGTGTAACTTTGTACGTTTGTACAAGCAGGAAACCCCCGGTTCGCGTGTGGCGGCCACATTTAATGAACGCCCCACAGGCGGAGTTGTCTGCCTGGCCCGCTCCGTCGCTACAATAGGCGCAACCGTCCCGACCCTTTGTCGTTAGAAACACATCGCTTCGAGGAAAGGCCTTCATCAGACTTCCTTCACAATAACCAACCCAGCTTCTCCCCTCGGTCTCCTCCTGTTTTTCTTTCCTCTGTGTGGGGAGGGAGGGGGGGGGGTCGCTTTCATTCTACTTGTATTATCTTCTTTCTTTCCCCGTAATTTTAATTTCTTACACTTCCCCCTTTTTTTAAGATGCGTCCATGTCTATATTTGCGTGTGTGTGTGTGTGTGGGGGGGGGGGGGCTTTGTCCACCAATCGGCCGGTAGCACTTCAGTTTTAGATAGCAATTTCAGAGCTTAACGCATAGATCGAATGAACACATTTAAGAACACGTTTAAGAACACGTTTAAGAACACGTTTAAGAACACGTTCAGGCATCTATATAAGAAGATATGCCTGCCTGTCGGTCTGTCACGCTTAAGTTTGGAATAGCATGTTTATAATCGTCTCTGTATGTCCGTTAGTCCGATTGTCCGTCAGTCTGTCACGTTTAGGTTTTAAATTTATAACAGGTTCAGTCTGTTTGTCAGTCGGTCACGCTTATGTTTGAAACATCATTTCCGTTACTAAACGCGTAGATTGAGTGGACGCATCTTATTTAAGATGCGTCCAAGCATCTCTGTGTAACAGGCTCTTTCTCTCACACTCTGTTTCTCTCTTTCGTTCTCTCTGTCTATCTATCTCTCTTTCTCTCTTTAACTCTGTCTATCTTTATCTTTATCTTTCTCTCTCTCTCTCTCTCTCTCTCTATCTATCTATCTTTTTCTTTCTCCCTCTCTATTGTTCTCTCTCTCTCTCTATCTATCTATCTATCTATCTTTCTATCTCTTTCTCTCTCACTTTCTCTCTCATTCTCTCACTTTCTTTCTTTGTCCATGTATCTATTTCTCTCTCTCACTCTCTTTCTCTCTTTCTCTATCTATCTTTCTTTCTATGTTTCTTTTTTCTTTTTCTCTTCATCGATTTCTCTCTTTTTATTTCTCTCTCTTACTCTCTCTCTCTCTCTCTCTCTCTCTCTCTCTATCTATCTGTGTCTCTTTCTATCTCACAGTTTCTCCTATATATATATATATTCTCTTTATTTCTCTCCTTCCTTTTCTCTCTCTCCCTCTCTCTCTTTCTCTCTTTTTCTCTCTCTCTCTCTCTATTTTCTATCGTTACCCTTTCCGTCTTTATCTATCTATCTACACCTCCTTCTCTTTCTCTCTCACTTTCTCCTTCTTATGTTTCTCTTTTTCTTTCTCGCTATCTATCTATCTATCTATTCTACTATTCTTAAATTTAGAAATACTATTTTCGTTGGTCTGTCACGCTTAAATTTGAAATGGCCTTTCCATAGCCAAACCCTAAAAATTAATGGACGTAACTTAACGTAGTTTCAGTTCTGTTTTGGGGACATTTTTTGTGTTTCATTCTTTTTCACAATTGTCTAAACGTGTTCTTTCTTGTCGAGTTATTTTTGTTTGTTAGTTGGTTCGATTTTATATTTTTATTTTATATTTTTTATTTTATATTTTTTATTTTATATTTTTTATTTTTTTATTTTTTAATACTTTCTATTGTTCAAGCGTTTCTCTGAGAGAGAGAGAGAGAGAGAGAGAGAGAGAGAGAGAGAGAGAGAGAGAGAGAGAGAGAGAGAAGCCGAACTCGGAGCGCAAGTAGATCCCTGGGTCAATTTTACTCACCCTCGTGCCAGGGAATCCCTAAGAATGACAAGGACAATGGCCGAACTCTGACCACGTATCCCCCAGACCAATAACCGCGCCGACGACTTATCAGAAAAACTTATTTTCACGTGGCGGAGACGTAGGTACAAGTAGATGTTGTCTATTTCATGGCAATGACGTCAGCCGTTTGCTTTCGTTGACTTTTATGGGGACATTTAAACGAAAGACAAAAGTTGACCAAACTAGCAATGCATATACGAACCTTTTTTGCCCATGCTAGTCTCTAGATATGTGTCCGAAAAGTAATGGGACTGCTGTCGCAAACAACTTCAAGAAAGCTTTTCAACAACAGATTAACATGGGTAATACCCAGTGTTTTTTACCCCGCCTAATAAAACTGGTATTGTCCGGGCCTTTGAGTCTGGATTTACGCCGGTCTATTGGGGGTTGCCGGTCCTGTGTAGTTCTAGGAGGTGCACCCTCCCAGGCTTTGCCTCCCCTCTTTGGGGTTGAGTAAGTTTATTGCCTACTGCCTGAGACGCCCCTACCGCGGAATGCCAACGGGGCTTCCCAGGCAATTTTTAAACAGCCAGAGTGCTCAAATTCTCGAGCGCTGGTTCTTTCCAACTTTCCCGACCTTGTGTCACATCTTACCTTGTGAGAGGAAGATAAATAGAAACACCCTACCCGAGAGTCCAACGTTCAAACTCCTCGACGTAACATTCATATGCAACATGAGTTGGAAAAAAATACATAGAAGACATTGCCAAGGCTGCTGCAAAGAAAGTGGGTTCCCTCTACCGTGCTAGAAAACTTATCTCACCTGCCAGTATACTATATCTCTACACAGCCACCATCCGCCTACGCATCGAGTATTGTTGTCACATCTGGGTTGATGCATCATCCACTAGTCACTCCCTCTTAAAAAGGTCCAAAAAAAGAGTCTCTAATCGAATAGGTCCATCACTATCCACCAAGTTCCAGCTCCTGTCCCATCGCCGCAATATTGCATCCTTGTGCTTGTTTTACAAGTACTTCAATAGGATGTACTCCGATGAACTTGCTGCTCTGGTGCCCCCCTCAACGTAAAACACTCGACCAACCCGACAATCAGCTAAATCCCATCCATTCACTGTGGAGGTCCCCAGATGCCGGAGAGAGCCTTCTACTCCAATAGCTTCTTTCCTCAAGCTGCCGGCTGTTGGAACTCCTTCGCTGCTCCCTGTTTCCCCGACTGTACCAAAATGCAGAAATGTAAAGCTAATGTAAACAGCATCTCGCTGCACAGCTTCGAATTTAGGATGACCCCCCTAAACTTTCACCCTAATTCTCAGTAGCCCTTGGGACAGGTATTCTTCTAGTCTAATCAGTCCCTCGCTATCCACCAAGCTTCAGCCCCTGTCCCATCGCTGCAATGTTGCATTCTTGTGTTTGTTTTACAAGTACTTCAATGGATTGTGCTCCGATGAACTTGCTGCTCTAGTGCCCCCTAGACGAAAATACACCCGACCAACTCGACAATCAGCTAAATCCCACCCATTTACTGCCGAGGTCCTGAGATGCCGAGAGCTTTCTACTCCAATAGCTTCTTTTCTCGAGCTGCCAGCCTTTGGAACTCCCTCCCAGCTCCCTGTTTTCATGACTGTACCAAAATTTAAAATTTTTAAATGTAACGTAAACAAACATCTTCCTGCACAACTCCTCACGTCTCTGTAGCAGTATGCCTCGTTTGGGAGGTGCAGACCGTCCATTCCTTTTAAAATGACTTAATTATCTCAAAGTTAATTTTCCTTATTACATTCCTGTAATTTGAAGTGAATTATTTTTGTTATTTTTATTTTTTATATATAATTTGTTTTCTCTCTCTCACCAGCTCTACTCACTGGTCACAAGTCGTGTTGTACTTGGATGAATCATTTCAAGCCGTACAGGATACGTTAATAAGTGGTAGTATCCGATTGCAAAAGGGAAAACAGCCAAGGTTAGTTGAGACTTAAACTCTAACCCTAACCCTAATCTACAGTAGCCCCTTACGTCTAAAGGCAGTATGCCTTGTCTTGGGTGAACTCAAGTTCTAATATATATATATATATATATATATATATATATATATATATATATATATATATATATATATATATATATATATACATATATAAATATATATATATATATTTATATATGCACATATATATGTATATTTATATATGTATATATATATATATTTATATATGTATATATATACATATATATATTTATATATATATATATTTATATATGTATATATATATTTATATATATATATATTTATATATGTATATATATATATGTGTATATATATATATATATATATATATATATATATATATATATATATATATTATTTTCGAATAGTGTACACTTTCCGTGAAGAATGATGGAAAAATATTATGTTTCGCCACACTTGATATTTATATAGACATGTTACTAAAATATCAATATACAATCATAGAATTACGTCAGTAGTTTAATTTTGCATATATAAATCATTATTATCATTTCTGATGACTTAAAAAACACCACAGTAGATAGATAGATAGATAGATAGATAGATAGATAGATAGATAGATAGATAGATAGAGGAATGGGGGAAAGAGGAAGACAGATAGAGCAAGAGAGAAAAGAGAGAGATAGGGAGAGTTAAAGAGATATAGACAGAGAGGTAGTGTGAGAGAGAGTGTTGGAGTTCTTTCATTTTAGGCGACTGGGTAAGTCTGAGGGGGTTGTCTGACTTGCTATTTGCTTTCTCGCTCCCCATCGCCACTTGAAATGGTTTTGTCCAGGTGCTAGAAAGGGGCGCCTGTTTTACTTGCTAACTTTTTCGTAACGGGATAGAAGTCTATGTAGTTTATATATATATATATATATATATATATATATATATATATATATATATATATATATATATATATATATATATATATATGAGACCAAAAGTATACTTTTAGAGAAATAAACCGATAGTGAAATGGTTTAAGCTCAATATACGATATAGAGTAAGTATAAAGATAAATGAAGGAAGAGAGATAAAGATATGACAAATCTATTTTAATTTCGTACTGAAGATTGCAGGTTTTGGCATGAAACACATGTGTATATGGGTTTATTTTGAGAATAATATTTATTAATAAATAATTATATATATATATATATATATATAAATAATTATATATAATTATTTATATATATATATATAATTATATATATATAATTATTTATAAATAAATATTATCTTTAAAAAAACATATACACATGTGTTTCATGTCAAAATCTACAATCGTCAGTATGGGAGGGGACAATACCTGCCGACCGTATAGTTCGAACACGTATACGAAAGTCATGTTTGACTCGGTAGCCGAGGCGCGTACCGATTCTCCACCATACATTGTCTAGAAATAAGAAGTAAATTAACATCTAAAAAGCAAACACGGCGGCTATCCAGCAAACAGTCGATAGAACTCAATAGACGCGCCTAGAATAATGCACTACGCAGAATGACGGTTTATATATAAACATACAAATAAATGCACATTGATCTTTATTATTCCAAACAACAAACTGCATGGTGTATCCTATGGAATAACCCTTTCGTGGTCGCCACGCGTTCAAAAAGTATTCGTCTGATCTTGGAGGGAAAAGAAAAATATCACACGGAGTGAGATCAGGTGAATAGGAAGGTTGTTCCAGTACTGCATTGGTCTTCGGGGCAATGAACTTCCGGGAGCTCATGGCGTTGTTAGCAGGTTAGATTATAACACAATCGACTGATCCCTGTTTCATCCACAGCTTACACAAAACACAGTACACCCAGTCTTGTTACGTTTCAGACAACTCCTGTATAAACAAAAGATATCCAGACAAACAGATGCATGTACGTGTGTCCTGTTGTACTAAAAACTTGAATATATATATATATATATATATATATATATATATATATATATATATATATATATATATATATATATATATATTGTGGCCAAAAATGTTGTTTTCTTTTCAAGAAAATTTAGTTAAAATTTTTTTATACATAAAGGAAAATTGATATTACTACACGTCAAAATATAGAAAATAAATAAAAGATATATTAAAATATATACCTGTCACATTGATTTTTATACATATATATATATATATATATATATATATTGCTGAATATAAGAGACAACTTATGTCTGGATATCCTTTGGTAGATCCTTTCAATAGTCCGAATTAGGATCTTAGTTTCGGAGGGGAATTGGTTGATGAATTTGTCATAGTTTTGATTTGTGTCCCAAGTACTTTCGGACGATAGCAAATTCATCAGCCAATTCCCCTCCGAAACTAAGATCCTAATTCGGACTATTGAAAGGATCTACCAAAGGATATCCAGACATAAATTGTCTCTTATATTCAACAATACTTACCTGCAAGAGAAGATGGTGCCTAGATACACACACGCACACACACACACATACATATATATATATATATATATATATATATATATATATATATATATATATATATATATATATATATATATATATATATAGTTCTTGGGTTTAGTGTTTAGATAGTATTATTATTATTTATTTTTTTATTATTGTTATAATTAATGTTATTTGATATGCAAATTACCATATCATACGGTAGTCTTAATATTATTATTTTATTATTATTATTATTGTTGTTATTTATTTATGTATATATTAGTGAAATTTTAAGCTGAATTATTTCGACACTTGATTATTGGGGAAATGGTAGTTTAATCAGTACCATTGGAGAGCCATGAATATTATAACTGTCCTGTTTTTAAATCTCCGAAACAGTTACATGGTAAACAGCTGATGATCCCCGTGTTAATATTAGACGCTTAAGGTCTCCTGTTTTTGTTTCACTGTTAGATACTTTTTTATCATTTTTATTTATTTTTATTTTATTTACTTATATTTTTTTATCTGTCTATGAATTTTCCAACGAATGTTAAGTCTGCAATATCTTGGATTTAGTTAGTTGCTCTGGGAATTTAAACAGCATTTGACTTTTCTTTTCTTTTTTTTTTGTTAAATTGACTTAAAGCTTCTTTAGACTATATATAAGACTAGTAGAATACCCCCTCCCAGGATGGTATAAGCAATAAATATAGCATTAGTTTTAAATATTTATGTTTTTTTTCTTTCTTTTTGGAGTATGGTGCGGTTTTTGGTAGCACCCTCTAAATGGTAAAGTTTGCACTAAAAAAAAATAATATGTCCACGGAACTCACCCTGTTTCCTAGAATACGTATTCCATAATTCAGAATGGTAAGTCCAATAGTTGTAGATTTTACCAAACACATATATTTTATTGAAACTCACGCATGCGCATCGATCTTTTAAAATGTATGTTATATAATATAATTCAAAATTTGATGTAGAGCAATTCTTTTCTCTATTACCTTTTTTGTATCGAACTTATTTCAAAAGTTTTTTTCTTCGAAGGAGGGTGCTATTTTTAGTGAGTCCACCCCATCTAACAAAAAATTATATACCCATATTACTCACCGTGTTGCCGGGAATATATATTCAAAAATGTATAATGACTGGTTCATTAGTTTAGGAGTTTATCCTGTACAACGAAATATGTTACCTAACTGTATATATATATATATATATATATATATATATATATATATATATATATATATATATATATATATATATGTGTGTGTGTGTGTGTGTGTGTATGTGTGTGTGCAACCCCTAAACGTTAAAATTTTCAAAAAATATAATGTGCCACTGTAACTACTCATGTTGCCTGGAATATATATTCTAAAATGTAGAATAATCCGTTCATTAGTTTAGGAGATTATCCTGTCCATAGAAATATATATAGAAATATATACACATACCTAACTCTCTCTCTCTCTCTCTCTCTCTCTCTCTCTCTCTCTCATATATATATATATATATATATATATATATATATATATATATATATATATATATATATATTTCCCTGCATACACCCCCCCTATATATATATATATATATTTCCCTGCATACACCCCCCATACACAAACATTCCAACTTACTTTTCCCCTTCAATCTTGACCGCAGCCATCTGGTCAAACAGCTCCCTCCCCCCTCTTCCTCCACTCCCTCTCTGCCATCCACTTTACCACTGCTCATCCCCCACCTCTTTCTCTTACCACCAGCCACAGTAGTCCTTGCTCACCCCATCCTTCCATTTTTTCCCCACTCATTTTCTTCAACATTCATTTCTATTTCTCCAACAAATACGGACGTCCACCCAGCAGTGGCCATTATTTCATTCTATTTTTCCTCCCAATATGTCTACCCTACATGTATCTGTACTTGCATGACATTTTTTCTCTATTTTATCATCCTGATGAAGTCTTATAAATAAAGACGAAACGTTGATGTACACATAAAAAACATCCATTTTTTGGTTTTTCTTTTTTCATTTTCCCATATATATATATATATATATATATATATATATATATATATATATATATATATATATATATATATATAGTCTAAAGAAGCTTTGAGTTATTTTAAACAAAAAGACAAAAAAAGGAAAATGCAGTTTAAATTCCCACAGAAACTAACTAAATCCAAAATAGTGCAGACTTAACATTCGTTGGAAAATTCATAAATAAATAAAATATATAATAGTAAGTAAATAAAATAAAAAGGGGGATTAAGTATCTAACAGTGAAACAAAAACAGGAGACCTTAACGTAAGCATCTAATATTAACACGGGGATCATCAGCTGTTTACCATGTAACTGTTTCGGAGATTTAAAAACAGGACAGTTATATGCATGGCTCTCCAATGGTACAGATCAAACTACCATTTCCCCAATTAAGTGTCGAAATAATTCAGCTTAAAATGTTACTTATATATACATAAATAAATAATAATAATAATCAAATATATAATAATATATATATATATATATATATTATGAAAAAATTAATGGACGTATTTTATGAAGTCACATTTAGTATAACGATAGCTTTTCATCGATAAACGTGCATCATTTATGAGTGCATATTTTTTATTTACTCACATTTAGTATAATGACAGATTTTCACTTCAAATTGCAAAAAAATAAATGGGCGGAGTTTTATTATACTCATATTAACTATAACAGATTTATATCGTTAAACGCGCAAAATTATTGCGCATGTAAACTTGAAACGCGCAGTGTATTTTATTATTACTTCACATTTAAAACATTATTGGGCGTATTTTTATTAACTCACAATAAGTATAGTAATAGATTACAATCGTTAAACACGCAAAAATGAAGTGGTGTGCTTTTGATTAACTCACATTTTGTATAATGATAGACTTCCATCGCTAAGCGCGCAAAATTAATAAGCGTAACTTTGATTAACACTTATCTAGTATAATAATAGATGTCCGTCGTTTAAATGAATGGGAGTTTTTTTTTATTTACTCGCATATTTAGTACGATAATAGAGTTCTATCGTAAAACGCGCAAAATTAATAGCCGTTTTTTTTTAACTCACAATAACTATAATACTAGCTTTCCATCGTTAAACACGCAAAATGATTCTTTATAGACTCACATTTAGTATAATGATAGATGTCTTAAAGCGCTAAACAATAATGGGTGTCTTTTTTTATTTATTCAATAATAGATTTCCATCGTTAAACAAGCAAAATTAATGGGCATACATTTTATTAACTCACATTTTGTATAATAATAGATTACTATCGTTAAATGCGGAAAATTTATACGGGGCCTTTGATTAACTCACATTTTGTATAATAATAGATTTCCATCGCTAAACGCACAAAATGAATGGGCGTATCTTTCTTTTAAACTCATTTAATAATAGATTTTCATCGTTAAACGCACAAAATTAATGGGTGTATCTTTCTTTTAAACTCATTTAATAATAGATTTCCATCGCTAAACGCACAAAATTAATGGGTGTATCTTTCTTTTAAACTCATTTAATAATAGATTTTCATCGTTAAACTCACAAAATTAATGGGCGTATCTTTCTTTTAAACTCATTTAATAATAGATTTTCATCGTTAAACGCACAAAATTAATGGGCGTATCTTTCT
>OY744519.1:211625432-211645432 GCA_963556195.1 Sepiola atlantica
ACTACTGAGGAATTCAGAATTATACAAGCTATCAACATAAACTGCATGAACATAAAAACCGAGGTTTTCAGAAAATGCCCCATCAGAAGAAAATCTCTGCTAGCCCAATGGTCTGATAACAATATAACATAACCCACCAATTATCCCTTTAAACCAAATACCCCTCTAAAAAGATAGTAACGTATTTCTTAAAAACATATAAAATAACTACTCCCTCCAAGACCTCCCTAAACCCATAACAAATTTCTTATTCTTCTATTTACGTACAAAGTCCCCCCCCCCCAAAAAAAAATATATGTTAAACACACCACGAGCGCGACTACATAAACCCTGCCTACTATGATACAACCTTGTCCTAACCCAGATAAAACATTCATCAATAAACACCCCACACTTTCACCACAGATAATACACATCAGAACTAACCCCACCCACAGCGGATTATACATTTACCAACAGATACCCCATCTCCACGTGACCCTCCTATCACGGGATTACAGATACACCACAAAGTTTCTTTAACCCCTAAAACCCCCATCCACCCCGCTTCATACAATCCATATAATAGATTCTCAAATCACCCGCCCACCCCTGTATTAATGAAGACGAATGTACAGGCGTACGTATAGTCCAGATGTGTGTACAAGCATGTATGTATAGGAGAAGATTATTAATAAATAGAAAATATAAAATAAAATAAAATAATAAAATAATAAAATAAAATAAAATAATATTAATTAAAATAAAATAAAATAATATTAATAAAATTAATGAAATAAATAAAAGATTAAATTTAAAACACAAAAAATAAATAAAAAATTAAATTAATAACCCCCAGTACATGTGAGCGAAGATGTGTGTACATGCACGCATGTGCAGATGTGTATAGTTTATTTCCCGGTGCGCACGGACGAGTGAAATAACAAGATAAGGAATTTAATGAATTTACACTAAATATAAACACAAATATAATATTAATATTATTAACACACCATTAATAAAGAGACTAAACTTATACCACTCAAACGGAAATAACAGATAGTACCCATCATTCCGTTTATAACTATTTTTGTTCTTTTTTAGTTTTTTTAGTTTTTTTGTTTTTGTTTTTCAACACTACTGGTTATAAACGGGACATATCAACGAAACACCGCTTCCCATTAAGATCTAAAAAATACGTAAACACCAAAAAAATAAACAAACACGTTAAGTCCATAAAAACATTATGGCATCATGCTTCCCAACATTATATAAAATAATTAGCCCGATACATAATTTTATTTTCAAAACCAACAACAAAAGGGCACCCTAGTTCCACAAACCAAATGACAAACTATATAGCCGCTCCTTTCGTATTTTTCAGACCAGATATAACAATAACATTACAAAAAGAACAGAAAATACGAAACACCAATTCAATAAACAAAAAAATAAACAAACACGTTTAGTCGATAAAAACATATTTGAATCATCTCTTTCAGCTCTATATCGAACAATTAATCCGATACATAACTTTATTCCCAAAAACGAGAACAAAAAAGCACACTAATTTCACAGGCTCAAACGGTAAACTATGCAGCCACCCCTTTCGTATTTTTTCAGGTATAATAACAACATTACAAAAGAACAGATAATTAAATAAAGAAAGAAATAAAACTTGCTAACAGATAAATAAATAATAGATAAAACCTCCTAGGGAATAAAATGAAGGCCCCTCTTGAGCCCTAGTTAATCAGTATCCCACACCGGATTTTTTTCGGGGACACCCTCAGAGATCCACCGTTTTTTTCTGTCATTGTTGACGCCATTCCCTGTCAGGCGTGCCTACAATCTTTTCAGCTTGCCGATGATTCCACTGGGCACGAAGATTTACTAAAGATACCTAAATCTGCCCTTTTGGATAAAACTGCGGTACATTGCTGAAATATGTAATATACAGTATCTAAATAAATTATATATATATATATATATATATATATATATATATATAAAAATATGTTTTTATTAAATATTAAAGTGTTTTTTTACCTACAGACGTTATCGTTTCGGTCTTTTACCTTCATCAGTGCAGGAGTGGTGGTTGCAGACAGTCGCATGGGATCGAACACATTTCGTAGATTCAGACTAACATTACGAGACAAACGATCGGGACCACATGGTTACTGGCAATCAGCACAAAAAGTAATTGAAATTAAGATACACTTACTTGGGGGGCAGGGTAAGCGTTATTGTTGTCTAGAGTGTTCAACGCTCGTGCAGAAATATATATATATATATATATAAATATATATACATATATATATATATATATATATATATATATATACATATATATATATATATATATATATATATATATATATATATATATATATATATATATATATAGTTTCAGCGAAATCCAACACATGACAAAAGGTAAACGAAATACCAGGAGGTGCTGAGGAACGTGGCAGAACCCTGGATGAACGAGATCGCCGCTGGACGCCCCTATCTCTTCCAGCAGAACTTCGCTCCTGCACAGAAGGCCAAGACGATCCAATGGTGGATGCTCAACAATGTTCCTCGCCATTGGTCGCCGGACATGTGGCCACCCTCCTCACTTGACTTCAACCCCCTTCACTATTTTTCTGCTACGTGATCAAGGCACAGTCGACTCTTTAAGGCTGCCACCGTGGAGTCGCCCGCCGCTAAAAGCAAGAACATGCTCGCCAAAGTGTGTCACTTATTTCGCGCCGCTCTTGAGATGGTCGTATCCGCCGCCGGCGGTTGCTTTAAAAATAATTTAGTATGTAACTCTAACTGTTGCTGAATAAACAACTTTTGGTTTTATTGTCTATTTCGTTTTATGTTGGTCCAGTGTTGCATTTGTCTACAACACCCCGTGTATTGTAATCCAGCTTAGTTTACACCACTGGGCAGACATCCAGATAATCCTTGCTGGGTTTATATAAAAGTGGTCACTAATAAATAGAGTTGTTCTTTATTCAAATATTATTTGGCTACACAATTGCAGACATATTTCGGCTAGAACCGTGAAGAGCCACACCTCTTTTGGCATATAACTTTTCTTTACGGCTCTATTTTATAGAATGAGACAAAATTACTATTCTGAAACTGAACACGTGATCATCTCATAAAAATACAATACAGATCGTTTAAGATATTCTATCCGTTAAATTTTAGATTATTTTTTTATTTTTCAATTTTTATAGAAAATGGATTAGACGCGGTTGACACAACATGCATACACGTGCAAATCTTCATATTCGGTCAACTGCAACACTTAACGTCTACAGAATCGACATATAAGTTAATACGCGCATACATTTAAACTAGGCGTTTCCTAGATAGACACACTTAATCACGCGCGTGTGCGCAGACGCCAGCCAAAATAGAACAAAATTATGAGTAAAATCAATATAAATAAAATAAAATAAATTATATAATTTGTTCTGCTTACATATTTCAATTACTTTTGGGCTTCACACATGCACACATAAAGATATGTATTACTACTATCATAAAATAGAATGAATATAAGATAAAATATAAAAGATATTTAAACAAGATAAGAATTAATTAATAAAGATGAAAATAAAATGAGATACAATACATAAAAATAAATTTAAATAACATACCTTAATTACATTTGGAGATTCACAAATGCACAAATATAAAACTATAGATTTAGGAGGGATTGAATTAACTACTAGACACCATCCTCGTCTGTTTTCGGTCTTTCTGTACAACGGTTTGTCAGGACAACCTGACATAAGGATACTTCACTTTACAAGTAAACCCTGACCAAATATTCAAAATAAGATAGTATTCGAAGCCCAAATAAGATCCCTCTCAACGCAGCTATACACTTGCTCATACGAGGAATGGTACACCTTTTCTAAGTAATGTTACCTCAAGTAACAGCACTTAGCTGGATACTCCACCAGACTAGATGAATTCGTGTCTTGGAATACGGTAAGACCAAGAGACCACAAGAAAGATGTATTTTATCATAGTTAACCAGTCAATTGGGGAAAAGAAAAATTAATGTTCTTAACTTCTTTACTAACTCAACGTTTGAGAAATAAAAGAGAACTTTCATGGAACACGCGAATATCTATGTATCTCATATAGATATATAGAATTACTTACTAGAAACTATCCTCAAGTGTCTTCGGTCTCTCTGTACAAGGGTTTGTCAGGACAACCTGACATAAGGATACTTCACCCTACAAGTAAACCCTGACCAAACATTCAAAATGACATAGCATTTGCAGCCCAATTAACATCCCCCGACATAGCTATACACTGGCTCATACGTGGAATGGTGTGCTTTTTACCCAGTGATTTTACCTCACGTAACAACACTTAGCAGGATATTCCACCAGACTAGGTGAATTCTTGTCCTGGAATTCGGTAAGACCAAAAGACCAAAAGCCCAACTCAACGTTTTAGAGATAAAGGAGAACTTTAATAGAATATTTGACTATCTATGTATCTCATACAGAGATCAATTGTTAGCCGCATGAAAGGGGTCCATTGATTTCTGAGAACTTCAACTGAAGTAAAATGAAACCAAAAGAAATATACTTGGGGAGTTTGAATTACTTACTAGACACTATCCTTGAGTGTCTTCGGTCTCTTTGTACAAGGGTTTGGCAGGATAACCTGACATGAGGATACTTCATCCTACAAGTAAACCATGACCAAATATTCAAAATAACATAGTATTCAAAGCTAAAATAAGATCTCCTCAGCACGGTTTTACACTGGCTCATACGAGGAATAGGGCCCCTTTTTCAAAGTAATGTTATGTCAAGTAACAGAACCTAGCTGGATACTCCACCAGACTAGATGAATTCTTGTTCTGGAATCCGATAAGACCAAGAGACCACAAGAAAGATATACTATAACATAGTTAACTGGTCAATTGGGGAGAGGAAAATTAATGTTCTTCACTTTTTTACTAACCCAACGATTGAGAAATAAAGGAGAACTTTAATGGAATATTTGAATATCTATGTATCTTATATAGAGATCAAGTGTTAGCCCCAGGAAAAGGGCATATTGATTTCTGAGAACTTCAACTGAAGTAAAATGAAACAAGAAAACTAGATTATTCATACATAGTGTAAGATAATGAAAAATAGGCAGACAAGATGCAGGATGAATGAAGTTAAGAAATGTTGAGACTAATCAATGATTAGAAGGGTGACAGTTTCGTTCTACTGTGTGTCCTCTAATACGCATGTGAATTGTATGATTATATCCCTTCTCTTGAATACTAGGGTAGACTAGACTCTCAAGCTTTGACGAGGCAACTAATGTAGGAGAATGAAGAAACAGAAATACAATCATTCATTCGCGTTGACTATAGTTGTATTTTAGAAAATAAAAATAAAAAGCAGAAAAAAGAAAAAACGAAAATGATGAATTTAAAAGAATAAAGAAAATAGGGTAAAAGACATACTAAAGGATGTATAACCCTAACCCTAACAGCGAATTGATGGAGACCACTAGACCAACAAGTTAAACGAGCTGGAACAAAAGAAGCGGGGAATAGATCCCATAATTTCGAAGAACATAAGCTATAATAGTATTTATAGAAAAGACTGAGACTATCAAATTACAAATACGTCTCTGCACATTATCAAGAACCCTCAAATGGTGCAGAGATACACGAGCCCAAATATGACAACAGTACAGTTTTTTTTTTCTCATAATTAATTGGCTGATACATGTTGCTTCAAACCTGTTTTTTGTTATCGATCATTCTCAGATACCTGCCAGCCATTCTTGCTTTCTCTCTCCCCCACACGCAGGAGATGCGACAAAACAAAACACCAGAAAAATCACCACAACAATCACAAAATACAATCCTCTCCTTTTTCTTTCAAGAAAACCACCAAACAGCAAAACAAATTCTTCTTTCTTTCTTCTTTCCCTCCCACTACCACCGTTTCTTCCTTTCTTTCTTCTTTCCCTCCCACTACCACCATTTCTTCTTTTCTTTCTTCTTTCCCTCCTACCGACACCTTTTCTTCGTTTCTTTCTTCTTTCCCTCCTACCGCCACCTTTTCTTCGTTTCTTTCTTCTTTCCCTCCTACCGCCACCATTTCTTCTTTTCTTTCTTCTTTCCCTCCTACTGCCACCTTTCTACCTTTCTTTCTTCTTTTCCCTCCTACTGCCACCTTTCTTCGTTTCTTTCTTCTTTTCCCTCCTACTACCACATTTTCTACCTTTCTTTCTTCTTTTCCCTCCTACTGCCACATTCTTTCTCTTTTTTCTATTTTTGTTTTGAATAGAAATCTTCGAGAGAAAAAACTACAACTACGCTTCATTATCTCCATCGTCCTTCTCCCCCATAAAACAGAAAACGTACAAATGTCTGGGGTGAATTCAAGTTTTAAAAAAACAAACTTTTTAACGCAAATAGATCACAAATGAATAGGTAAACCAAAATAGATTTTTTTTTTTTAATTTCTAAACTGTATTTCCTTTAAAAAAAACAGTAACGTTTACCTTTTTTTTCTTTAAAAAACAGTAACGTTTACCGGGGGTTATTTTCCACCCGGATTTATTTGATTGCGACGATTATACTTCGACTGATGAGTCACACCATCTGGTGCCAGGAGTTTAAAAAATAGTACAAATGAAATCTCAGTGGATATAAAACTAAAGAAAAGGAACGAAAAAATGAAAGGAAAGAAGAGAAATACACGTAAACTTTTTTCAACACAAATGAAAAAAAATCTGTTGATAATAAAGAAAAGAAGTAAGGACAAAAGAAAGAAAGAAAGAAAGAAAGAAAGGAAAAAGTAAGAAAGAAAGAAAGAAAAAAGAAAGAAAGACAGAAAGAAAGAAAGAACAAAAGTGAAAGCGAAAATGATCGAATGGCGAAGAGTATGGAAATTGTTCGTGAACAAGGCCGTTAAGTGGTTCTAAAATAGAAGAGAGAGAAGAAGAAGAAGAAGAAGAAGAAGAAGAAGAAGAAGAAGAAGAAGAAGAAGAAGAAGAAGAAGAAGAAGAAGAAGAAGAAGAAGAAATGAGTGCGCGAAACAAAAAAGAAGGGTGGTGGCTGGGTCTAGGGATTGGTGAAGCCGAATCGGACCGGAAACTCGTTAAACGACTTCCTAATGTCGTCATTTCCGTTTCCTGAATTGCCAGTAGACTGGGGGAGAATTCCGGAGAGGAAACCACAAGTAATGGAACCAGTTGTGCAAGCATCCGTCGTTTAGGGCTTTTTTGCGTCGGGAAACAGGGAGGCTCCGTGGAAAGGTTGGAAATGGTGGCGGGTGGTGAAGTGACGGGCAATTGAGCGAAGATGCGAAGGGGAATAAGAAACAGGGGGTAGGAGATGGAGAGGAGGAAGATGACGAGGAGGTAGAAAGGGAAGATGGGGGAAGAGAGGGGGCGGCGCGGGCGAAAGAAATGAGACGTTAAGAAACACATGAGATGTCAGAGGCTGAAATATTGAAAGCTCAAGGGAAAATGAATGAAAGAAATAAAGAGAGAAAAGAAAGAAAAATCAATTAATCAAAGAAAAGAAACCAAAAAATCAATTAAAAAAAGAAAAAAAGGAAAAATAGATCAATTAAAGAAAAGAAAGAAAAAATAAATTAATTAATGAAAGAAAAGAAAGAAAAGAAAGAAGAAAAAATAGATCAATTAAAGAAAACAAAGAAAGAAAAAAATAATTAATGAAAGAAAAGAAAAGAAAAGAAAGAAAGAAATATAATCAATTAAAGAAAAAAAAGAAAAAATAATTAATTAAAGAAAACAAAGAAAGAAAATATAAATTAATGAAAGAAAAGAAAGAAAAGAAAAGAAAGAAAGAAATATAATCAATTAAAGAAAACAAAGAAAGAAAAAAAATAATTAATTAAAGAAAACAAAGAAAGAAAATATAAATTAATGAAAGAAAAGGAATAAATAATAAATAAATCAATGAAAGAAACGAAAGAAAGAAAAAAATAAATTAATGAAAGAACAGAAAGAAAGAAAGAAAATTAATGAAAGAAAAGAAAGAAAAATTAATTAATAAAAGAAAAGAAAGAAAAAATAAATTAATGAAAAAAAAAGAAAAAATAAATTAATGAAAGAAAAGAAATAAAGAACAAAATAATTAATGAAGGAAAAGAAAGAAAAAAGAATTAATGAAAGAAAAGAAATAAATTTTAAAAAATTAATAAAATAAAAAAAAATGTAAAAAAAAAAATCAATGAAAGAAAAGAAAGAAAAAAATTAATTAATAAAAGAAAAGAAAGAAAAAATAAATTAATGAAAAAAAGAAAGAAAGAAAAAATAAATTAATGAAAGAAAAGAAATAAAGAACAAAATAATTAATGAAGGAAAAGAAAGAAAAAAGAATTAATGAAAGAAAAGAAATAAATTTTAAAAAATTAATAAAATTTTAAAAAATGTAAAACAAGAAATCAATGAAAGAAAAGAAAGAAAAAAATTAATTAATAAAAGAAAAGAAAGAAAAAATAAATTAATGAAAAAAAGAAAGAAAGAAAAAATAAATTAATGAAAGAAAATAAATAAAGAACAAAATAATTAATGAAGGAAAAGAAAGAAAAAAGAATTAATGAAAGAAAAGAAATAAATTTTAAAAAATTAATAAAATTTAAAAAAATGTAAAAAAAGAAATCAATGAAAGAAAAGAAAGAAAAAAATTAATCAATAAAAGAAAAGAAAGAAAAAATAAATTAATGAAAAAAAGAAAGAAAGAAAAAATAAATTAATGAAAGAAAAGAAATAAAGAACAAAATAATTAATGAAGGAAAAGAAAGAAAAAAGAATTAATGAAAGAAAAGAAATAAATTTTAAAAAATTAATAAAATAAAAAAATGTAAAAAAAGAAATCAATGAAAGAAAAGAAAGATAAAATTAATTAATGAAAGAAAAGACAGAAAGAAATATAATGATTGAAAAAAGGGTAAAAACTTGAAAGAAGAGAGAAACAAAGAACGAAACAAAAATAGAAAGAAAGGAAAAGAAAGAAAAAGAAACAAAAAATAAATAAAAGATGAAAGAAAGAAACGGACGAAATCAAAGAAAAGTTAAGGAAATGTAGAAGCGCAAGTGAATATTGATGGAAAAGAAGAAAAATAAAAGATGAAAAATAAAAGACGAAATATAAAAGGCGAAAAATAAAAGATGAAAAAAAAGATGAAATATAAAAGATGAAAGAAAAAAGAAGAAAAATAAAAAGATAAAAAATAAAATAAAAATAAAAGATAAAAAATAAAAGACGAAATATAAAGGCGAAAAATAAAAGATGAAAAAAAAAATGAAATATAAAAGATGAAAGAAAAAGAAGAAAAATAAAAGATGAAAAAATAAAAGATAAAAAAGATGAAATATAAAAGATGAAAGAAAAAAGAAGAAAAATAAAAGATAAACAATAAAAGATGAAAAAAAGATGAAAGAAAAAAGATGAAAGAAAAAAGAAGAAAAATAAAAGATAAAAAATAAAAGATAAAAATGATGAAAGAAAAAAGATAAAACATAAAAGATAACAATAAAAGATAAAAAAAGATGAAATATAAAAGATAGAAAATAAAAGATGAAAGAAAAAAGAAAGAAATATTTTAACGAAAGAAAAACAGTTTTGTATTATTTGAATTATTCAGACTACTGTTGATGTTATTCTCACAACGTTTCGACCGATGTAACATCCAACCTTCTTCAGGTACAACTTGTCGAACTCAGGAATTTTTTTGTCCAATTGAGAAAGCTGTAAGAAATGTCCAACGGGATTCTTTATTTAACCTATACGAGTCATTTGTTCTTGTTCTGTCAGCCATGACTGGGTAGAAATCTTAAGTAATTCGTAACTGTATTCTTAGTATCGGCCGTACTGAGGTGTGAACGCCCAGAAGACTGTCACCTAGAACTGATTATTGTTTAGCGCCTTTATCCGTTGCGCTACGGGTCCAAGAATAGTTGCACCTGAAGAAGGTCGGAGATTACATCGACCGAAATACCCAAGATGAGAACAGTAATCCGAATGAGACAAATCATATAAATTATCAATCCTCATCTCAAAATTATCGAAACAGATCAATTTGGTTACAAATTAAAGAAATTAAATAAATGACGATAAGGGAAAACACGATGCCAATCCCTAAATAAATAAAATGAGGTTGTGTGTGTGGGGGGGGGGGTGCGTGTGCGCGTGCGCGTGCGTGTGCGTGCATGTGTGTGGGGTGCGTATGTGCGTGCGTGCATGTGTGCGTGTGTGCGTGTGTGCGTGTGTGTGTGTGCGTGTGCGCGTGTACGTGCGTGTGTGTGGGGTGCGTATGTGCGTGCGTGTGTGTGTGCGCGTGTGCATGTGCGTGTGCGTGTGCAGTCGTGCATGCGTGTGCGTGCGTGCATGAGTGCGTGTGTTTGTGCGTGGGGGGGGGGGTTACTGAAATAATATTTCTTTCTGGGTGAAGCGATAACTTTGATCCATAGGGAGTAATTAGTCTTCAAGAAGAATGCGTTGTCACGTGGGTTAAGGTGGAGCGGAAAGAGGGTAAGGTAGAGCGACGCGGGGTGAAGATGATGGAATATAGAATTATATCAAAGTATTTTTGTTCTTCGATCAATGAAAAGGGAAAATAACAGACTGCATATACGTATAGAGATATATTGATAAATCTTGAGACGAATGGATCAAATATTCGTATAATCAGATATAAATACATCAACATTTTTTTTCTTATGCGTTAAATAAATAGGTAAGCTAGAGTCTCCGGGCCTAGACAGTTTGTCCATATATATATATATATATATATATATATATATATATATATATATATATATATATTAGTAGTAGTAAGGTTTTGAAAGGCTGTGGGCAATGCAAATTCCGGGTAAGATGCAAGTTGTAAGGAACAAAAACAATAACAATAAATCGAATACGAAATATGACTTACTATTTATTTTTCCTTTTTTCCTAAAATCTTACATAACAGCAAGAGTGTTTTTAGCTGTTCGTGTGATGTCCGGGTGATTAAAAATCACTATTTAATATTTCGGGAAAAGAGACTTCCCTTTGTCAAAAATAATTAAACCAGAATAAAAATTTCTCCGACTGTGCAGAGAATCCTACAAACTGCACAGTCGGAGAAATTTATTGTTATTGTTTTTGTTCCTTACAACTTGCATCTTACCCGGAATTTGCATTGCCCACATCCTTTCAAAAACTAACTACTACTATATATATATATATATATATATATATATATATATATATATATATATATATATATAAAACTTTTCTTACGCTCGTTTCACAGCAAGGTCAAGAGAAAATAAACAGACTCCAGTCCAACTTTCCCCCTGACCTTGCCGCGAAACGTGATGAAAATGTTTTAATTTCGTAAAAATAAAATACAGGAAAAAATTGAAATATAAAAAAGGGGTTTGTTTGTCGGGAGAATTAAGAAAAAATACGGATATTCACCGAAATATGAAAATAAAGGAAATTGAAGTGAATATGATTATTATGATTTTTGATTGATTTTTCCTGTGGTCATTGGAATGCAATAATAATCGTGTAATACAACTTCATTCATATTACAATTGGAAATATTTCGGAAATTATAAGGAGTATGTGTCTAAATATATATCTTTTATAAGAACTTACAAATATATATATATATATATATATATATATATATATATATGTATATATGTATATATATATGTATATATATATATATATATATATATATATATATATATATATATATATATATATATATATATATATATATATATATATATATATGCGTGTGTGTGTGTACGGGTTCAAATTCTATTGTATATTAAATAGTTTTTAACGCCAATACGCAGTTAAAACAAAATAAATTGTTTTGGACTATTAAAAAAATTTTCAATGCTATTGATAATGTTTAACCATTCATTTATTTATTTTTATTATCGCTTATGTTTGAATTATAGTTTTTACCGATGACGTCACGTCAAACCTATAATTAGTGTAATTCATAAGAAAATCTAAATAGCTCAGTTCGTAGAACATCAGACTGAAGATCTCAAGATTTCGGTTTCGATTTCCGGTCATGGTATCCGCTTTATTTGTTGGGAATTTAGTATTTACTATTAATGCGCAGTATTTTTTTATTTCTAAACGAAGTTCAGATTTTGGTTTGAAAAAATTGTGACTGACAGACGGACATACACAGAGAAAATGTCCCTTATATTATGAGCAGATATGGAGAAGCTTTGCTGCACTATATATAGGGAAGTGGTTAATTCGATTGTTCAGGAAATAATGATTACTTTCGAGATCGATTTGTGGTGTTTTGCACCTTAATCCTTTTCTTTAGATCAGGGGCGGGCAACCTCCGGCCCACGGGCAACATCCGGCCCGCGAAGGCTTAGCGTCCGGCCCGCCACCCTGCTATGCTTTATTATTGCAATCCGGCCCGCGGACCTCCCAGTAAAACTCATATCATTTTGTGACATAGACGTAAAAGTAGGTTTCAATTAAGATTTACAGTGGGATGAAAATGTATAAATATCAGCGAGCGATGATGCATGTATATTTCATTTTTTTTTTTACTATTAATTTCAAATCCTTGGCCTGAGATAAAAATAGAAAAAGAGAAAGAGAGAAGCAAAGAGGAAACAAGAGACGAGGAAAGGGCATGAATCAGAGAACTTATGCGAGGTTTGTCAAAACGAATGCTGGGTCAACTTGCTACTTCCCCCGTCATTATTTTTTATGATTACAAAATTACTCTTCGTCGGCGCCTTTTATAACATCACATACAGAAGTCTTTTGAGAAAAAAATATCAGATTTGTAGAGTGTTCAATGCAATTTTTGTACAATTTATTCATGTAAACAAAATATAGTAATTCTGAGATTTCGTTTTTCACTCAGGCCCGCGATCTCCTTCCAAAAGTCTCATCTGGCCCTCACTCTGAAAAGGTTGCCCGCCCCTGTCTTAGATGGTCGGACACTGTTAACAATACGAACAGCAAATGCCTTTTTGATAGAATATATGTTTATAAGAGTTTGGTATTGGTGTTGTTTAAGGTAGAACTCTTCACTGACGTCACTCCAGAAATAGAAATGAAACTTATTCCTCCTTTTCATCATGGATTGTGTTCTGCTCAGACGTGTAAAGCAGAACTAATAAAAGAAAAAAGCGAACAGCACGTGTCTTCCTGATTTTAGTGTTGTCCTAATATAGTTGCAATTTCTCTTTCTATCTATTTGGGCCTATCTAGGGAGAGGTCCTATATAGTAATACAGTATTTGTCTCTATCTATTGGTCACTTTTAGGCTCCAAAACTACTTGACCGAAAGGCACTAAATCTTTCATGGGGCACCTTTTCAATTCCATGTATGTCATAGAGGGGAAAGAAATGTTAATATTAGTATCATGACTAATACTGCTAATACTATAAACACTAAAAACTTACAACCTCCAGAACTATTGGTCAGAACAGCATAGAAGTTGGCATGAAGAACCCTTGAAATGCCGAATTGTAGCTAGCTAGGTATTTACTAATTAACTAAATATGAATATGTAGTGTTAATAATGATCACCGATACTACATACTGCTCCTTAGCAAAAACGTGGTTCGATTACGTAGTCCTATCATTTGTAATTTATACTGGATGACCCGTGACCCGTTGGGTCAACTTTGGTACATTATTTATTAGTGTATACGTTATTGCCTTCAACTGATTGTGAAGGTAAATAGATATTTTAGTAATAAAATTTCCATTTCAAGAGTAAGCTATAACAGATGATAAATGCATTTTTGCTGAATAAAACTATTTATATCATCCAATCAAAATCCTTGTTGCTATTTCGATATGTGTTTTTTTGTTCAACAATCTTTTTAGAATGTTCTTTTGCAAGAGGGCATGGCTGTCCTTTACCTTCTTCTTCTTTTTCGAGGCTATTATTACTAATATGACATTTATGGATCCGCCTTCGTACTGTACGAATGTTTGTGTACTCTTCTCTGTTGATAGTGACGACTGTTTGAGAAACATGACGACAAAGTTTGAATTAATTCAAGTAAAGTATACGCGTCCTTTCTTTCTCTCGTCTACATTATTAAGACTTTATATTCTTCGAAATTGTATTCTGAATGAAATTATTGTTTTGTATTTCCGCTGTGCTTAAAAGAATGACGACAAACACTGATGTATAAAAATATACTGATATATCTGTATTGCCGGTGGCGGTGACCGAGTGTGGGCTAAGGAGAAAGCACAGGAATTTGACGGGTCGGTTTCTTGGATTCCACCGCCAGTCGACTGACGATCTCAATTTCAGGTTGATCTTATATAATAATTTGTGACACCCACGCATCTACCTTCAAACGAACATTCTTGGATTTCGCCTTCTCTAGAGCGTTTATTTAGCAACAGGGTATTTGGATAGGAGTAACCTTTGCAGATAGTTCAGACTCAATCAACAATAATTTTATTTTCGACAATCAATCATACTGTTTCTACCAGCCAGGTAGTTTCGATTCAAACAACAATTATTTTATTTTCGACAATCAATCATACTGTTTCTACCAGCCAGGTGGTTTCGATTCAATCAACAATTATTTTATTTTCGACAATCAATCATACTGTTTCTACCAGCCAGGTGGTTTCGATTCAAACAACAATTATTTTATTTTCGACAATCAATCATACTGTTTCTACCAGCCAGGTGGTTTCGATTCAATCAACAATTATTTTATTTTCGACAATCAATCATACTGTTTCTACCAGCCAGGTGGTTTCGATTCAAACAACAATTATTTTATTTTCGACAATCAATCATACTGTTTCTACCAGCCAGGTGGTTTCGATTCAAACAACAATTATTTTATTTTCGACAATCAATCATACTGTTTCTACCAGCCAGGTGGTTTCGATTCAAACAACAATTATTTTATTTTCGACAATCAATCATACTGTTTCTACCAGCCAGGTGGTTTCGATTCAAACAACAATTATTTTATTTTCGACAATCAATCATACTGTTTCTACCAGCCAGGTGGTTTCGATTCAATCAACAATTATTTTATTTTCGACAATCAATCATACTGTTTCTACCAACCAGGTGGTTTCGATTCAAACAACAATTATTTTATTTTCGACAATCAATCATACTGTTTCTATCAGCCAGGTGGTTTTGATTCAAACAACAATTATTTTATTTTCGACAATCAATCATACTGTTTCTACCAGCCAGGTGGTTTCGATTCAATCAACAATTATTTTATTTTCGACAATCAATCATACTGTTTCTACCAGCCAGGTGGTTTCGATTCAATCAACAATTATTTTATTTTCGACCATCAATCATACTGTTTCTATCAGCCAGGTGGTTTCGATTCAAACAACAATTATTTTATTTTCGACAATCAATCATACTGTTTCTATCAGCCAGGTGGTTTCGATTCAAACAACAATTATTTTATTTTCGACAATCAATCATACTGTTTCTACCAACCAGGTGGTTTCGATTCAATCAACAATTATTTTATTTTCGACAATCAATCATACTGTTTCTACCAACAAGGTGGTTTCGATTCAAACAACAATTATTTTATTTTCGACAATCAATCATACTGTTTCTATCAGCCAGGTGGTTTCGATTCAAACAACAATTATTTTATTTTCGACAATCAATCATACTGTTTCTACCAACCAGGTGGTTTCGATTCAATCAACAATTATTTTATTTTCGACAATCAATCATACTGTTTCTACCAGCCAGATGGTTTCGATTCAAACCACAATTATTTTATTTTCGACAATCAATCATACTGTTTCTACCAGCCAGGTGTTTTCGATTCAAACAACAATTATTTTATTTTCGACAATCAATCATACTGTTTCTACCAGCCAGGTGGTTTCGATTCAATCAACAATTATTTTATTTTCGACAATCAATCATACTGTTTCTACCAGCCAGGTGGTTTCGATTCAATCAACAATTATTTTATTTTCGACAATCAATCATACTGTTTCTACCAGCCAGGTGGTTTCGATTCAATCAACAATTATTTTATTTTCGACAATCAATCATACTGTTTCTATCAGCCAGGTGGTTTCGATTCAAACAACAATTATTTTATTTTCGACAATCAATCATACTGTTTCTACCAGCCAGGTGGTTTCGATTCAATCAACAATTATTTTATTTTCGACAATCAATCATACTGTTTCTACCAGCCAGGTGGTTTCGATTCAATCCACAATTATTTTATTTTCGACAATCAATCATACTGTTTCTACCAGCCAGGTGGTTTCGATTCAATCAACAATTATTTTATTTTCGACAATCAATCATACTGTTTCTACCAGCCAGGTGGTTTCGATTCAATCAACAATTATTTTATTTTCGACAATCAATCATACTGTTTCTACCAGCCAGGTGGTTTCGATTCAATCAACAATTATTTTATTTTCGACAATCAATCATACTGTTTCTACCAGCCAGGTGGTTTCGATTCAATCAACAATAATTTTATTTTCGACAATCAATCATACTGTTTCTACCAGCCAGGTGGTTTCGATTCAAACAACAATTATTTTATTTTCGACAATCAATCATACTGTTTCTACCAGCCAGGTGGTTTCGATTCAATCAACAATTATTTTATTTTCGACAATCAATCATACTGTTTCTACCAGCCAGGTGGTTTCGATTCAATCAACAATTATTTTATTTTCGACAATCAATCATACTGTTTCTACCAGCCAGGTGGTTTCGATTCAATCAACAATTATTTTATTTTCGACAATCAATCATACTGTTTCTACCAGCCAGGTGGTTTCGATTCAATCAACAATTATTTTATTTTCGACAATCAATCATACTGTTTCTACCAGCCAGGTGGTTTCGATTCAATCAACAATTATTTTATTTTCGACAATCAATCATACTGTTTCTACCAGCCAGGTGGTTTCGATTCAAACAACAATTATTTTATTTTCGACAATCAATCATACTGTTTCTACCAGCCAGATGGTTTCGATTCAAACAACAATTATTTTATTTTTGACAATAAACCATGTTATTTCTCCCGGTTAGATGCGCGTCTGTGTCAAGTACATTTATTCATATCAGGTGACTTTTCGATACATCCGGCTCGGATATTCAAGAATTGGAAATGTATTAAAAAGTACATATGAATTATGAAACATGTAATTTGTTTTATAAAACACTGATAAAATAGCAATCTTAACTTTTTTTAAAGCGAGTAAAAAGAGTCCGCCATTATTTCCAGGATCAGTCAAAAGATAGACTTATTTGCAAGTTTACAAAGTTCTTGTTTATTTTAAACGATTTTGTTTAATGCTGGGTTAAGAGAACGTGGAAAACTAGATATGGATCACACTTAATTCGTGCCTTCAGTTCTCTTATTTCTACGTTGGTTGATTGCTAGACTTTAATTTTTGTTTTATAAATACTCACGCTTTGTGCTATTGGTGATGTCATCTTTTGACAGAGTAGAAGTACTGCTTGATTTTTCACGGACAATTGTATAAGCTAATAATTCTATATTCTGTATTTTCTCAACTGTATTATTTTGTATTGATTTTTTGTTTCGTACTTTCGATTTTTGTACGAAACTGTTTGCAATTTTAATAAGCCCGGATGCCAGCTGTATTGGACTGACATCACGGATTCCAGCGCGAAATTCTTCCTCTTTTGAATTTAGCGACCGGCGAGTGTTGACGTATTTCTTCCTGCTTGTGAAAGAAAAATTGGTGAGCGGAATTCACTGAGCACTTTTTTTAATTCGGCCGTCAATGAAAGTGGGTTAGGGTTAGGGTTAGGGTTACGGTTACGGCTAGGGTTAATGAGTTAGAGTTAGGGTTAGTGCTAGGGTTAGGGTTAGGGTTAGGATTATTAGGTTAGGGTTAAGGTTAGTGAGTTAGGGTAAGGGTTAGTGGGTTAGGGGTTAGGGTTAAGGGTTAGGATTAGGGGTTAAAGTTAGTGGGTTAGGGTTAGAGTTAGGGTTAGGGTTAGGGTTAGGGTTAGAGTTAGGGTTAGGGTTAGAGGTTCAGGAGTTAAGGTTAGGGGTTAGAGTTAGTGGGTTGGGGTTGGGGTTAGGGTTAGGATTAGGGGTTAGGGTTAGAGTTAGGGGTTAGGTTTAAGGTTAGGGTTAGGGTTAGGGGTTAAGGTTAGGAGTTAGGGTTAGGGTTAGGGTTAGGGGTTAAGGTTATGGGTTGGGGTTATGGGTTATGGGTTATGGGTTAAGGGTTAAGGGTTAGGGGTTAGGGTTATGGTTATGGGTAGGGGTTAGGGTTAGGGGTAGGGGTAGAGGTAGCGGTTAGGGGTGAGGGTTAGGGTTAGGGATTAGGGTTGGGGGTTAGGGTTAGTAGGTGCGTATTTCATCCAGTCTATTGACGAGAGTAGAATTCACTAGGCATGTGCTTCTTCGAGACCATCTGTGAGATTCAGCAGAGGTTCGTTGCTGCAAGGAAAATAAAGTTGAAATTCAATGCGTCGAAATGTCAGTGGCGGCAACTTTTGGGTTCAACGGAATTTTACTACCATTTCCGAAGGAAGCTGTTAAGGGATTTCTTCGTTTGAACGTATTTTATTATTAGCGTCGGCATTTCAAGTTATTGAACTATTTTGAACAGCGGGTTTCAAACCTTTAAACTGCCGAAAGCTGGCACTGTGTCTTTTGAAAATATCTAATTAACCCGTTCATATTATTACTTGTTTGAAACTTAAGAGCGTGCTATTTTTTAATATATTTTATTTTTGTTATTGTAATTCATATTCTATTGTTAATTTGTTTCATTACCTCCCACATCCGGTTTGTCAGTTTTTTGTTTCTTTATCTTCGTGTTTCTTCATCACCTTCCTCCAACAATTCCCCCTGGAACTCGCAACGTTTTTGTTCCGGCAATCGGCGTGTACGCTTGCTTCTCCCTGCAGTCATCGTCGCACTCCGCCTTTTAAGCAGGATGAACTCCTAATATGCAAATCTCGTATCAGCATATAATGTTGACCATAACATGCGCCTTACAGCTATTGCAAATGGCCGCTAGACACCCTTTTAACTGGGTAAGTGCAAACATTTGGCATTACACCACATTCTGTCGTGCTACTATTTAGAACAAAAAGCAGGTGTTCAATTGTTTGCTTCCATACAAATATTATAATGAAAATGTCAGTATTTATAAATAAATTATACATTTTATGAGGAAAAATGTTTTCAAATTTAATATTAGTACGATTTTCAAAAGAATTGAAGACTGATGCAATTTTATTTTTACCGAGTCACCACTTATCACGGCCAAAAGCCACTGAAGGATGAAGGTCAATGAGATGAATAGATTGGCAGTTGAATGATAATAAATATTATGAGAGGATTGAAAATCATGGAATGGAATGAACAAATGTTGATTACTTATAAAGACGGTTTATGACAAGTACTTGTTTACATTGGATTTGAAGACGACCATGTTGTGGTCTGCAGGGAAGCAGCACGTGGTAATGTGTTCCACGCTCTAAAGGTTCAGGGGGAAAAACTCTGCTCATGGAAATCCAGCCTGACGCTAAGCACGTTGGGGAAGAAAGGAGAGTGTTTCCAATTGTGGTAAAAGACGAGTTCTTGCTGTGAATGTTTTGCATGGAGGAACCAGAGATTGGAGCTCAGTCGAGCACCATCCATGGAAAGAAAGTAAAGAAAGACTAGAAAGGTTTCTTCTGGCAAGTACAGAACAGAAAAGATTAGATTGCGTCAATAAATTTAATTTTTGTAATATATTGTTACTGTCAAAAAGCGACTCTATATATCTTCCGACATTTCATTCCCCCCCCCTCTCTCTCTCTCTCTTTATCTCTCTCTCTCTCTCTCTCTCTATCTATCTATCTATCTATCTCTATCTCTCTCTTTCTCCTCGCTCTCTCTCTCTCTCTCTCTCTCTCTCTCTCTCTGTGCCTAAAACTAGACGAAACTTCCATGACCAAAGTTTATTTCCAAGACC
>OY744519.1:211652932-211660432 GCA_963556195.1 Sepiola atlantica
CCTTCTTTGCAACAGACTTGGCAATATCCTCTCTGTGCCCCTATTCCAATACATGTTGGTTGAGAATCTTAGGCCGAGGGGTTTAACCAATGGACTATTGGGAGGGGGTTTATCAGCCATGGCAATCGGTAGTTGGAATGAACAGGTCCAAAAAGAGTATCTAATCTAATAGGTCTCCCACTATCCGCCAAGCTCCAGCCCTGTCCTATTGTCGCAATGTTGCATCCTTGTGCTTGTTTTACAAGTACTTCAATGAAATGTGCTCCGATGAACTTGCTGCTCTCGTAGCCCCCTCGACGTAAATACTCTCGACCAACCCGACAATCAGTTAAATCCCATCCATTCACTGTGGAGGTCCTCAGATGCTTCTATTCCAATAGCTTCTTTCTTCGAGCTGCCTTCCCTGCTCCCTGTTTTCCCGACTATACTGACATGCAGAAATTTAAAACTAATGTGAACAAACATATTGCTGCATAGCTTCCAATTTAGGATGACCAACTAAACTTTCGCCCAAATTCTTTCGTCTACAGTCAGTGTCAACTTGCCTTATTTGGGGTGAACAGAGTTTTAAAAAATAATAATTTTTTAAAATTTAAGTCTTGTAAAATTATCGAAAATAATATGTATAAAATAAAAATGGGCAGATCTTCGGCTCCAGAAAGTATCTGACTCCTGATGCAATCCTCGACGTGTATAAAAAGGTCAGATACATCCTAAAGTGGAGTACTGTTGCCACATCAGGACAGGTACTGCTAAAAACACGCTTTACTGTTTTTATTGAGTATAAAGTCGATTAAGAAATCTAATAGGGGCATGTCCACTTGTCTTTCTTAGAGCACTTTCTCACAGAAGAAACGTTGCTAGTCTTTCCCCACTCACAGAAGAGATGTGGCTCATCTTTCCTCACTCACAGAAAAGACGTTGTTAGTCTTTCCCCGCTCACAGAAGAGGCGTTGCTCGTCTTTCCTCACTCACAGAAGAGACATTGCTCGTCTTTCCCGACCCACAGAAGAGACGTTGCTAATTTTTTCCCCTACTCTGAGAAGAGACATTGGCCGTCTTTCCCCACTCACAGAAGAAACGTTGCTCGCCTTACCCCACTCACAGATTAGACGTTGCTCGTCTTTCCCGACTAAAAGAAGAGACGTATATCGTCTTTTCTTACTTATAGAATAGCAATTTCTCGTCTTTCCCAACTCATAGAAGAGACGTTGCTCGTCTGTCCCTACTCACCGAAAAGACGTTGCTAGTCTGTTCCTACTCACAGACGAGACGTTGCTAGTCTTTACTTATTCACAGAAGAGACTTTGCTGGTCTTTCCCCACTCACAATGGAGATTTTGCTAGTCTGTTCCTACTTACAAAAGAGACGTTGCTCGGTTTTCCTTACTCACCGAAGAGAGATTGCTCGTCTTTCCCCACTAAAAGAAGAAACATTCCTCGTCTTTTCTTCACCCACAGTAGAGACGTTGCTTGTCTTTCCCCAACCATAGAAAAGACATTGCTCGTCTTTTCCAACTCACAGTAGAGACGTTGCTAGTCTATCCGTACTTACAGAACACATGTTGCTAGATATTGCTTACTCACAGAACAGACATAGCTCAGTTTCCCTCACTCGCAGAATTGTCGTTGCTCGTCTTTTCCCACTCACAGAAAAAACGTTGCTCGTATTTACTCACTTACAGAACAGGCGTTTCTTGTTTTTCCCGATGCACAATATGAGACGTTGATCATCTTTGCCAACTTACAGAAGAGACGTTGCTTGTCTTTCCCCACTCACAAGAGACGTTGCTTGTCTTTCCCCACTCACAAGAGACGTTGCTTGTCTTTCCCCACTCACAAGAGACGTTGCTTGTCTTTCCCCACTCACAAGAGACGTTGCTTGTCTTTCCCCACTCACAAGAGACGTTGCTTGTCTTTCCCCACTCACAAGAGACGTTGCTTGTCTTTCCCCACTCACAAGAGACGTTGCTTGTCTTTCCCCACTCACAAGAGACGTTGCTTGTCTTTCCCTACTCACAAGAGACGTTGCTTGTCTTTCCCCACTCACAAGAGACGTTGCTCGTCTTTCCTGCCTCCAAGAAGCGACGTTGCTAGTCTTTCCTACACTCACAAGAGACGTTGATCGTCTTTCCCCGCTCACAGAAGAGAGGTTGCATGTCTCTCCCTACTCACAGAAGAGACGTGGCTCGCCTGTTCCGACTCACAGAAGAGACGTGGCTCGTCTTTCTCCAGACACAGAAAAAAAACGAATTTCGCGTGTTGATAAAGCATTGCTTTCTGATGGGTGAAACTTCTTTTCCAGCAAGGCTTGACAATTGTTGTTCGGGCCTTCACTGTCGGCAACAACGGTTAAAACTGGATATGCGGTCGTACAAACACAAATCTGGCTGTATGTTCAGGTCGCCCAAATTCGGTAGTTGTCCCGAAAAACATTAAACGTTTCGGCCAATCGTAAATTGAAGTTTCGTGAGATAGCAAAGACGTTGAAGTGTTTTCACTATTCTGCATGATCATTTGTCAATGGAGGTGACGTTAATGAAGTGGATAACGACGCAGACTGACGACTTGGGTGTGACAAGTTCGAATCCAGCCGATTCCATGGTACCACTTTCACTTAGGGATGTTGGCAACCTCCACGTGGTCCCTCTTGCAAGAATGTCGACAACAGAATTAAGCTGGTAAACAAATTTGTACTATTCTGATTCATACGACTTTACTTTGGAGGTGACGGTGGTTAAGTGAATAACGACGCGGACTGACAACCTGGGTTCGAATCCAGTCGATTCCATAATACCACTTTCAATTAGGGATGTTGGCAACCATTACGTGGTCCTTCCTGCAAAAATGCCGACAACAAACGTGTACTGTGTTGATTAATACGAATTTACTTTACTAATGAGAAAGTAAGTGCCGCGTTTGCTCACAGTCGTCGAAAACAACGCGTCCAGGATTCAGAACGCCGTTTACAATCATTTAAACAAAAATAAGTGTTTGTGTCTATATTTGACAAGTGGGTAAATTCTGTCCAAAGCGACAAAAGAGGCAAACATCAGCAGGCAAGGTTTGGACCTCCGTATTTGGAGTGGGGTAAACCGTTAAACAAACAAATCAAACCAATCCTAGTGTAATAATTGACGTAAACTATAAACAACTCAAGTTAGAGACACCTTGAAGCCACGTAATGGAAAAACAATATTAAAAATGTCTCGAATTATTTTAAACACAATTAAGAGAAATTAGAAATAGGAACATTCTTTAAACTAGTTACGGTTCTGAGTTTCTGAGTATTATTTTCATTAATATCATTATTGATATTATTATTAATATGATTTTTATTATTTTTATTATTAACATTATTTTTATTATTAACATTATTTTTATTATTATTATTAATAATAAAAAAATAATATTATTATTAATATTATTTATATTATTATTAATAATAATATTTATATTAATATTATTATTGATATTATTATTAATATTATTTTCATTATTTTTATTATTAACATTAATAATATTAACAATATTATTATTATCATTATTAATAATAATAATAATAATAATAATAATAATGATAATGATATTGTTAATATTATTTTTATTATTATTATTGTTGTTATTATTATTATTAATATTATTTTATCATTATTATTATTATTATTATTATTAATAATAATATTATTAATATTATATTTATTAGTATTATTATTAATATTATTATTATTATCATCACCAAAAACATAAAAGTTTTGTGAAAATAAGGACTGAGGAGTGACAGTGAAACATAAATAATTGAAAATCGGCCTCTAGTATGTTGTTGGTATCTCTCACTCCAATTCCCTTTCTTCCCCTCCACCTCTCTCCCTCTCCCTCTCTCTCTCTCCTTCTCTCCCTCTCTCTCTCTCTCTCTCCCCCTCTCTCCCTTTCTCTCTCCTCCTCTCTCTCCCCTTCTCTCTCTTTCTCCCTCTCTCTCCTCCTTTCGCTCTCCCCTTCTCTCTTTTTCTCCCTCTCTCTCCTCCTCTCTCTCCCCCTCTCTCTCTCCCTTTCTCTCTCCCTCTCTCTCCCTCTCCGTCTCTCTACCACTCTACTCTCCCTCTCTCTTCCTCTTCCCCTCTCTCTCTCTCTCTCTCGTACACACGCATTTCAGTTTCTGTCTTTGTTCTTTTTAGATAAAACTTTTAAAACCAAACCAGCGTACACGAGATTTTAAATTAACAGCTGAAACGTGGGTGCATAATGTTATACACCCGACAATAAGCAGCATGCGATATATATATATATATATATATATATATATATATATATATATATATATATATATATATATATATATATATATATGAGAAAGGAAGGATTAGAGTAATTCGACGTAATGGGAAATGAAAAAGGAAAAACCAAGAGATATTTTTTTATATTCATCAACGTTTCGTTTTTATTTGTAAGACTTCCTCAGGATGATAATTTTAAGAAAAATGTCATGCAAGTACATCGAAATATTGGGTTGACATGATGGGTCGATGAGAAAAAGTAGTAGTCGTGGCTTCTGACAGCGCTGGACCAAGGTTCGGCTGAGAGAAGTCAGTGGCAGAGAGTGAAATGAATGTGGATGGCTGTGAGTGAAAAAGGGGAGGGTGGGAGTGTTAGTGAATTTGTGTTAGGGTGGGAGTGAGGGGAGGGGGTGCTGAGGTTTTTGTCGTGGTGAAGTGTAGCATGGATTTTGAGGGGCTGGGGAAAGAGGAGGGGAGGGAGAAACTCTGTGTCTTTGGTATGTAGGTAGTGTCATAGTTTTAGAAAACGATTTGAAGAAATGAAGATATTTTGAAAGTTGTCGGGGTGGGTGGGTGAGAGTGTGAAAGAAGTAGTCGAAAGGGTGAGATGAGTGAGGGGGAGGGGAGATTTTGTTGAGGTTAGGTGTGAAATTTTTGGATGGTAGGAGTATTGACCAGCTGGCTATGTCAGGAATGTGTGAATATAAGTGAGTAAGAAGGAAAGTGTTGAAATGTGCTGTGAATATGACAATGAGGGGAAAGAGAAAGAAAGAGAAGGAGAAAAGTGATATTAATTTTGGCGATAAATAAGATAAATGTAGTTTTATGCAGTCAGTGTTGATGGTTTGAAGTTAAATTGAGGGCAAAAGGGTTTTAAATATCTAAATATTTGTGGGGATGTCTAGATTGTGTTCATAGGTAAGGCTGTTATTTGTGGTTAAGTGGTTTAGATTCGTGTTGAATGAAAATGTATGTTAGGAGGTGTTTGTGCGTGAGTGTGTATGCGGGGACTTGTATATAAGTACAATTGAGAACGAAGAGAAGAAAGGTTAGCCATGATCTAGGTTTAGCTTTTGTTCGGTCAAGATAATTTTGCTTATTAAGGGGGATAGATTGCATGCATATATATATACATATGATTCGACGAAGAATCTTCTTTCTCCAGCTTTTTTGTTAATTTGCTTTTGACACCTGAAAGTGATTCAACGAAGAACCGAAAACGTTCGTGATGCTTATGAGACATTTATTTTTTTTTATTATTATTTTAATACAAAAAGACCATCGGAAAATTTTTTAAGTTTTTAAAAAGTTTTAATGAAACGGACAAATTCTGTTATTTCTAAGAATGTTTGCACGAATATACATACACACACAGGATGATTCGACGAAGAATCAAAAATGTTCGTGATACATATGGGGCATTTATCAATTTTCTGTATTTCAATATAAAAAGACCATCAGAAATATTGAATAAAATAAACAAGGTATAATTAATTCTGTTATTTTAAACAATGTTTACATAAATGAAAAATATGCTGCTTATGTACACACAATACACACAGACACACACACAATACACACGCAGACACACACACACACACACATATATATATATATATATATATATATATTAAATTAAAGATCAGCGAGGTATCGTTTAATAATAATCTATCGTGATAATATAAAGCTCAATACATTGAATAGAGCAAACAATTCAAGAGATCAAAGATTAGAATAAAAATATTATAAATACAATATTTATTAAAACATTAGAAGTTCAAAGCAAGGTGTTTCATATCCTTGATCCGTGGTTTTTCAAAGACAATCCATGGAATAAGAATATGAAACTCCTTTCTTTGAACTTCTGATGTTTTAATAAATATTGTATCTATACAAAATTGTATTCTATATATATATATATATATATATATATATATATATATATATATATATGCAAACATTGTTTAAAATGACAGAATTAGTCTGTGGATGCAACCAAACTTCAGATTAGAAAAAAAAGCCATGAAAAAATATTATATACAGATACATATCACCAATTGACAATAACAATGAAATTAGACTCATTATTTACTATAAGAAATTTAAAACCAAAAATCTTGTAGTAAAAAAGCTTCTCCCCAACCCCAAAACCACTAGAAAGAACCAATGTTATTTATAAGTTTAAAAGCCCTTTAAGAGAATGTAACTCCCATGATAATAATAAAGCTAATAGCTACATTGGGTTTACAAGCACTACCCTATCCCGCCGCCTAGCTGTACATCTTGTAAACTCTTGCTCAATTTACCAACATCTACAAAAACATAACTGCCCAGCCCCCTACTGATTCAAGACAAATTCTAGTTAATAACACTAAAATAATTCATTTCGAAACCAATTTTTAAAAATTACAATACTGGAAGCTATATATCTTTAAAACACAACAACCTAAAATTAAAAACATCACATATGAAAATGCTTAATGCAATGCGATTTTGTTCTGTGATGCCATGAATTGAAATCGTCAACGACTTTCCTGGAACAATGAGAAAAACGTTCTATGCACGTTTCTCCGCCGTTTTTTTTTTAAATTCTCTTCTTTCTCCAGCTTTTTTGTTCATTTGCTTTTGACACCTGCGGATGATCTAACGAAGAATCGAAAACGTTCGTGATACCTATGGGACATTTCTATTTTTATTTTAATACAAAGACGGCTATCAGAAAAATAAAATAAATAAATAAAGGTATAATTAAACACGAATTCTGTTATTTTAACAATGTTTGCATAAATGAAAAAATGCTGCCTAAATACACACACAAGGTATATATATATATATATATATATATATATATATATATATATATATATATATAAATAAATACGAAAGTTGTTTTTTAATTCATCCCAATTATATTCATATAAAAAGAGGTCAGGCTTATTTAATTTAATTTTTGATTTACATATTTACAAACACATTATATATACCCAACATAACACAGTCAAAAGACATTGTTAACGATGCTTCGTTTGAATGATAATTTTATAAACACTCTCAAATAAATTAATATTCTTCAAAATTCATTTCTGTTTTCGTACTCCACTTTCCTTACATAAATGTAATAATTTTCTACAGCTTAATATCAATATAATCAGTAGAAGTAATATTAATTACAATGAGTTAATGAAAAAACGTTTAACATTCAAAATGATTATTTTGAAATTCGAAAG
>OY744519.1:211670432-211690432 GCA_963556195.1 Sepiola atlantica
TTTCTTTTCCTATGTGTTGCTTGATTTTTGTTTTAGTTTTTTATACATATTTTTTTTGTTTTCGTTGTTGTTGGGTTGTTTTGCTTCTTTTGTTGTTTGTTTGTTGTTTTTTCATGGGTTGTTTTTATTTTGTAATACGATGGAAAAAACGAAGCAAAAGAGACGTCAGCTAGAGAGGGGCTTCTTTGGGAAAGGGCCGGGCGACGAGTGACGGGGGTCGGAGAGAGCCAAGCTGACAAATGCGAAATGAGTGGATATTAAAAAAAAAAAAGGGAAGGAGGAAAAATAGAGGAATTGAAAATAGAATGAACAAAAATTAAAAGAAAGTCGAAAACAAAGGAAAAGAGAAAAAGAAAAACAACATTTCAAATATCACAAATGAAAAATGAATTAATATGAAAGGAAGGAACACGGTAAAATACACATGATTTAAAAAAAAACAGCGCCTAAATGAAAACATTAGTGAAAAAGATAGAAAAAAAGACTCAAGAATTAATGAAAGAAAAGTAGTTTATAAGAAAGAAAGAAATAAATAGAAAAAGGAAAATGAGGGTATTAAAAATAAAAAGAAGTTAGAAAAGGAAAATAAATACATATAAACATTTCAAATATAATAAATGAAATGGAATTTTTAAAAAATTAATATAAAAAAACATAAATGAAAACAGTTGAAAAAGGAAAGAACAAACGAAAGAAATTCAGTAATAAAAAAAGAAAAGAAAAGGTAATAAGATAGAAAAAAAGTGAATAAAAAGAAAGGAAGATTTAAAACAAATGAAGTTTGATTTTTTGCAAGGAAGAAATTTGAAAGAAAGGAGTAAATGAATAAAAAGAGAAGAAAGGGGGAAAGGAAATAGGAAGAATATATACATTATTGAATAAATTCGCACCCAAATGAAAATATAGTTGATTAGAAAGAAACAAGAAGGGTGTAAATAAATGAAAAAGAGAAAAGAGGGAAAGGAAATAGGAAGAATATATACATTATTGAATAAATACGCAACCAAATGAAAATATAGTTGATTAGAAAGAAATAAGAAGGGTGTATATAAATGAAAAAGTGAGAAAAGGGGAAAAGGAAATAGGAAGAATATATACATTATTGAATAAATACGCAACCAAATGAAAATATAGTTGATTAGAAAGAAAAAGAAGGGTGTATATAAATGAAAAAGTGAGAAAAGAGGGAAAGGAAATAGGAAGAATATATACATTATTTCTAAAAATACGCACCCAAATGAAAATATAGTTGATTAGAAAGAAAAAAGAAGGGTGTAAATAAATGAAAAAGAGAGAAAAGAGGGAAAGGAAATAGGAAGAATATGTACATTATTGAATAAATACGCACCCAAATGAAAATATAGTTGATTAGAAAGAGCAAAGAAGGGTGTAAATATATGAAAAAAGGAGAGGAAAAGGGAAAAGGAAATAGGAAGAATATATACATTATTTAAAAAATAAGCACACAAATTAAAATATAGTGGATTAGAAAAAAGAAAAAGAAGGAAAGAAACGCGGTAATAAAATGAAAAAGTAAGTAATATAACATTTAAAGTGAAATAAAATAAAATTGTTTTTAAGAAAGAAATAAAATGTTCGTGGATAAATGAAAAACAAATTACTAAGAAAGAAAAACATACGCATTATTTAAAAACATAGTTGATAAGAAAGAACGAAAAAAGAAAGAAAGAAAAATGAATGAAAAGAGGAAGAAATGGAAAAAGAAAGAAGGAACAAACGAAAAAAACAAATAAAGAAAAAGAAAATAAGAAGGAAGAAGGAACAGAAAAAGGAGAAAGAAAGAAAAAAAGAAGGAAGAAAGGAAGAAGAAAAATGAAGAAAAGAAAGAATGAAAAAAGAAAAGTAAAGAAAGAAAAAAGGAAAAAAAGAAAGAAAAAAGAAAAAAGAAAGACAAGAAAATGAAAGAAAGAAAAAAAGAAGGAAAAAAGAAAAAATAATAAAGAAGACAGAAAGAAAGAAAGAAAAACAGTTGTAATGTTAGGAAGAAAAACTAAAAGTAATATAAAATTATTCGAAAGAAAGAGAAACAGAAACATTATTAAAAAAAGACACAAATAAAAAAGATCAGTGGAAAAGAAAGAAATAAACAAAAGAAATATTTGAAATAAAAATAAAAAATGGTTTAAAAGTAAGGAAGAAATAAAAAAAGAAAAAAGAAAGTGAGTAAACAAATAAAAACTAGATAAGAAAGAGGAAAGGAAATATACATAAACATTTAAACAAAAACATGAATGAACGAAAGGAGAAATAAATGGTTAAATTAAACAAGAAAATAGAAAAAAAATTACAAGATGAAATGATTTGAAACAGTTCAAAGAAAAAACAAGTAACAAACAAATTGGAAAGAATTGTTGCAAATAAATAAATGTGAAAATATAAAGAATATATAAATATCTACAAATGAAACAAAGTTTTAATAAAATGAAATGGAAAAAAGCGGATATACCGAAACAATACAATTAAAAATAAAATATACTTTTAGAGAAAGTATAAATATGTACAAATAAAGAAAGAGCCTTGATAAAGTGAAATTGAAAAAGCGGATAAACCGAAACTATGCAATTAAAAATGAAATATACTTTTAGATAATGTATAATTATATACATATTAAGAAAATCTTTTCATAAAATGAAATGGAAAATGCGGATACACCGAAACAATACAATGAAAAATCAAATAAACTTTTAGAAAATGTATAAATATCTATAAATGAAGAAAGAGTTTTGATAAAAATCAAACGGAAAAAGCGGATGTACCGAAAGAATACAATTAAAAATGAAATACGCTTTTAGTAAATGTATAAATATCTACAAATATGAAGAAATGTTTTGATGGAGTGAAATGGAAAAAGCTGATATACCGAAACAATACAATCAAATTAATATAGCATTTTTATGTTATGCAAATTATTTCACCAGAAATCAGCGGAATATGTAAGTTTTTATATTTACATTTTTAAAACTTTTATTCACCCCAAAACAAGGTATGTTACAACTAAGACTTAACGGCTACTGTGATAAGGGCCAGATTTTTAGGGGTATTTTGGGTTATGCAGCTAGATGTTTGTATACATTATATTTAAATTTCTGCATGTTAATTAAGTCGGAAAAACAGGGAGCAGGTAGGGAATTCCAAAGGTAAACAATCTGAGGAATCCAAGCTATTAAAGTATTTAATTTATCTCTTCTCCAGGAGGTTAGACACAAGGTCAGGTGTGGGTTTTGATGAAATTGTTTCAGTGGAACGAACTGGATTCGAACACGGCACAGCCAGGTTCTCAGTCCGCGTCGTTAACCACTTAGCCACCGTGCCATATGAAGCTCTCCAGAATTTAGGGACGTTTACAGTGATGGGGTTGGGATAGTTGGGTTGGTCGGGGGTGTTTGCTTTGAGGGGGTCCAAATGCAGTCAATTCGTCGGAACGCATTCCGTGTATGTACTTGTGCAACAGGCACAGGGTGCATCATGGCGGCGATGGGACAGAGTTCAATAAGTACATGATGAATAATAAATAAAAGGATGAAATTGAAAGAAAAAGAAAAACAGAAAACGGAAAATAGTTGATAAGAAAGAAGTGAAAGAATAAAGAAAGCTACGAACGAAAATAGTTGATGAGAAAGAAGTGAAAGAATAAAGAAAGCTACGAACGAAAATAGTTGATGAAAAAGAAGTGAAAGAATAAAGAAAGCTACGAACGAAAATAGTTTATAAGAAGGAAGTGAAAGAATAAAGAAAGCTACGAACGAAAATAGTTGATGAAAAAGAAGTGAAAGAATAAAGAAAGTTACGAACGAAAATAGTTTATAAGAAAGAAGTGAAAGAATAAAGAAAGCTACGAACGAAAATAGTTGATGAGAAAAAAGTGAAAGAATAAAGAAAGCTACGAACGAAAATAGTTGATGAAAAAGAAGTGAAAGAATAAAGAAAGCTACGAACGAAAATAGTTGATGAAAAAGAAGTGAAAGAATAAAGAAAGCTACGAACGAAAATAGTTGATGAGAAAGAAGTGAAAGAATAAAGAAAGCTACGAACGAAAATAGTTGATGAAAAAGAAGTGAAAGAATAAAGAAAGCTACGAACGAAAATAGTTGATAAGAAAGAAGTGAAAGAATAAAGAAAGCTACGAACGAAAATAGTTGATAAGAAAGAAGTGAAAGTATAAAGAAAGCTACGAACGAAAATAGTTGATAAGAAAGAAGTGAAAGAATAAAGAAAGCTACGAACGAAAATAGTTGATAAGAAAGAAGTGAAAGAATAAAGAAAGCTACGAACGAAAATAGTTGATAAGAAAGAAGTGAAAGAATAAAGAAAGCTACGAACGAAAATAGTTGATAAGAAAGAAGTGAAAGAATAAAGAAAGCTACGAACGAAAATAGTTGATGAGAAAGAAGTGAAAGAATAAAGAAAGCTACGAACGAAAATAGTTGATGAGAAAGAAGTGAAAGTATAAAGAAAGCTACGAACGAAAATAGTTGATAAGAAAGAAGTGAAAGAATAAAGAAAGCTACGAACGAAAATAGTTGATTAGAAAGAAGTGAAAGAATAAAGAAAGCTACGAACGAAAATAGTTGATAAGAAAGAAGTGAAAGAATAAAGAAAGCTACGAACGAAAATAGTTGATTAGAAAGAGGTGAAAGAATAAAGAAAGCTACGAACGAAAATAGTTGATAAGAAAGAAGTGAAAGAATAAAGAAAGCTACGAACGAAAATAGTTGATAAGAAAGAAGTTAAAGAATAAAGAAAGTTACGAACGAAAATAGTTTATAAGAAAGAAGTTAAAGAATAAAGCTACGAACGAAAATAGTTGATGAAAAAGAAGTGAAAGAATAAAGAAAGCTACGAACGAAAATAGTTGATAAGAAAGAAGTGAAAGAATAAAGAAAGCTACGAACGAAAATAGTTGATAAGAAAGAAGTGAAAGAATAAAGAAAGCTACGAACGAAAATAGTTGATAAGAAAGAAGTGAAAGAATAAAGAAAGCTACGAACGAAAATAGTTGATGAGAAAGAAGTGAAAGTATAAAGAAAGCTACGAACGAAAATAGTTGATAAGAAAGAAGTGAAAGAATAAAGAAAGTTACGAACGAAAATAGTTGATGAAAAAGAAGTTAAAGAATAAAGAAAGCTACGAACGAAAATAGTTGATAAGAAAGAAGTGAAAGAATAAAGAAAGCTACGAACGAAAATAGTTGATGAGAAAGAAGTGAAAGAATAAAGAAAACTACGAACGAAAATAGTTGATGAGAAAGAAGTGAAAGAATAAAGAAAGCTACGAACGAAAATAGTTGATGAAAAAGAAGTGAAAGAATAAAGAAAGCTACGAACGAAAATAGTTGATGAAAAAGAAGTGAAAGAATAAAGAAAGCTACGAACGAAAATAGTTGATGAGAAAGAAGTGAAAGAATAAAGAAAGCTACGAACGAAAATAGTTGATGAAAAAGAAGTGAAAGAATAAAGAAAGCTACGAACGAAAATAGTTGATGAAAAAGAAGTGAAAGAATAAAGAAAGCTACGAACGAAAATAGTTGATAAGAAAGAAGTGAAAGAATAAAGAAAGCTACGAACGAAAATAGTTGATGAAAAAGAAGTGAAAGAATAAAGAAAGCTACGAACGAAAATAGTTGATGAAAAAGAAGTGAAAGAATAAAGAAAGCTACGAACGAAAATAGTTGATAAGAAAGAAGTGAAAGAATAAAGAAAGCTACGAACGAAAATAGTTGATGAAAAAAAAGTGAAACAATAAAGAAAGCTACGAACGAAAATAGTTGATAAGAAAGAAGTTAAAGAATAAAGAAAGCTACGAACGAAAATAGTTGATAAGAAAGAAGTGAAAGAATAAAGAAAGCTACGAACGAAAATAGTTGATGAAAAAGAAGTGAAAGAATAAAGAATGCTACGAACGAAAATAGTTGATGAAAAAGAAGTGAAAGAATAAAGAAAGCTACGAACGAAAATAGTTGATAAGAAAGAAGTGAAAGAATAAAGAAAGCTACGAACGAAAATAGTTGATGAGAAAGAAGTTAAAGAATAAAGAAAGTTACGAACGAAAATAGTTGATAAGAAAGAAGTGAAACAATAAAGAAAGATAGTAACGAAAATAGTTGATAAGAAAGAAGTGAAAGAATAAAGAAAGCTACGAACGAAAATAGTTGATAAGAAAGAAGTGAAAGAATAAAGAAAGTTACGAACGAAAATAGTTTATAAGAAAGAAGTGAAAGAATAAAGAAAGCTACGAACGAATATAGTTGATAAGAAAGAAGTGAAAGAATAAAGAAAGCTACGAACGAAAATAGTTGATAAGAAAGAAGTGAAAGAATAAAGAAAGCTACGAACGAAAATAGTTGATGAAAAAGAAGTGAAAGAATAAAGAAAGCTACGAACGAAAATAGTTGATTAGAAAGAAGTGAAAGAATAAAGAAAGCTACGAACGAAAATAGTTGATGAAAAAGAAGTGAAAGCATAAAGAAAGCTAGGAACGAAAATAGTTGATAAGAAAGAAGTGAAAGAATAAAGAAAGCTACGAACGAAAATAGTTGATGAAAAAGAAGTGAAAGAATAAAGAAAGCTACGAACGAAAATAGTTGATGAGAAAGAAGTTAAAGAATAAAGAAAGTTACGAACGAAAATAGTTGATAAGAAAGAAGTGAAACAATAAAGAAAGATAGTAACGAAAATAGTTGATAAGAAAGAAGTGAAAGAATAAAGAAAGCTACGAACGAAAATAGTTGATAAGAAAGAAGTGAAAGAATAAAGAAAGTTACGAACGAAAATAGTTTATAAGAAAGAAGTGAAAGAATAAAGAAAGCTACGAACGAATATAGTTGATAAGAAAGAAGTGAAAGAATAAAGAAAGCTACGAACGAAAATAGTTGATAAGAAAGAAGTGAAAGAATAAAGAAAGCTACGAACGAAAATAGTTGATGAAAAAGAAGTGAAAGAATAAAGAAAGCTACGAACGAAAATAGTTGATAAGAAAGAAGTGAAAGAATAAAGAAAGCTACGAACGAAAATAGTTGATGAAAAAGAAGTGAAAGCATAAAGAAAGCTACGAACGAAAATAGTTGATAAGAAAGAAGTGAAAGAATAAAGAAAGCTACGAACGAAAATAGTTGATGAAAAAGAAGTGAAAGAATAAAGAAAGCTACGAACGAAAATAGTTGATAAGAAAGAAGTGAAAGAATAAAGAAAGCTACGAACGAAAATAGTTTATAAGAAGGAAGTGAAAGAATAAAGAAAGCTACGAACGAAAATAGTTGATAAGAAAGAAGTGAAAGAATAAAGAAAGCTACGAACGAAAATAGTTGATGAAAAAAAAGTGAAAGAATAAAGAAAGCTACGAACGAAAATAGTTGATAAGAAAGAAGTGAAAGAATAAAGAAAGCTAATAATAACTAACAAAAACACATTAAAAGAAAAAAAGAAAAATGGCGTCCATGTAAAATTTGTTATTTTCGAAAGAGATATAATTCAGTTATCTCCCTTTTCGACTTCGCGCATAGTGAAGGTGGTCGAAAATGGAGATTACCGAATAATATGTTTATGAAACTATAACATAGATATTAAAGTCTTTAGGTTAGGAGTAAACTGTAGTATCTGTTGTAGTACTATACTAAATCTTGAAAAATGACGCTGCCTTCGTGGGGAGGCAAGTAAATAGGAACATTGACATGGACGCTATTTTTCTATAAATATTAACTTACCTACAAGTTTTACTCTTATTTGTTTGGATTTAATATAAGATTAATAATAAAACTGGCTTAACATTACTATTAGCGACATAAATTATTTAAAAATAAATACGGTAGGAAAATTAGTCAGAAAACGTTTTATTTTCTTTAGGTTAGGTACTTTACTGCCTGTAGATTAAACAAGATGGTTATTTTGCTCACAATCAATAGTTACGGTAATTTAACATGCTTATATACGCTAGTAAAGGTAACACATTAATTTCTTACGCAAATAGGTCACAACTGAGTAGGTAAACCCAAATAGATTGTTTTGGGCTAATTTCCAAATTGTATTTCTTTATAATAATTCATGTCGCCAATAGTAACGTTTATCGGAAAGTGAATGTAAAGAAAAAAAGACAAAAACACACACATGAATAAAAACGAAACTGTAAGGGAAAATCAAAACTGAATTGAAAATGTCTAAAAATAGAAAAAAAAGAGATTATAAGTATGAATGAAGAAAATTGGGATGAAAGAAAGATGGCTGAAATAATAAAGAAAGAAGAAAGAAAAAAAAAGAGAAAGAAAAAATAAAGAATGAAAGGAAAAAAAAAGAAAGAAAGAAAGTAGAAAGAAGGAAAGAAAAAAGAAGGAAACTAGAAAAAAGAAATAAATAAGAAAGAAAAAAGAAGAAAGAAAGTAGACATAAAAAATAACAAGCCGCGCGTGCGTGGCCCCTCTCTGTATGTGACTTGATATGGCGAGTGTAAAATGCAATAAATTTGGGCAATTTGGGGCATTTTTGACCCCCTGAGGCGCGAACCAGAATTTTTCTGACGTCAAGAATGTTCATTTTATATCCAGAACAATTGCCTCTACATTTTGGCCAAGTTTCAGAAAAATTGAATGGATGGATCAAACGTTATGGGAGAAAAGGGTCATTTTTTGCCATTTTGGGGGCTTTTGAACCCCTGGGGGCACGAACCAGATTTTTTCCAAGGTCAGCGATACTTATTTTCTATTAGGAACAATTGCCTCCACATTTTGGCCAAGTTTCAGAGAAATTGAATGGATGGATAAAAAGTTATGGGGCAAAAAATAACATTTTTTGCCATTTCGGGGCCTTTTGACCCCCTGGGGGGCTAACCAGATTTTATTTCAAAAATCGGAGAATGTCACTTTCTAACCTGACCAAAGTTACAACTTCATGCAAAATTTCAGAGAAATTCAATGGAGAATTGCGGAGAAAAATACGGACGGACGGACGGACATGCCTCAAAACATAAAGAAGGAAAGGTAACAGAAAGACAAAACAAGGAAAGAAAAAGAAAGAAGATTAAAAGAAAGAAAGAAAGAAAGAAAGAAGAAAGAAAGAAGAAAAGGAAACAGAAAAGTAGGAGGACGAAAGAAGAAAGAAAAAAGAAAAAATAAGGGAGAAAAAAAGAAGAAAGGAAAGAGAAAGAAAGAAAAATAAAAGAAGAAAAAAAGGAATGAAAACAGAAAGGAAAAACAAAGAAAGAAAAAAAGAAGAAGAAATAAGAAAGAAAGAAGAAGAAAAAAGAAAGAAAGAAAGAAAAAGACAAAAAGAAGAAATTAAGAAGAAAGAAAAAAAGAAAAAAGAAAAGGAAACAAAAAGAAAGAAAAAACTAGAAAGAAAAAAGAAAGAAGGAATGTAAACAGAAAGAAAAGAAAGAAGAAAGAAAAAAAAAAGAAGGAATGTAAACAGAAAGAAAAGAAAGAAGAAAGAAAAAAGAAAGAAGGAATGTAAACAGAAAGAAAAGAAAGAAGAAAGAAAAAAGAAAGAAGGAATGTAAACAGAAAGAAAAGAAAGGAGAAAGAAAAAAGAAAGAAGGAATGTAAACAGAAAGAAAAGAAAGGAGAAAGAAAAAAGAAAGAAGGAATGTAAACAGAAAGAAAAGAAAGGAGAAAGAAAAAAGAAAGAAGGAATGTAAACAGAAAGAAAAGAAAGGAGAAAGAAAAAAGAAAGAAGGAATGTAAACAGAAAGAAAAGAAAGGAGAAAGAAAAAAGAAAGAAGGAATGTAAACAGAAAGAAAATAAAGAAGAAAGAAAAAAGAAAGAAGGAATGTAAACAGAAAGAAAAGAAAGAAGAAAGAAAAAAGAATGGAAAAGAAAGAAAGTCTTGACAATAAAATAAAAGGAAAATTGCAAAAGTTTACAAATAAAAACAAACAAAAGAAAAGAAAAAGAAACATTTATTGATTTCTAAATTTTACAAATATAGACAAATAAAAAGTGAAAAAGGAATTATGATGAAATAGAATGGAAAAGGCGGATATACCGAAACAATAAAATTAAATGATTCTATATGGTAAACTTGATAGGCCTATATTTCTTTTTTGTCATCTTGGGTGTTTTTCTCACAATGTTTCTGTCGACCTTCTTCAGGTGTGACTTGTCGAACACGGACCCGTGGCACAACGGATAAAAGTGCTGAGCAATAATCAGTTCTAAGTTACAATCTTCTGACGATACTACTACGAATACAATTACGAAATACTTAAGACTTTTACTTGGTCATGGCTTGTCGAACACGGACCAAGAGCAAGCTAACTCCTCGTGGATTAAATAAAGGGTTACGTTCTAAATTTTGTGCAGATTCCCGATTTCGACATAAAGATACCTGAGTTCGACAAGACGCACCTGAAGAAGGCAGGAGGTTACATCGGCCGAAATGTTGTGAGAATAAAATCCAAGATGAGAACACTAGTTCGAATAATCTAAATAATACAAATAAACTTATTTTTTATTATTAAATAGATTAGAAAAAAATATATATTTTTTTATATTTACAATTGAAAACATAACCATAGAAGATAAAAATGGATGAAGAAAGGAATATCAATCTTACATAATAAACCTGTCCGAATAATTGGAAATCATTTGATATTTCGTGACACGCCTCTCCTTGTCAAAAATAACACACAAAAGAAAAGTTCGACAGGAATCCAGTAAGATATCACCTTCGATTGTTTATTTTTGTTTATTCCAGCTTCTCATCAACCCGGCTATCTGCATTGCCTTCAGCCTTCTTAATACATTTATTTAAAAGATAAAGCATTTAAGGGTTAAACCTATGGAAGACCAACACTTTTAACTATTAGGCTATGGGCACCGCTTATATGAATTGTTGGAACCTTTTATCAGATCTTGATATATAGTATTACAACTTACAGAATTAGTATTATTTTACTCACTAGGAGTTCTCACCCATGTCATCGTCAGTGATTGCTCACTGACAACAACCAGCGATGTTCCCAGGAGTCTGAGTGACAACAAGCCTCCCCAGATTTCCAGTGCTCTCCACTTCTTTTCGATAACCACCGCAAATGGCTTTACGATATCGCAACAGCCGCTTACCATTGATTTCTCGTTGGCAAGGACCATTGATCTTCTCTGGGATTTGGGTGGCAATAAGCCTCCCTAAGATCCCAGAATTCTTCGCACTCTTCCAGTGGAGGTCTTATTTGTGCTGTCTCTCCTCGGCCTTCTCATCCTCCTTGACACCTCTACAAATATATTGTGTGGTGTCAGCCTAGGTCGTCACCATTTTTTTTTTTTGAGGGGTGGACAGCTTATGTTGTGTCTTGCTGTATTTATTCATTCGGTGGTGTTGTTCCTGTGGTTTTGTTTTCTTCTTGTACTTCCATGTGACTGGTTACCATTTGTAGCTTATGCGGGTTGGTTTCCGCGTTCGAGGGGTTTCCTTAAGATTGTAGCTGTTTTGATCATTATGATCATTTGATCATTGATAATATATTATTATTATTATTATCATTATTATTATTATTATTATTATTATTATTATTATTATTATTATTATTATTATTATTTGTACTCACTAGGAGTTCTCATACATATCATCGTCAGTGATTGCTCACTGACATCAACCAGTGGTATTTCCTGGAGTCTTAGTGACAACAAGCCTCCCCAGATTTCCAGCATTCTTGACCTTTTCGATAACCACCGCAAATAACCTTGCGGTATCGCAACAGCCACTTACCATTTTGGGGTGAGGGAGGGAAAGGGGAGAGTTTATGGTGTTTCTTGTAATTTATGTTCCTTAGTTCATTTTTGTGTGGTGATAGCTGAGGCCGGTGTAATTTATTGGCGGGATGAGATTATGAAGTGATGTTTCTTGCAGTTTCTGTTCCTTGGTTCGTGTTGTGGTGTTCTTTGTGTGGTTTTGTTTTCTCCCTGTAGTAAATTCCCTGTAACTGGTTACCCTTTGTGACTTATGCGGGTTGGTTTACGCATTCCAAGATTTTCCTTAAGATTGCTTTTGATTGATTGATTGGGTTTTACGGCATATCAACTACTTGGTTATTTAATAAGATGGCAGCTGTTTTGATCATTGCCGTCCTTTGTATGGTTTCGATGGTCCGTTTGATTCCAATTTCTCCCAGTCTTTTCTCCAGTTTTTTTGGGGGGATTGTTCCTTGTGCTCCTACGATTATTGGTATTATACTAACTTTCTCCATGCACCATATTCCTTTCAGTTCTTTAAATTATTATTATTATTATTATTATTATTATTATTATTATTATTATTATTATTATTATTATTATTATTATTATTATTATTATTATTATTTATCTTTTTTTATATTACAATTTAAAAATGTTTGATAACAGCTTTAAAAATAGTTTGAAAAAGAGAAAGAGAACAAAACAGAGAAAAAAGCGGGATTTTTTTTTAATTCAACCCAGATCGGCAGGCGGAAGGAAACAAAATAAAGAAATCGAAGAAGGAAAGAAAAAAAAAGAAAAATCACAGACGATTTTATAAAAATAAAAGAATGAAAAAACGAAACGATAAAAAAATAAACAATGAAAATAAATGAAGGAATATCATAAAAAAAACATTGACACTTCCAAAGCATGTGGACCTGATCTTATCCCTGCAATAGTTTTAAGGTAATGCTTTGCTGAGCTGGTCCCTATCCTCTCCAAACTCTACAACAAATGCCTCGCCGAATCTTTCTTCCCTGGTAGCTAGAAAATTGCCTGTGGTACCAATGTTCAAGAATTCTGGTGAAAGAACTGAACCACAAAATATTCGTCCTATCACTCTCCTCCCGCTCTTTGCTAAAGTATTTGAATCCTTAATCAATCTAGCGATATTCCACCATTTTGTTAAGGCAAAACCTCTTTCCGACCAACAGTATAAGTTTAGGCAAGCCCGTTCTACTGCGGATATCTTAACAGTTATCTCGGAACGCATTGACCATACACTGGTGAATCTAGGGGGTAACGCTTGATATATCCAATGCTTTTGGTCTGGCATGAATGTCTTCTCGTTAAAATTAATTTGTACCGGGCAAGTTTTTTTTATATAATTAAATCCTTTTTTAGCCAAAAGGAAGATCCAGGTTTTTTTTTATGGTCGTACATCTAAACAATGTCATGTTGATGCGGGTGTGTCCCAGGGGTCGACTGGTGATACCAGATCAGGCTGCCCTGTGGCTCCCTGAGACGAAATTCACCTACATTGACGTTTTTTGTTTTTCTTCTTTTTTTTTTTTTTTTGTAAAACTTAATTATGTTCTACAAAACCAAAAACAAAAACAACAGCCCCTCTCCCTTTCTCCCTCCCCTTTTTTATTTTATTTTTAGAACTTGAAGCATAAAAACTTTTACTATAATGACCAGATTCGGCATTAAATAACCCAAAAAGGGTTGATATGCCGTAAAATAAAACTACCAAACCAAAAACGATGATTAAACATTTGAAGATATAAAGAACTTGAAGCATAAAAACTTTTACTATAATGACCAGATTCGGCATTAAATAACCCAAAAAGGGTTGATATGCCGTAAAACAAAACTACCAAACCAAAAACGATGATTAAACATTTGAAGATATAAAGAACTTGAAGCATAAAAACTTTTACTATAATGACCAGATTCGGCATTAAATAACCCAAAAAGGGTTGATATGCCGTAAAACAAAACTACCAAACCAAAAACGATGATTAAACATTTGAAGATATAAAGAACTTGAAGCATAAAAACGTTTACTATAATGACCAGATTCGGCATTAAATAACCCAAAAAGGGTTGATATGCCGTAAAACAAAACTACCAAACCAAAAACGATGATTAAACATTTGAAGATATAAAGAACTTGAAGCATAAAAACTTTTACTATAATGACCAGATTCGGCATTAAATAACCCAAAAAGGGTTGATATGCCGTAAAACAAAACTACCAAACCAAAAACGATGATTAAACATTTGAAGATATAAAGAACTTGAAGCATAAAAACTTTTACTATAATGACCAGATTCGGCATTAAATAACCCAAAAAGGGTTGATATGCCGTAAAACAAAACTACCAAACCAAAAACGATGATTAAACATTTGAAGATATAAAGAACTTGAAGCATAAAAACTTTTACTATAATGACCAGATTCGGCATTAAATAACCCAAAAAGGGTTGATATGCCGTAAAACAAAACTACCAAACCAAAAACGATGATTAAACATTTGAAGATATAAAGAACTTGAAGCATAAAAACGTTTACTATAATGACCAGATTCGGCATTAAATAACCCAAAAAGGGTTGATATGCCGTAAAACAAAACTACCAAACCAAAAACGATGATTAAACATTTGAAGATATAAAGAACTTGAAGCATAAAAACTTTTACTATAATGACCAGATTCGGCATTAAATAACCCAAAAAGGGTTGATATGCCGTAAAACAAAACTACCAAACCAAAAACGATGATTAAACATTTGAAGATATAAAGAACTTGAAGCATAAAAACTTTTACTATAATGACCAGATTCGGCATTAAATAACCCAAAAAGGGTTGATATGCCGTAAAACAAAACTACCAAACCAAAAACGATGATTAAACATTTGAAGATATAAAGAACTTGAAGCATAAAAACTTTTACTATAATGACCAGATTCGGCATTAAATAACCCAAAAAGGGTTGATATGCCGTAAAACAAAACTACCAAACCATACCAAACCAGGGGTCGATCCTTGGTTCGTTATTATTCCTGATCTTTATCAACGACCTCCCTGATGAAATTGTGTTCGAGATGGGTATATTTGTTTACTAGACCACACTCTATTCCAGACATGTGGGAAAAACTAAGACATGCATATCCAGGGCAATGGCTGAATCCTTAGAAAATGAGCTTCAGCCTGTAGTGGAATGGGAACATAAATGGTTGGTAACATTTAATGCTACTAAAACAAAGCTTCTTTTCCTTTCAACAACTATGATAAACCTTTTCACCCACCTATTGCCATGACCCATAGCACCCTACCTGCGAGTTCATCATTCAAACTACTCGACCTAACATTCACAGATAACATGAATTGGAACAAATACTTAGAAGACATTGCCGACGCTGCTGCAAGGCAAAATGGGCTCCCTTTACCGAGCTAGAAAACTGGTCACACCTGCCAACACCCTATATCTCTACAAAGCCAACATTCGGCTATGCATGGAGTATTGTTGTCGCATCTGGACAGGCGCACCAAACGCTAACCTCTCTATCTTGGACAGGATGCAAAAAAAGAGTATCTAATCTAATAGGCCCTTCACTATTCAGCATGCTTCAGTTTCTTTCCCATCACAACAATGTTGCATTCCTTTACTGAAATGTGTTCTCATGAATGTGTTGCACTGATGCCCGCTCTACGTAAATACCCCGATCAACCCGTCAGTCAGCAAGATCCCACCCCTTCACTGTAGAGGTCCCCAGATGGCAGAGGGAGTTCTACTCTAATAGGTTATTTGCTCGTATTGCTGGCCTTTGGAATTCCTTGACTGTACTAACATGCAGAAATTTAAATATAATGTGAATAAACATCTTGCTGCACAACTCCCCACTTAGAGTGCCCTGATTCACAGTAGTCCATTACGTATCAGTGGCGTTGTGCCTTGTTTTGGGATGAAAAAAAGTAACAATTTTATTTGCTAAACTTAAGACGACAGAAGACAGGTAAATAAAGAGCAAATAAATAAAGAAAAAGGAAAGAAAACGAAACAAATTAAACAAAACGAAAGAGTTACTTTGACAAATACACAGAAAAAATAGAGAAGAAAGATTAATGCTGAGTTTGTTAGAAAGAAAATGGGAAGGAAAGTAAGTAAACGTAAAAGAAAAATTGAAAATGAAAAATGAAGAACGAACAAAAACAAAGAACAGAAATGATCTCTATAATAAAGTAAAGTCAGTTTTTCTTTATTTCATTACAGATTTCGAACCAAAACCTACATACGCTAATCCGTTCCATCAAAATATTCGTTTGTTTTGTTCTCTTTCAAAATGTCTTACATTTTTCTTCAGGTAATCTGTTTCTCCCAACACAGTCATTTACAGAAGAGCTCGCAGTCATTTTCCCTCTCACACTAATATCTACTCCCACAATCCTATAGTCACCGGAAAATTTTCTTAATAGGTTGAATTTATTTGCTAAATTGCTGCTATGATTTCATTTTTTTTTAGTTTTCTCTATATTATCGACTAGATTTTAAATCTAAATAAAGATACTCCTTCTCCTTTCCGGTTGTATTTCAGAATGATGGATTACCAGAATAGCGGTTCACCACTAAACAGAACAATACCATCTTACTTTTTACACATTAAAAGTATTTTCTTTCAGATTTCTAGCATAATAACATTCATATCACAAGATCAATTGCATTCGTGCGTCACATTAAATATTTTTTACATTGTTTTTCATCTTTATTACTCGATTTTCGCCTATTTACAGATATTCAAAAATAAGGGAGTATCATTAGAATAAATAATCTTATTTACGAACACATAACGTAAAAACGCGAATATGCAACATGGCCGCTAATTTCGTTTTAATTCGCTTCCTAACTCATGTTTTTCGTGGCATTTTTATCGAATGAATCGTACTCTTTTTATCTCGCCGTGTCTAGCATTCGTTTACACACATGTTTCTTCTTTCCTTTTGCATCAAAACATAAACAAATAACTATACGAATCCGAATCATATGCATGCTTATTGCTTTCGTTTAACGCGCGTATCTCTTTTATTTTGCGTATTGTTTTTTTATAGAATTACTCCCCTCATTACGTCATACTTTTTACACATTTCTTTTCTTAGGCATGCTCTTTAGTTTTATATTTTTATTTTTATTTTTACGTTTGGTGATACTGCTTTCTTGCTGTGAATATATTGCAATGACTAACCAAAGACTGGAGCTCAGGCGAGCACTTTCTATGTAAATAACGATAGAGTGGTGAGAGACTAGCAACGTCTCTTCGGTGAAAAAAAGGGTTGTAGAGAAAAGACGATTTTGGACTCTGTCTAGGCAGGACAGAGTTTTTTTGTGCGGCACCTCCCCAGATGTGGAAGCAGTATTTCATCTTTGGACATTTCTGACTTATATAAGTAGAGGATTGCATCAAGAGTCGGGTACTAGATAGATTCAACAATTTTTCCAGCGACCTTGGCATTTTAGCCCAGAGATACATGCACTGCCGGAAACGCCTCTGGGGGTCTTCTTTTGAAATTATGTTTATCTCCGTCGTCGTTATCTCTTTTTTCCAACCCTCTCAACAACAGCTGCACTCCGAGCAGTTTGTGGGCCTGCCAGCACGCTGGTCACTCTCCGCTGATGTGCGTCCATTTTTGAATCGGTTGAACCACTCCTTGATTTGTGTTACATCCATCGCATCTTCTCCAAACACCTGCTGAATCTAAAGCGACGGCGGAGATGAACACCATTCCAAAAAAAGACTTCCAGAGGTGTTTCTACCAGTTGATGGACCGGTGGGCTAAGTGTGTGCAAGCACAGAGGGCCTACGTTGAAGGGGATTAGGCTCCCAACCCTGTCACGTATTTGAAATATTTTTCTGGTCTAAGAGCGGATACATTTTAGACAGGCCTCGCATATTATAACTCAGCAGAATACAAAATTTATGACATCATCAATATTTTGTAACCATGCTCCTAATATTCAACATCAACAAATATTATTGTGTACATATGTTTCAGAAATTTTTATCGTCCATCAACTAATCTTCAGCACAAAATTCTTTATCAATTCGTTTCAGGCAAAACGAACAATAGAATGGTTGAATGATCACAGACACATTAGACTAAAATAACCAACAAATCTTTTTATTATTTTATGACAGTCTAATAATAATTGGATTCAATGTCATATGTATATATTTTGGGGCCTGTAACGAATTAATAAAGATTTTGGACTATAAAAATTTCTGAAACATATGTACACAATAACACTTGTTGATGTTGAATTTGTTGAGCTTGATTACAAAATATTGATTATGTCAGATTTTGTACTCTACCGAGTTGTTTATATATATATATATATATATATATGTAGTAAGTTATGAAAATATATTCATGGGAATTAAGCTACACAGAGGCTTCCACGTTTCATCACGGAAGGAATCGCCAGGCTAAAATGCATTTTAGCATGATGATTCCCTCCGGGGATGAAACGCGGAAGCCTCTGTGTAGCTTAATTGACATAAATATAGTTTCATGACTTACTAACTAGCTCTACTCACGTATCGAGCACTGTTGAAGTAAATACTGAAAATTAATACATAAAAATGATATCTCCTTATAACATTTTATCTGGATACATGAAATAATATATATATACATATATATATATATATATATATATATATATATATATATATATATATATATATATATATATATATATGTGTGTGTGTGTGTGTGTGTGTGTGTGTGTGTATGTGTTCCACACTTAAAGGAATATATATATATATATATATATATATATATATATATATATATACATATATATATATATATATTCCATTACGTGTGGAACATATTGATGCAAAAACTAATGTTTTCCACTTAGCGTAAAGGCAATACTCTCCTGTAAAAGAATTGAGTACTCCCGGTTGTCAGTATAATAAGTTTAAGTATTAAATCTTTTGTATTCTTTAGATTATTTGTATTACTTTTCTCATCTTTGTTTGTTTTTTTGGGGGGGGGTCACAACATTACGACTTACTTTAGCTGAATCTCTTCGAATCTAAGAAAATGTTAATCGAACTTCGAAATTTTTATGTCGAAATCGTGAATTGAATCCCGAATTCAACCCTTTATTTAATCCATAGGAGTAGATTGTTCTCATCCTGTCAACCATGACTGCGTTGATGGATTAATTTTATGTGGTATTCTTAGTTATTATCGCCTGTAGTAAGAATTGAAATTGAAATTTCAGAGGACTATCACTATATTGTTTTCACTGGGCAATGCTCTAACTTCAAATTCTACCGTCCAACTATGTAAGGAAAGGAATATACCCTGCCAACAATATCGATCAAAGGTAACGCATCACGCAATAATTCCCGAGCATGATATATAGATGGCGCCACTAATAAAATGTGATTTTTATTAAGTACTAACCTTCAAATGAAAAATATCAGAATTTGAGCCCAATCGGATTTATAAGTTTATAAATTAAAGTCTTTTGAGTGCAGTTTCTGTTGTAAATTTTCAAAGCAATGACAATATCTGGATTTCGTGTGTTTATAAAGTATTGCTTTCTGATGGAAAACATACCGTTGAAGCAAAGCATTCGCTTGATAAGTGTAATCCGGACTCTTCTCCGTCGGAAACAACGGTTAAGAGGTGGTACGCTGAGTTTAAACGCGGTCGTACAGACACAAATGATGCTGAACGCTAAGGTCGTTCAAATTCGACAGTTGTCCCGAAAAACGTAAAAAAAAGGTCCACAAACTATTTGGGGCCGATCATGAATTGAAGGTGCGTCATATAGCAAAGGAGTCGAAGAAAACGGTTAGTGTATTCATCACTTTGCATGGACATTTGTCAATGAGAAATCTGTGTTCAAATTGGGTGCCGCGTTTGTTCACAGTCAAACAAAAGCAACAACACGTAAACGAATCAGAGCGTTGTTTGCAATAAAAATAAAAAGGAGAGAAAAACTATCCTCCTCTAAACAAAATTCTGGAAGAAAGCTGAAGCTCTCTAAAAAAAGATCGTAGAGCCTTTGTAAGGATTGTGAAGAAATGGCACAACACCACGGCACCCAAAATTACAATCATCTTGATAATCTGGATTCCATGGGAAGGTCTGCCACTAGAAAACCATTTGATTTTACTCTTTGTAAAATGACATAAAAGTAGTGCGAAAGTGTTTTTTCTCGGAATTAATTTTATCCGTGTGTTCTTTCAGTAGTTCATGAATATAGTAGAATGTGAAGGGCAATTAAAGAAGTGTTAGTTTTGTGTGTAGTGGAATTAA
>OY744519.1:211695432-211697932 GCA_963556195.1 Sepiola atlantica
GTTGTTGTTGTTGCTGTTGTTGTTGTTGTTGCTGCTGTTTGTGGTGGTGTTGCTGTTGCTGCTGTTGTTGCTGTTGTTGTTGTTGTTGCTGTTGTTGTTGTTGTTGTTGCTGTTGTTGCTGTTGCTGTTAGTGGTGGTGTTGTTGTTGCTGTTTTTGCTGTTGTTGCTGCTGTTGTTGTTGTTGCTGCTGTTGTTGTTGTTGTTGTTGTTGTAATTGTTGTTGTTGATAGAAAAGAAAGAGAGGTGATTTAATTGAAACATTCTTACAATGGTGAATCTATTTTTAAACATTTCTCGATCTGAATGGTTATTGTCAAGATATTTCTTTTTTAATAAAATGTTGTGAACGCTCTCGCGTGAAGGTGACGATCACCGTAAAACGCTATAAAAACAAATGCTTTATCAACGGAAAAGACAAATTTGGAAAAATTAGATGAATTAAGAAAAAAGTGGTAAACATGAATTAAGAGGATGAAATATTTATTAGAATTGGATCTTTATTTTGGTATTTTTTAAACTTTTGTCCCACACCCCTAAATAAGGCATATTGCAACAGTAAGGGGTTACTGTGATAATGGCTAGATTTATAGGGACAACATGTAAAGAGAGTTGGGCAACAAGATGTTTGATCACATTAGATCTAAATTTTTGCATGTTGGTATGGTTGAGGAAACAGGGAGCAGGGGGTATTCCAATGGCAGACTATCTGAGGAAATAAATTATTAGAGTAATAAATCTTTCGGCATCTTTGCAATGGAGGGTGGGATTTTACTGCTGGCAAGAGGGTATGCGTTGGACGTCTTGCAGAAATTGACTTCCCAACTAACCTGTCTTTATTTATCTCTTTTTCTACCAAATTCATTTTTATCACTTCCTTCTCGTGTTTTCACTTGCCTTCTCCTGTGAACTGGACCTGCTACCTTAACTGTTCTACGTCTACCGACCCAAAAATCGATCCATTCTTTTAACGAGGCTATACCATCGAGATCTCCTGTCCTTCACACATTTCCCTCTGTTTAAAGTTTGGGGGATCATCCTAAGTTGGGAGCTGTGCAGTGAGATGTCTGCTTACATTAGTTTTAAATTTCTTCATGTCAGTACAGTCGGAGAAACAGGGAGCACGGAGAGAGTTTCAGTAGCCGGCAGCACGAAGGAAAGAAGCTATTGGAGGTTCCCAGATACTGGAGAGCCTTCTACTCCAATAGCTTCTTTCCTCGAGCTGACAGCCTTTGAAACTCCCTCCCTGCTCCCTGTTTTCCCGACTGTATCGACATACAAAAATTTAAAACTAATGTGAACAAAAATCTTGCTTTACAGCACCCAATTGAGGATGATCCCCTAAAATTTCACCCTAATTCTCAGTAGCCCCTTACGTTTACAGTGGCAACTTGTCTTATTTGGGGTGAACTCAGTTTTTAAAAAAAAAAGGTGAGGTGAGGTGTATAAAGAGCGCTGTGAATTTTGGGTTAGAATGGTTATAACAGAAGTTTAAAAATTCGGTTGGTGACAGAAGAATAGGAAAGATTAAGTAAACGGGAAATCCGGAGGCAAAAATCAAGGAAGGAAAAACATTTGAAGAGGAAATATAAGGGAGAATTTCCTAAAGGGAAACCGAAAATGAAACTTAAAATGAAAGTGAAAGTGAAAGTGAAAGTGAAAGTAGATACTTAAACAGAGAAGGTGATAGAGATCTCTGGTAAACCGAACTGAAATTGCCGAAGAGGGGAGGAGAGAGAAGTGGGCATGGCCGGTGGTATAGATGCATTATTGACAGGGGAGATGGGTTGATGGATACATAGAGGAGAGGGGTGCAATATCAGAAGGAAGATAGGAGGGAGGTGTTAACTGCGGATGATAGTTGCGACGCACGTGTATGCAAGCACGTCCGTGTGGGCGTATGCCTGCATGCGTCAGGTTTGCTATGCGTGCGCGACTGAGTTGCGAGGAGGGTAGGTCGGTAGGGAAGGGCTTCGAAAGTTTGACGGCAGCCAGGAGGAAGGGGAGGAGTGAAACGGCGCTAGAGACCGGTGTGCAAGGAGGACGGTGGGAAAGATAGCATGGAAGGTGGGGTGAGAAGAGGGGGGAAGTGGCAGGTTGTCGTCGAAAGAAGAACAAGAAGAGGAGACTTGGGCGAACTGATTGAGAAGATGGAGAAGCGAGCCTGTTCTATTAGCGGCAACGTACGTATCGAAGACGAGGACGACGACGACGACGCTAGAGGTAGACTCGCATGTTCCAGTTCTAAACGACCTCCACCCTGCACAGGAACTCTAGCAGAATCGGCACATCTACACAGTATGCAGGGTTCCTACAGCATCAACGGCCTCCTGGCCTCCCACGAGGGACAGAACCTTGGGGACAATCCCTCTCCGAGGGGGGCAGACACAGGTCTAACAAATGGATTTAACAGTGCAAAATATTTGGGTAAGTGGGTCTATTTAGACATTTATAAACCACCTTATTTTCGTCTATACCCTTATACAGCGTTTGTATGTGTTGA
>OY744519.1:211705432-211707932 GCA_963556195.1 Sepiola atlantica
CTGAAAGTTGGGAAATATTTAGTCATTTTTTCTCATGTATATTTTTTAAAATAATACAAATTCGGAAAACATCTCCATTTTCACAAAGGATTTCCACCCCGTTTTGGGGCCTATTTTTCGTAAAACTAAATATAGCCCACATTACTACCTCTTACGTCTAGCGGCTGAGTTCCAAAATTCATATAATGATGGGTCGATTGGTTTAGGAGTTAATCCTGTGCATACAAATATATAAACATATACCTAACTTTGTCTGGGTCGAGATATACAAAAAGAAAATATTCAAATTATTTGAAACTTTTCATTGGTTCATCCGTTTGCCGATGTTCATGAAACTTCTTCAGGGTTTGTCAAGTCGAAGTTTCAAAAGGTTTCTTTTCTTAAATTAAAAGCTTGCGTTTCTACGTTTTTATATTCGACATATTATAACCTGGGGACAGTCACTTTTATATTAAAAAAACGACTGGTTTATCAGCTTACTAGCTAGCTTTACCGGATCGTTGTCGCTTCGCAAATTCGCCACTTTAAACCTTCATTTAAAATAATAAACATCTCATTCATCACTTTGTTGTAAACACGATACGAAAATGTTCTCATCTGTGTTTATATAGATAGATAAACACTAACATTCGTTTTGGTAATTTCGATATGAATTTATTTACCTTGTAAATGTGATCGGAAAGAAAAAGAAAGGAAAAATAGGTTTTCCTTTTCACTTGCAATTTAGAAATAGATCCCAACCTGAAAAAAGAAACTTTTGAAAACGTAAGTGCTAAATATTTTTCTTGGAAATAAAACAAGATTGCGAAACAAAACGATATGGTATATTAAAATCAAAATAATCATCGAATTTAAAAACGATAACAAATAATAGTTAATTAATAAAATGTCCTTTTTAAAAACCAATATGCAAATTAGTTAACCTTGCGACTGATATTGCATGAACGGTCTATCAAAATATGGCACGTCTATTGTGTGTAGCTGAATTCACTTCAACACAAAATCCTCCTTGGCCTTTTGGCTAAGATCAGAGTGTAGTATCTGTTCCGATGGATGCTCACTCTGTAGACCGGTATTGTCTTGGCCTTCGGGTCTTTTATCTGCCGGGTTGAGGTATACTGTCCTGGGTTTTCCTAGTAGGTGCACTCTCCCAGGCCTTACCTCCCCTCTTTGGGGAGGAGTAAGTTTATTGCTTGCTGCCTGAGGCGCCCTGACCGGGGAATGCCGACGGGGTTGCCCAGGTTATTTTTGATAGGCCAGAGTTCTCCTTTTTTTTAGGGGCGCTGGCTTGATCTCCCTACCTTCCCGACCTTGTGTCACATATTCCTGCGGTGGGATAGAATTAAATACCGTTGAATTAATTCGTCCCCATCCCGTTCAGTCTCTCATTAACTTCGGTTAATTGAGGACGTCGGGATGGGAAAATACTAGTCGAGGATTCGTTCTCGACAATCAGGAACTGACCAATTTCGGTGACCTTTTATCTACCGGGCTGAGGTATACTGTCCTGGGTTGCCACAGGAAATGCACCTTCCCAGGCCTTGCCCACCCTCTTTGGGGTGAAGTAACTTCATTGCTTACTGTCTGCGGCGCCCTGACCGGGGAATTCCGACGGGTTATTTTTCCTAGGCCAGAGTGCACCTTCTTTAGGGGCGCTGGCTTGACTCTTCCCCCACCTTCTCGACCTTGTGTCACATGTTCCTGCGGTGGGAAGCCATTAAATACCTGACTTAATTTGACATGGGCGTTTTGACTTCACCGTTAGAAATGGGCCCAGTTTTCGCACTTATTTATTTAGATAACGAAGCTTTCAAAAAGTCGAATATTATGACGTCCTTTTCCATGATATATATATATATATATATATATATATATATATATATATATATATATATATAATGACTGAATTAAAATTTGAAGATAAATATTGTATCTTTAAATAATGATATATCGTGATAATGGAAAGCTCAATATATTGGATAGAGCAATAAATCTAGAAAAAGAATGATGAAAATAAAAGTAGAAAAAAAAGGATAACTCTCAAATCCTTAATCCATGGATTTTCAAAGATAAGTTCTTCTCATTAGACGATAAAAATCAGTAATGTATGTATTACCGGTAAAAATAATCATATTTTCATAAATAATAATTTCATATTTTCAAAGCTTCTATGTTACTGGTTCCGGTCTTTATCTTGTGACGAGAAGAATTTGTTTTTGAAAATCCATGGATTAAGGATTTGAGATTTCTCCTTGTTTTTGAAAAATTTATACTTTTATTTTCATCATTCTTTATATATATATATATATATATATATATATATATATATATATATATATATATATATATATATATATAGTAGGCTATGAAAATATATTTATGGTAATTAAGCTACACAGAGGCTCCCGCGTTTCATCCGCGGAGGGAATCTTCAGGCTAAAATGCATTTCTGTGTAGCTTAATTGCCATAAATATATTTTCATAGCTTACTACATAGCTC
>OY744519.1:211712932-211715432 GCA_963556195.1 Sepiola atlantica
TATATATATATATATATATATATATATAAAGTATAAATTCTTTTCTTTATACAAACATTATTGGCTACGTATTTGCATACATATTTCAGCTGCCATTTCGTTCGAGATCCAGCTTCCTAAGACCTCGTACCAATCGAAAATATATATCGTGCAATATCCCCTTTTTATTAATGCAATTTCATTCTTTAATTATAATTCGCTACTTGTTATACTTAAAACCAAAATCCTAAATAATAAACATTTCGTTCTTAACTTTGTTGTAAACCCGAAACAAAATATTTCTAATTCATTCACTATATAGAAAGAGATTGATAAGCGTTAACTTTTTGGTATTTTCGATACAAATTTACTCATCTTTTAAATGTGATCGTACAGAAATGGAAAAAAAGAAAACAAGTTACATTTTTCACTTGTAATTTAGAAATAGATCACAACTTGTTGAAAATCAAGTGTGACTCTTTAAAGAAAGAAACATTTGAACTAAACATGCTAGATGTTTGTTCAGAAAATAAAACAATATTGCGAAACAGAACTATTTGTTATCTTAAAATTAAAACAGTCATTGGATTACAAAACACTAACAAATAATAGTTAATTAATAAAATGTCCTTTTTCAACATTGATATGCAAATTAGTTAACCTTGTTACTGTTATCGTATATACATAAAAACGATGATGCATGATTGAAGTTGAATTCACTTTAACAAAAAATCCTCCTTGGCCTTTTGGCTAAGATCAGAGTGTAGTATCTGTTCCGATGGATGCTCACTCTGTAGACCGGTATTGTCTTGGCCTTCGGGCCTTGATTCCGCCGGTCTGAGGTACTGTCCTGTGCAGTTCTAGGAGGTCCACCCTCCCAGGCTTTGCCTCCCCACTTTGGGGAGGAGTAAGTTTATTGCTTACTGCCTGAGGCGCCCCTACCGGAGAATGCCGACGGGGCTGCTCAGGCAATTTTTAATGGCCAGAGTGCTCACCTTCTCGGGCGCTGGCTTTTTAAACCCCACTTTCCCGACCCGAGTTTGGGTCACATCTTACCTTGTGGGAGTAAGATAAACCTGGCCTTATGCCTAACCTCCTGGGGAGGTAAATAAAAATAAAAAGTTGAATTAATTTGAAACAGGGCGTTTACATTTTACAGTTCGTGCGAGAAACGGGTTCTTTCTCCTTTGTTCATTTCGATATGTTTATCCTTAATCCTTCAAAAACCTAATTGGTAATTAATCAAATTGAATATTCAAACGAATGGCATATTTGTACCTTTGTCTTAATTTTGGATTTGCAAAAAATATATATAATCGCGTCACGCACCAAAAACTTTTAGCAAAGAAAATAGAATAATGTTTTATTATGTGGTCGTGTCATTTACATTTGATAAAAAAAAAGTACTTCACTTTTGCAGAAAGCTGTTATTTTTTTAATTTGAACGCATAACACTTATGAAATATATTATAACAATTCTATGGACTGGATAAACAATAAAATTGTTGTAACGTCTTCAAATAATTGAAATTTATATATGGAGTAAAGAAAGTAGAGTTGGAAAGTAACGCCCTATACTTGTAAGTTATTGCTGAAATATAATTCTTACAATAAATGAATGGGGGGGGGGGGCAATAGTTATGAATTATGCGTTATTTTCCCTTTCATTCCTCACATTCCACAGCGACGTTTTTGACAATGGGGGAAAATGCGGTTTTCTAGGTCGGCTGCTGTTTTCAATCCTCTCATAGTAGTCATCACCATTCATCTGTCAATCTATCCATCTTGTTGACCCTAATCTTCCGGTGGAGATTTTAGCCTGGATAACAATTGATGCATTAGTAAAAAAAAAAAAATAAAGTTCCTTGTAAAATCAGTTGATGCGATTTCCAGCCAGCTTAAAAAGCTGGTGGCGATTGCTGGCACCCATATCGAATTTTGTAAAAACCTCATGCTATACACTTACTTACTTGTAAAAATTATATTTCAGTAATAAATCACGAGCACTAACTAATAGAGAATTACTGTATATATATATATATATATATATATATATATATATATATATATATATATATATATTATATATATATATATATATATATTATATTATATTATATTATATATATATAAATATATATTATGTATGAGTATATTGTATATATATACATATGTTATATATATATATTATATATGTATTATATATATATATATTATATATATAAATATATATTATATATATGTTTATTATAAATATATTATATATATTATATATATTATATATACAGGGTGTTTCAACAGTCTTGGGAACATTACAAATGCGTTATACAACGTTATGTCCCCAAGACTTTTGAAACACCCTGTATATTATATATATTATACATATATAATATATATTATATATATATTATATATGTTATATATATATACAGGGTGATTCATAAGTAACTTAGCTATATATTTTTGGAATTCCAAAGTTAAAAAATACGGTAATACAAAACAGAAAGTTAATTCAACAAAT
>OY744519.1:211725432-211730432 GCA_963556195.1 Sepiola atlantica
ATATATATATATATATATGCATTAATTGACAGTAGTGTTGTAAGAGAAAGGTGAATATTTGATTGTTTATCTGCATCGAGAAAACTAGATCCGATATATATATATATATATATATATATATATATATATATATATATATATATATATTGAATGACATAATAAAATGAGAAATTAATCAGATTTTATTAAAGTCCAAAAACAAAGAGTGATAATTCTGATTATTTTTTCATTTTATTATGTCATTCAATTCATATTATTGCTCTATACACTATATTGGGCTTTGTTTTTATCCTGATAGTCTACTGATTTAAGATATTATTTATATCTTTAAAGTATTATCTTATTCTCTCTCTCTCTCTCTCTCTCTCTCTCTATATATATATATATATATATATATATATATATATATATATATATATATATATATATATATATATTAAATTCCCGAAACAGTTTTTCATGGTAAACAACTGATGATCCCTTAAAATAGTGTTAGAAATAAACTAATATAATAACTGTAAAAAATAAATTGACTTGCATTAGTGATTTTCCACTGGAAGACTTGGGACTATAAGTTTTTTTTGTTGTTTTTTTTTGTTTTTTTTTAATATAGTTTTAATGGTTGAGAAACTTCCGAGACTATATATATATATATATATATATATATATATATATATATATATATATATATATGTGTGTGTGTGTGTGTGTGTGTGTGTGTGTGTGTGTATGTGTATGTATGTATGTACGTATATATATATATATATATATATATATATATATATACAGGATAAGCTCACACACACCAATATGTATGTATGTATGTATGTATGTATGTATGTATGTATGTATGTATGCATGTATGTATGTATGTATGTATGTATGTATATATGTATGTATGTATGCATATATGTATGTATGTATGTATGTATATAGTTATGTATGTATGTATGTATGCATGTATGTATGTATGTGTGTATATAGTTATGTATGTAGGTATGTATGTATGTATGTATGTATGTATGTATGCATGTATGTATGTATGTATGTATGTATGTATGTATGTATGTATGTATGTATGTATGTATGCATGTATGTATGTATGTATGTATGTATGTATGTATCAGTCTACATTTGCTCATATATATATGCACATCCAAAACAAGTATTAGCCTATTGGTGGAAGAAGTGTCCAGTATTTATTTTAATAATGTTCCATGCAAGTGTAGGGTCGTAATGGTGTATGTATTAATCATATTAATATGATAATATTATATATGTGTGTGTGTGTGTGTGTGTGTGTGTGTGTGTGTGTGTGTGTGTGTGTGTGTGTGTGTGTGTGTGTGTGTGTGTGTGTGTGTGTGTGTGTGTGTGTGTGTGTGTGTGTGTGTGTGTGTGTGTGTGTGTGTGTAAAGGGGTATGGCTACCAACATTTGTAAAAAAGTTTTTTTCAACATTTGTTTATTATTTTGTCATTTTATCATTTTATAACGCGTTTCGAGCGTGGTGCGATCTCATCAGATATGTAAATCCATTTGAAGAAATGTTTTTCGATTTGAAAGAGTGTTGCTTCATTTTCAAAATACATATATACTTTTCTCTCGTTGGAACTTCACTGATACTGCACTACCCTCTTATATATATATATATATATATATATATATATATATATATATATATATATATATATATATATATATATATATATATGTATATAAACTTTTATTCAACTCAAACAAGTCATAGACGTAAGGGGAAACTGAGATTAGGGGATGATCTATAGTGGCATGTGAGTTGTACAGCAAGATCTCTATTTACATTATATTTAAATATTTTGAGTTCGTATATTGCAATAGCAAAAAAAACACATGTTAAAATATGATTTAGTTCTGGGATTGAGTTAAGTTATAAAATTATTTTTCAATTTTTCTAATAAGCCGTAATTTATAATCAACTGAAAAAGTCATCCATATCTTTCTTCGCTGTGTATTTCTCTATTCCCTCTGATCTTATGTTAATTCAACACCCTTTCAATATTTCTTAATGTCTCTCTTGGTACATATAGAAAGGGTGGATCTCTTTTTTATCGTTGCAATTTTATTTACGTACGTGTATGTACACACCAAAAACACTTATGTAAATTAGATGATAAAATAACGAGTCTCTTTACTTTTATATGAGAATAAATTAAGAATATGATGTATATATCTATACATATATATATACATATATATGGGGTAAGGTACACGATGATTCATGAAAATGAAATGTCGTGGTGGACAAAATTTGTGAAAGAATGACAAACGGAAAACAAGTTAAAGTGCAGGAGAAAAACAAAAACAAGAGATTTTTTACCGGTTTCGTTCGTGGCGAACGTCTTCAGAAAATGAAGATATAGAAATAATTTTATTTTGAAGGCACACACATGGAATGAGGGAAGGATGATCTGATTGGACCATATGAGAAGATATTAAGTGATGTTAGTAAATTAGACCCGTTTGATCACTACAACTACCACTATCATACTTTGATTGCATGCGAAAATTCGTGACATATTTTAACACATGTTTCTCCATAATTAAAACGAATAAGTCTCGTTATTTCTATATTCTTATTCTTATTCTTATTCTTATTCTTATTCTTATTCTTATTCTTATTCTTATTCTTATTCTTATTCTTATTCTTTATCCTCTTTTTTATTCTTCTTTTTATTCTTATTCTTATTGTTATTCTAATTCCTATTCCTATTCCTATTCTTATTCTTATTCTCATTATTATTATTATTATTATTATTATTATTATTTTATTAATATTATTACTATTATTATTTTTATTCTTATTATTATTATTATTTATTATTGTTATTCTTATTCTTATTCTTCTTCTTATTATTATTATTATTTTTATTTTTATTTTTATTCTTATTCTGATTCTGATTCTTCTTATTATTATTTTTATCATGATAATTATTATAATTCTTATTCTTATTCTTATTCTTATTCTTATTCTTATTCTTATTCTTATTCTTATTCTTATTCTTATTCATATCTTATTCTTATTCTTATTCTTATTCTTCTTATTATAATTATTATTATTATTATTATTATTATTCTTATCATTATTCTTATCTTTATTCTTCTTCTAATTATTATTATAATATTATTATTATTATTATTATTATTATTATAATTCTTATTCTTCTTCTTATTATTATTATTATTCATATTCTTATAATAATTCTTATTCTTATTCTTATTCTTATTCTTATTCTTATTCTTATTCTTATTCTTATTATAATTCTTTTTTTATGATTATTCTTTTTCTTATTCTTATTCTTCTTATTATTTTTTTATTATTATTATTATTATAATTCCTTTTTTATTCTTATTCTTATTCTTATTATTATTATTATTATTATAATTCTTATTCTTATTCTTATTCTTATTCTTATTCTTCTTCTTATTATTATTATTATTATTATTATAATTATCATTATTATTATTATTATTATTATTATTATAATTATCATTATTATTATTATTATTATTATTATTATTATTATTATTATTATTCTTATTCTTATTCTTATTCTTGTTCTTATTCTTATTCTCATTCTTATTCTTATTCTTATTTTATTAATATTATTAATTATTTTGATTCATATCGATATTATATGCTTAGTAATATTTTTATAGATAAAAGTAAAGGTGCTTATTAGTTTGCCACGTACATAAAAAAAATAAAAATGGATTACTTGTTCAGTGCTTTATAAATTACGGCAGATTAAACAATTAAAACAAGTGTTTAAAGACATAACTCAATCCCAGAACTGATGCATATTTTAACATGCATTTTTTATTAAAGAATACAAGCGGTAACCCGCGGAAATTGCACGGTGCTTTCTACATCAATCTGTACGATTTGTTGTTAAAAACAATATAATCTTTGAAATAATAAATGTCTGTCGGAATGGTATTCGGAAGGAATAACTCTCTCTTTATTTTTCTTATAAATTATTGTCATTGTCAGCTAAATAGCTTTTTAAAAAATGTATCATCTTTATTTATTTATTTATTCATGTATTTATTTAAAAATGTAGTAATTTAACTATTTTCAAAACAATATTCTCTATCGTTTTAGCGTTAAAAAATGTCAGCTAATTATTCTTACAATTGATTAAACGAAAGTCACTTTTTAAAATGCATTTCTTTAAAAAAAAAAAGTGTACAGTTTTACTCGACGGGACGACGTAATTTGATTTTGGAACAATTCATTTTAAAATAGGTATACTCGTAATTGTTTACCTTAGGGACCTCAGATTAATCAGCAATCACCATCTTGGCTACTAGGACTATTTAAATTATTTAAATTGTGTGTGAAAGGTGATAACGTATGTACGGACATGAAATGTCTTAACGTATTATTATATAGATAGTTAAAAAGCCTTAGGGAATAAAAAGTTGATTAACTCACATTTAATATAATATATATATATATATAAATATATATATATATATATAGATATATATATAAGATATATTAAAAAGCTATACTAAAAAAACTATAAAATACAAAATGCTCTGAAACTTCTAATACAATTCCATTGAGCTTGCAATTTGAAACATTTTCTGATATTATAAAGAGTACATACTTAAATATATGCTTCTTTTAGAGCGCATATATATATATATATATATATATATATATATATATATATATATATATATATATATATATATATATATATATATATATATATAAAAGGATATAAAATGCACGATATATCATAAAATGAAATGCCGTTGAGGGTTAAGATGTGTGAAAACGACAAACGGACAAAAATTAAATACAGGAATAAATCATAAAAAACGAGAGATTTTACCGGTTTTGTTCATCCAAATGTAACCGATAAAATTCTTCGTTTCTCCGTTTGTCTTTTTCACACACACACACACATACACACACACACACGCACACACGCACGCGCATCTAATCACTAG
>OY744519.1:211737932-211740432 GCA_963556195.1 Sepiola atlantica
AGCATTGTGTGTAATACATATATAGAGGAGTATTAGAAGGTTATTGTTATAATAAGGAGAGGTAGTTTGCTTGAAGCATTGTGTGTAATACATATATAGAGGAGTATTAGAAGGTTATTGTTATAATAAGGAGAGGTAGTTTGCTTGAAGCATTGTGTGTAATACATATATAGAGGAGTATTAGAAGGTTATTGTTATAATAAGGAGAGGTAGTTTGCTTGAAGCATTGTGTGTAATACATATATAGAGGAGTATTAGAAGGTTATTGTTATAATAAGGAGAGGTAGTTTGCTTGAAGCATTGTGTGTAATACATATATAGAGGAGTATTAGAAGGTTATTGTTATAATAAGGAGAGGTAGTTTGCTTGAAGCATTGTGTGTAATACATATATAGAGGAGTATTAGAAGGTTATTGTTATAATAAGGAGAGGTAGTTTGCTTGAAGCATTGTGTGTAATACATATATAGAGGAGTATTAGAAGGTTATTGTTATAATAAGGAGAGGTAGTTTGCTTGAAGCATTGTGTGTAATACATATATAGAGGAGTATTAGAAGGTTATTGTTATAATAAGGAGAGGTAGTTTGCTTGAAGCATTGTGTGTAATACATATATAGAGGAGTATTAGAAGGTTATTGTTATAATAAGGAGAGGTAGTTTGCTTGAAGCATTGTGTGTAATACATATATAGAGGAGTATTAGAAGGTTATTGTTATAATAAGGAGAGGTAGTTTGCTTGAAGCATTGTGTGTAATACATATATAGAGGAGTATTAGAAGGTTATTGTTATAATAAGGAGAGGTAGTTTGCTTGAAGCATTGTGTGTAATACATATATAGAGGAGTATTAGAAGGTTATTGTTATAATAAGGAGAGGTAGTTTGCTTGAAGCATTGTGTGTAATACGTATATAGAGGAGTATTAGAAGGGAATCACAATGCAAGAAATGGAAATATGTCGGCGTTGAGAAGTAAGACAAAAACAAGTGATATTTTTTTTTATATTTTAATTTTTTATTAAAACTTATATAAAACAGCGCAGTACTAAATAAACTCGAGTTCTAAGTGAAAGTCACCTGAAAGTTGAAGGTTCAATCCTCGGTGTGGGCGATACGAAAAATTGCGAATTACTGAAGACTTCTCCACGTTATGGTTGACGGAACGAGAACATGCTACCCTCGTGGATTAAATAAAGGGTACCATTCGAAATTCCGTCCAGATTCCCGAGTTCGGCAAGATACACCTGAAGAAGGCCGGAGGTTACAGCGGCCGAAACGTTGTGAGGCTAAATATTATGAGTAGAGCAGCTATGATAATAAAGTATTATTACCTATGGTCTATATCGATATGACACCGTTTTCTACACGCAACTATGTGCTTTCACTGTCATCTAGACATCTTTTTTATAATCTGCATCGAATAGATTTATTGGAACAAAAGCGAAAGGTCAAAGAGTGTGGTAATGACAGATGCCGGAGAGAAGGGAGATGCGAAGCGGGAATTAGAGAAGTGGGTTAGGGTTTCTGAGATGCAGTGTGGCCATGTCTGAAACCGGTCCGTCTTCTGTTGTCTAATTACATCCTTCTTAATTGGTGCGATAAAAAAAAGTCTCATTGACACCCATTTACGTAGCGATTCGATTAACGGAGGAGCGAGATACACGCCACGCCCCCAAAGGTTAGCGCTTACACTTCCATCTTCCAATCATTATAAATACACACATATTCATATATAACTTGAATGCCTACTAGACACTAACCCCCCTCTCTCTCTCTCTCTCTCTCTCTCTCTCTCTCTCTCTCTCTCTCTCTCTCTCTCTCTCTCTCCAGGGGGTTGTCAGGACAACCTAGCATGAAGACACTTCACTTAAACGCTGACTAAATATTAATAAAATAAAATAGTATTCGAAGCCTAAAAAAGATCCACTTGGGGTGAATACCCAATATTATTCGAGAAATGGTACACCTTCTCCGAGTGATGTTGCCTATAGTAAAATCACTGCACCAGACCAGATGAATTCTTGTCTTGGAATCCGGTAAGACAAAGAGATCACAAGAAAGATATGCTATAACATAATAAACTGGTCAATTGGGGACAGTAAAATTAATGTTCTTAACTTATTTACTAACTCAACGTTTGAGAGGTAAAGAAGAAGTTTAATGGAATATTCGAATATCTATGTATCTCATATGTTAGCCTCATGAAAGGGCCTCTTGATTTCTGAGAACTTCGATTGAAGTAAAAAAAATTTAAATGTGACACACGTATAAATGCATATAAAAATATACTCAACCTTATATGTACAAATACACACAAATAAATCTACATATATAGGTATACCTGACTACCCGTGCCCCGTTGGGTCATAAACACTATTGGGGATCATCTAAGTAAGATCAGAGTGAATGTGGTATTTTGGTGAGAGTGTCTAGCGTAGGATAAGCCCACAAGTTTTTGACAAAATCGGATAACCATCGACTCCCCTCTCTCCCAAAACGATTC
>OY744519.1:211750432-211752932 GCA_963556195.1 Sepiola atlantica
AAAACCTTGCACAACGCAGATTATTTGTTTTTAAAAATAAATTATTTATTCATCTTAAAACATTTTTTGTTGTTTATAAACTTGAGTACTTTCGGTAAATATACCATCTTCAGAAGAATATTTCTTCTTTTTCTTTTTATCTTTTTTCCTCTTGGTTGAGACATTCTCGTGGCCAAGTTTAAAATCCGTCTAGGTGTTTTGACGAAGAGAGAAAAGTGTTGATATGGCTGTGTGTCACGTGGTCGGCGTGGAAGGATACTTTGAAAAGTCACACAATTTGAAGCGCTGGGTGGGTGGCAATAATAACGAAGATATTTTTTTTTATAAAATATTTAGAAAACCTTGCACAACGCAGATTATATATATATATATATATATATATATATATATATATATATATATATATATATATATATATATATATAACGCTATTTGTGATAGCCTTCTAATACTTTTCTATATTATCTATATAGTTTAATAAAAAAAATTAAAAAATTCATCGATGTATTATTAGCTGACTTTGCCGGCTCGCTTTGCAAGGTTCGTTACTTGAAATATTTGAAACATTAATTTAAAATAATAAACATTTAATTCATAACTTTTTTGTAAACACGAAACAAAATCTTTCTTGTTTATTCATATAGCTAGATAAACATTTTGGTAATTTCGATACAAATTTATTCATCTTTTAAATATGAACAGAAATAAAAAGAAAAGAAAGAATAAATCAATTTTCATTTTTCACTTGCAATTTACAAATAGATCACAACATGTTTAAAATCACGTCGGACCCTCTAAAGAAAGAAACATGTGAACACAAATGCTAAATATTTGTTCAGGTAATAAAAGATATTGCGAAACAGAACTATTTTTAATATTAAAATTGAAACGATCATTGGATTTTAAAAAAAAACAATGACAAATAATAGTTAATTAATAAAATGTCCTTTTTCAAAAGCAATATGCAAATTAGTTAACCTTGTGACTAATATAACATATACATAAGCAGTATATAACAAAGATGGCGCGTCTATTGTGTAAAGTTGAATTAAGTTGACTTTCTTTGACTTCGGTTGCTTAGAAACTTCGGAATCGGAAAATACCAGTCGAGGATTCGTTCTCGACAATCAGTCCGACAGGAACTGCGCCATTTCGGTGGCCTTTTATCTGTCGAGCTGGGGTATAGGCCCTGGGTAGTCCTAGGAGGTGTAACCCTCCCAGGCCTTGCCTCCCCTCTTTGGCGTGGAGTAAGTTTATTGCTTACTGCCTGAGGCGCCCTGACCGAGGAATGCGGGCTGGACTGCCCAGACTATTTTTTGCTAGGCCAGAGTGCACCTTCTTTAGGGGCGCTGGCTTGACACTCCCCCACTTTCCGGCCTTGTGCTGCATATGCCTGCAGCGCGAAGGAATTAAATAGCTGAATAAATTTGAAATGGGCCTAACTTTAGCATTTATTAATATATCTTATCTCATCTGAGGTTTCTTTTCTTAATATTCCTGCGATAATAAACGAACGTCCTCAAATACCTTACGCACCAATCAACGTTTGTTTCCCTAAAGATTTTTTCCTATATATCTTAATCACACAAAATACATGTTAAAATATTATTTAGTTCTGGGATTGAGTTATGTTTGGAAAAAAAATTATATTTCAAGTGTTCAAGTTAGCTGTAATTTATTTTTAACGGAGCAGGTCACCCATTTCTCACTCTGCCATCTATGTATTTATCTCGACCTCTAACTCTATGTTGATTCAACCACTCTCTGATATTTCTTAATGTATCTGCGAGCTTTTAGAAAAAGGTGTGATTGCCTTTTTGTGTTGCCTTCGAATTTAGATAGTGTCGGTAAATTAAATAATAATAATAATAATAATAATAATAATAATAATAATAATAATAATAATAATAATAATAATAATAATAATAATAATAATAATAATAATAATAATAATATATAATAATAATAATAATAATAATAATAATAATAATAATAATAATAATAATAATAATAATAATAATAATAATAATATATAATAATAATAATAATAATAATAATAATAATAATAATAATAATAATAATAATAATAATAATAATAATAATAATAATATATAATAATAATAATAATAATAATAATAATAATAATAATAATAATAATAATAATAATAATAATAATAATAATTATATATAATAATAATAATAATAATAATAATAATAATAATAATAATAATAATAATAATAATAATAATATATAATAATAATAATAATAATAATAATAATAATAATAATAATAATAATAATATATAATAATAATAATAATAATAATAATAATAATAATAATAATAATAATAATAATAATAATAATAATAATAATAATAATAATAATAATAATAATAATAATAATAATAATGATGATGACAATACTTATATATAATAATAGATATACTATAGAAGATAAGTGACTTATTATTTTTAATTATCCAAGAAGAATATATTGACA
>OY744519.1:211760432-211762932 GCA_963556195.1 Sepiola atlantica
TATATATATATATATATATATATATATATATATATATATATATATATATATATATATATATATTAAACAGAAATTTTGCAATCGTTTTTTTCTACCATCTGATGAAAAGAGTTTATCTTTAAAAATCCATGGATTAAGGATATGAAGCTCCTTGCTCTGAACTCTTGATGTTCTTATAAATATTGTATTTTTACAATTTTTATTCTCATCTTTCATCTCTAAAATTGATTGCTCTATTCAATATATTGAGCTTTATATTATCACAATAGATTATTATTAAACAATAATTCAATTATCTTTAATTTAATTCAACATTTATATATATATATATATATATATATATAGTTCCGCTCCAGCGTTGAACACTGTAGACAGCAATGACACTCCACCCGCTTTCTGAATAAGTGTACCTTTCAATTACTGTCTGTGTCGATTTCTCGCGATCGCGTGGTCCTGAGTGTTTGCCTCGTGATTCTAGCCTGAATCTACGAACTGTGTTCGTGCCCATGCGACAGCTTGCAACCGCCACTCCTACACTGATGAGGGTAAGTGAGCCCGAAACTACGTCTTCTGTGGGTGAAAAGCACTTTAATATTTATAATATATATATATATATATATATATATATATATATATATATATATATATATATATATATATATATATATATATATAAATGCACACTATATTTACGTGCATTTTTATAAATACCATAAGTAATATGAAAGAATACGTACGTACGAACATGAAATTTCAGTAGCGTATTAGTATGTAGATAACACTAAAATAGTACAAAGCTTAAATTATTGATTAAAAAACGACTTATAATTATAGAAGTTATTTTAATATAAACAAAACGGTCCACCTTATGTTTTCACTCAAATGTACATAATATAACTAGATAACATAGAGAGAGTTCAATTCTTATATGTGTGCGTGTGTGTGTGTATGTGAATGTTTGTGTGTATGTGAACGTTTGTGTGTATGTGAATGTTTGTGTGTATGTGAATGTTTGTGTGTATGTGAACGTTTGTGTGTATGTGAATGTTTGTGTGTATGTGAACGTTTGTGTGTATGTGAATGTTTGTGTGTATGTGAATGTTTGTGTGTATGTGAATGTTTGTGTATGTGAATGTTTGTGTGTATGTGAATGTGTGTGTGTATGTGAATGTTTGTGTGTATGTGAACGTTTGTGTGTATGTGAATGTTTGTGTGTATGTGAATGTTTGTGTGTATGTGAACGTTTGTGTGTATGTGAATGTTTGTGTGTATGTGAATGTTTGTGTGTATGTGAACGTTTGTGTGTATGTGAATGTTTGTGTGTATGTGAATGTGTGTGTGTATGTGAATGTTTGTGTGTATGTGAATGTGTGTGTATGTGAATGTTTGTGTGTATGTGAACGTTTGTGTGTATGTGAATGTTTGTGTGTATGTGAATGTTTGTGTGTATGTGAACGTTTGTGTGTATGTGAATGTTTGTGTGTATGTGAACGTTTGTGTGTATGTGAATGTTTGTGTGTATGTGAACGTTTGTGTGTATGTGAATGTTTGTGTGTATGTGAATGTTTGTGTTGCTTTGCAAAAATCGCTTTATATTTTTTCATCCTTAAAATTAAAAAAAAGATATAATTGATGAATTTAAACAAATAAGTAAAGGTTGTTTTATGTGTTTGCTAGTTACGGAAGTTTCATATAAAACGTGTTATTTAATGACGAAAACTCATATATATATATATATATATATATATATATATATATATATATATATATATATATATATATATATATTTATATGTATTTGTATATATATGTATATTTATATATATACATATATTTATATTTATATATATATATATGTTCAAGCAAACTTCAACTTCCTTTTATATATATATATATATATATATATATATGAATATGTATATATATATATATATATATGTATATATATATATATATATATATATATATATATATATATATATATATATATATATATATATATATATATATATAGAATTATAAAAAGAAAAACTATACACACATTAAGGTTGTACACATAATAACTTATTTCGACCCCTTTAATTAGGTCTCCTCAGATGTATGGACAACCACGTCAAAAAAAACAAATAAATATATATTTTTTTTTTTTTTTTGACGTGGTTGTCTATACATCTGAGGAGACCTAATTAAAGGGGTCGAAATAAGTTATTATGTGTACAACCTTAATGTGTGTATAGTTTTTCTTTTTATAATTCTGTTTTGCTCTGTTTGAATTACATTGAGCTCTGTTATTCATATTCTCTACACAAAATTGAAATCCACTCACTATATATATATATATATATATATATATATATATATATATATATATATATATATATATATATATATATAAAGTTAATACAACAAAAGATATAAGCGGCCACTAATATCTTTAATTAGTGAACATCCGGATAAAACTGAAGCCCAATATACTGGATATATTTGATGTTTTATATAC
>OY744519.1:211767932-211782932 GCA_963556195.1 Sepiola atlantica
AAGTACAAATATTTGAAAAACTGTGTTCTATATATATATATATTACTATTTCATGTATCAACATAAAATTTTATAAGGAGATGTCATTTTTTATGTATCAATTTTCAGTGCTCGATACGTTAGTAGAGCTAGGTAGTAAGCTATGAAAATATATTTATGGCAATTAAGCTACACAGAGGCTCTCGTGTTTAATCCCCGAGGGGGGGGGGCATCTTAGTCTGAAGATTCACCCCGGTGATGAAACGCGGGAGCCTCTGTGTAGCTTAATTGCCATAAATATATTTTCATAGCTTACTATATATATATATATATATATATATATATATATATATATATATATATATATATATGATAAGTCAATGAAAATAATTAGACCTGCAAAGGGAAGCAAATCAGGTTCAACTCTCTAAAAGTTTACCTTTTTGTTATAAATTTACATATATATATATATATATATATATATATATATAGTTGCATTCCAATTTCTTTATAAAGACAGTGTAGGAATAAATTAAAATTATGGTTTTGGATTGATGTTTTAATGGTCATAGGTATGCAACCATAAAGTATATATGCTCTGAAGCTTGTAATACTACTTCATTGAGCTTGCAATTTGAAGTATTTTCGGATATTATAATATATACTTAAAGATATTTTTGTAAGAACACACACACACACACACACACATATATATATATAAATCTCTCTCTATATATATATAAATATATATATATATATATATTAGACGTACTCGTACTGTTTTGCTTCTCCTATAGTAGTAGTAGTAATAGTAGTAGTAATAGTAATAGTAATAGTTGTAGTAGTAGTAGTAGTTGTAGTAATTTGTAGAAGTATTAATATTATTTAATTATACTTAAAAGAATATATGTGTACAGACACACGTATGTAAATTAGATGGTAACACGTGAAAAGAGCGCCACACTTTCGCTAAATGCTCACCGACATTACGAAACATTAAAGAATGGTGGTATCAACATCGGGTAGGAGATCGATAGAATTACATGGATAGTTATGGGAGACGTGTAACTTATGAATAATTCAAACATATTTTTTTCAAGATAACTCAATCCCATAATTAAGGTATATTTTGGCGTGCATTTTGTGATTAACGTATAGGAAGAAAGACTTAGGGAAACAAACGTTGATTATTTTTTAAATGTGTGTGTGTGGGGGGGGTGTGGGTGTGTGTGTGTGCGTGCGTGCGTTCGTGCGTGTGTGTGTGCGAATATAGGATAAAAATCAAAACAAACTAGATAACTTACACACACATATATATATATATATATATATATATATATATATATATATATATAGTCATCCACATACAGACTGTTTCGCTGTATTAGAGCTTTTCAGTGCGGCTAGACGAACTAGTCATCTAGTGCGTCGAGATGACAGTCGGCGCCTCTACCCCTGCGCTATCATCCGACACTGACTAAATGTAATTGATATCTCAATGTAAACATTGTCAAGGGCCGGGAGCTCGAATTAGTTTTACTCAATGAGCTATGCCTTAAAGCTAATGGCAGTTGGCGATACCCTTACAAATAAGATATATATATATATATATATATATATATATATATATATATATATATATATATATATATAATATGAAAATATAACTATAACAAGTAAACAACACGGAGACGTTTATGTTTCATTCCCGAGAGAAATAATCAGGCTACTACTACTAAGCTACTATATATATATATATATATATATATATATATATATATATATATATATATATATATATATATATATATATATTCAGTATTTATATATTTATACGTAAAGTATCATATTACTTTATATAATATTGTGTGTGTGCGCACGTGTGTGTGAAGGGAGTTTTGGTCTGTTTATCACGTTTTAAAAGCTTTCTAATCTGTGGAACTTATTAACACGGAACTGCTTCCCTACAGACGACAACATGGTCGTCTTCGAGACATCTTCTTAAGTAATCAAATTAAATAATCAAATTCATCGTTGTCAGTCATCACAGTATTGTTCATCACAAAACTGGCAATCTCATTAACCCTTATGCTCGAGTGGCTTTTGGCCTTGGTAAAGTGACAACTCCTTGCTATGACCAAAAGTTTCTTTAGACTTGAAAATGGCTAGATAAAATAGTATTTAAGGTCGTTAATAAAATCTCATATTTACGACGATGTGCTTAGAAATTTCAAAATATCTATATTAATAAAATTGCGAGACATTTTCTCGTGTGTCCGTGTCCGTGTGTGTGTTTCTCGCCTTTATGTGACATAAACATTATTATTTTTAGTTTTTATTGTTATTAATTGATTATTTATTGAAATAAATAATGCAATAACAAAAATAAAATCATTTCTTTTATCGTATTTTAAAAAAGTTATTTATTTCTAGAATTAACTCAACCATGATGTGTTTGTGTTCATCTGCAAACCACTCAGCCAGTTTTATCTTTTCTTAATAGTCGAAAAAAGATCAATTTCTTTTGTGACCCTTCGAAACTTGAAAGGAATTTGGAAGCATTTAAACTGTCGGATAGAAAGTCATTTAAACTGGTTTTAATATTCTTTGCGAATCTGCCTGCAGTAAAAGATTAATAAGCTTTAAAATAAAGCACATTACGTTAACAATAATTAGTTATAGGTTTATAAAAATTCGATTAAATTAACAATTTAATAAATAAACTATGTCGTAATAGTTAAAATTACGTATATAGGTATTTAATAAGGCTTATAAATAGGATTATAACAATTCGATTCACTTAACAATTTAATAAATAAACTATGTCGTAATAGTTAAAATTAAGTATATAGGTACTTAATGAGGCTTATAAATAGGATTATAACAATTCGATTCATTTAATAAATAAACTATGTCGTAATAGTTAAAATTAAGTATATAGGTATTTAATAAGGCTTATAAATAGGGTTATAACAATTCAATTCACTTAATAATTTAATAAATAAACTATGTAGTAATAGTTAAAATTAAGTATATAGGTATTTAATAAGGCTTATTAATAAGATTATAACAATTCGATTCACTTAATAATTTAATAAATAAACTATGTCGTAATAGTTAAAATTAAGTATATAGGTATTTAATAAGGCTTATAAATAGGATTATAACAATTCGATTAACTTAATAATTTAATAAATAAACTATGTCGTAATAGTTAAAATTAAGTATATAGGTACTTAATAAGGCTTATAAATAGGATTATAACAATTCGATTCACTTAATACTTTAATAAATAAACTATGTCGTAATAGTTAAAATTTAGTATATAGGTACTTAATAAGGCTTATAAATAGGATTATAACAATTCGATTAACTTAATAAATAAACTATGTCGTAATAGTTAAAATTAAGTATATAGGTATTTAATAAGGCTTATAAATGGGGTTATAACAATTCAATTCAGTTAATAATTTAATAAATAAACTATGTAGTAATAGTTAAAATTAAGTATATAGGTATTTAATAAGGCTTATAAATAGGATTATAACAATTCGATTCAATTAATAATTTAATAAATAAACTATGTTGTAATAGTTAAAATTACGTATATAGGTATTTAATAAGGCTTATAAATAGGATTATAACAATTCGATTCACTTAATAATTTAATAAATAAACTATGTCGTAATAGTTAAAATTACGTATATAGGTATTTAATAAGGCTTATAAATAGGATTATAACAATTCGATTCACTTAATAATTTAATAAATAAACTATGTCGTAATAGTTAAAATTACGTATATAGGTATTTAATAAGGCTTATAGATAGGATTATAACAATTCGATTCACTTAATAATTTAATAAATAAACTATGTCGTAATAGTTAAAATTACGTATATAGGTATTTAATAAGGCTTATAAATAGGATTATAACAATTCGATTCACTTAATAATTTAATAAATAAACTATGTCGTAATAGTTAAAATTAAGTATATAGGTACTTAATAAGGCTTATAAATAGGATTATAACAATTCGATTCACTTAATAATTTAATAAATAAACTATGTTGTAATAGTTAAAATTACGTATATAGGTATTTAATAAGGCTTATAAATAGGATTATAACAATTCGATTCACTTAATAATTTAATAAATAAACTATGTCGTAATAGTTAAAATTACGTATATAGGTATTTATAAGGCTTATAAATAGGATTATAACAATTCGATTCACTTAATAATTTAATAAATAAACTATGTTGTAATAGTTAAAATTACGTATATAGGTATTTAATAAGGCTTATAAATAAGATTATAAAAATTCGATTCACTTAATAATTTAATAAATAAACTATGTCGTAATAGTTAAAATTAAGTATATAGGTATTTAATAAGGCTTATAAATAGGATTATAACAATTCGATTCACTTAATAATTTAATAAATAAACTATGTCGTAATAGTTAAAATTACGTATATAGGTATTTAATAAGGCTTATAAATAGGATTATAACAATTAAATTCACTTAACAATTTAATAAATAAACTATGTCGTAATAGTTAAAATTAAGTATATAGGTACTTAATAAGGCTTATAAATAGGATTATAACAATTCGATTCACTTAATAATTTAATAAATAAACTATGTCGTAATAGTTAAAATTAAGTATATAGGTATTTAATAACTCTTATAAATAGGATTATAACAATTCGATTAACTTAATAATTTAATAAATAAACTATGTCGTAATAGTTAAAATTAAGTATATAGGTATTTACAAAGGCTTATAAATAGGGTTATAACAATTCAATTCACTTAATAATTTAATAAATAAACTATGTCGTAATAGTTAAAATTAAGTATATAGATATTTAATAAGGTTTATAGATAGGATTATAACAATTCGATTCACTTAATAATTTAATAAATAAACTATGTCGTAATAGTTAAAATTACGTATATAGGTATTTAATAAGGTTTATAAATAGGATTATAACAATTCGATTCACTTAATAATTTAATAAATAAACTATGTCGTAATAGTTAAAATTACGTATATAGGTATTTAATAAGGCTTATAGATAGGATTATAACAATTCGATTCACTTAATAATTTAATAAATAAACTATGTCGTAATAGTTAAAATTACGTATATAGGTATTTAATAAGGCTTATAAATAGGATTATAACAATTCGATTCACTTAATAATTTAATAAATAAACTATGTCGTAATAGTTAAAATTACGTATATAGGTATTTAATAAGGCTTATAAATAGGATTATAACAATTCGATTCACTTAATAAATAAACTATGTCGTAATAGTTAAAATTACGTATATAGGTTCTTAATAAGGCATATAAATAGGATTATAACAATACAATATTGTTATTTAATAAGTCTTACAAATAGGTGATGAACAATTCGATTCAATTACAATTTAATAAACAAACTATACCGTAATTGTTCTAATTAAGTATATAGGTATTTAATAAGGCCGCTTGCAATGCGGAAAAAAAACGAAAGAGTGAAAGGGAAGAAATAACCAAAAATAATTTAATTGAACACTTAATATGCAACATTTTTCTTCAAAAGCTTATCTTTTTATTTTTTGTAAATCTTGCACTTGCTAAGAATGGAGACAGGGCTAGTTGACAATATTTTAATATTTATTTTAAAAAGAACAGGCGTTTATTTTCGTTTAGAGGGAAGAAACGTTCAGAGATTGCTGTTATATTTGGATGCTAGGTTTAATGTAACTTTTAAAATCCTATTTAAATAAATAAATAAATATATAAATAAATAAATAATAATAATAATAATAATAATAATAATAATAATAATAATAATAATAATAATAATAATAATAAGAAGAAGAAGAAGAAGAAGAAGAAGAAGAAGAAGAAGAAGAAGATGGAGCATGAAGAAAGTCAGTATTATACCAATAATCTTAGGAGCACTAGGAACAGTCCCAAGAAACTGGAAGAAAAGACTGGGAGAAATTCGAACTAAAGGGATCACTGAGACCATACATTAGACGGCAATGATTAAAACAGCTGCAATCTTGAGGAAAATCCTCGAATGCGGAAACCAACGATCATAAGCTACGAATAGTAACCAGTCACATGGAAGAACAAGAAAAAAACAAAACCACACGATGAACAGAAACTGCAAAGAAATATCATAAGTTGCCCCCCCGCCCAAAAAAAAAGATGGTGCCGGCTTAGGCTGACACCACACAAAATATTTTTAGAGGGTCAAGAATGATGAGAAGACCGAGGAGGTACAGCACAAACCAGACCTCCACTGGAAAAGTGCGGAGAGTGCTGGAACCTTGGAGAGGCTTACTGCCACCCAAATCCCGGAAAAGACCAATGGCAGTTACCAGCGAGAAATCAATGGTAAGCGGCTGTTGCGATACCGCAATGTCATTTGCGGTGGTTATCGAAAAGAGGTGGAGAGTACTGGAAATCTGGGGAGACTTGTTGTCACTCAGACTCCAGGGAACACCACCGGTTGTTGTCGGTGATCAATCAGTGACGATGACCTGTGTTATAACACTTAGTGAGTACAAATAATAATGATAATGACAACAGCTACAGAGTAAAGAAAAATGCATAGTTAAACAAAGAAATAAAAATGAAAGTAAAAGGACTCCCGGGCAACGGCGAGTAATCTTTCTCTCTATATATAAAGTTAGATATTGGCATGTGTTTATATTTTTTATGTATAATCTTCTAAACTAATAAACGGGACATTGTGAAGTTTGGAATATATATCCTAGGTAACACGGTGAGTAAAATGGACCCATTAAACTAATGAACCGATCATTATCAATTTTGGAATATATGTTCTCGGCAACACGGTGAGTAAAATGGACACATTCTCCTTTTTGTAAACTTTACCATTTACAAGTTACGCCCACCTAAACACGGTCTCTCCACCAAACACTTTTTTAAAATAAGTGAGATACAAAAAAATTAATAGAGAAAAAATTGCTCTACATCAAATTTTGAATTATGGAATATGTATTCTAGGCAACAGGGTGAGTAACGTAGGCATGTTATTATTATTATTATTATTTTATTATTTTATTTTGTTTTTCTAAACTTTACTATTTTGAGGGTGCCACCGAAACTGTACCATAAAAACAAAAAAACTTTCAATTTAAAACTAATGCTATATTTAATGCTTATACCTGTCCTCGGGTGGTTATTCTACTTGTATATATATTCTGACAAAGGAGGGAGAATTGCTGTTTTCTGGATCTGCTGTTGTTTTGAGTGAGTGGTATGTGTAGATTTTCAATCCTCTCATAATATTCATCATCTAACTGTCAATCTATCCATTATATTAATCCTTATCCTCGAGTGATTTTCGCCTTGATGAGTGGTGATTTATTAGTAAAATCGAAATTGAGTCATACTGTGTGCATATAAATATCTGTTTTCTTCTTTGAATATATGAAAGAAAATTGGCAATTGTACGACATAATTCAATTAGTTTTACTTGGGTTATTCACGTGGCTCAGGTGACCAATTTTAAGATTCCATATACAGACTTAAAAATGGAGATCAGCAAATATATCCAACAACAAAGACAACAACGTTGGAGTAGCAATACACATAACAAACTCGTAGCGATCAAAACTACAATAGGAGAATGGAAAAAAAGCGCACGAAAAAGCCGAAAGAAAGTAGTATTATCCAGACTTCGCATAGGTCACACAAGGATTACACATTCCTACTTGCTTGAAGACAAACAGCAACCAATATGCTATGCATGCCAGGTTTTATACACAATCAGACACATTCTTACTGAATGCATTGATCTGGCCCCTATAAGAGAAACATTCTACACAGACGGTACAATGAAGGTACTGTTAAAAAATAATGTAGAGACAATAATGAACTTTTTAAAAGCTTTTGATCTATAAAAAAAATATCATTATTTAAAGACATAAAAATCCAACTTAATTTGGTATCAAATGAACTGAAAAAAGGATGATATGCCGTAAAAAAAAAATTTAATGAATATTTTAAAAATATATTTTTGGGGGGTCTTTTTAAAGAATTTTTTTTTTCTTTTTTGTAAAGAACTTTTAAAGAATACAACTTGATTCGGCATTAAATAACCTGAAAAAGGTTGATATGCCGTAAAACAAAAAACAAACAAACTTGGGTTATTCGAACTATTGTTCTAATTTTGGACGTCATTCTCACAACGCTTCGGCCGATGTGACCTCCGATCTTCTTCGAACTCGGGAATCTTTATGTCGAACTCGGGGATCTGTACGGAAAGACTTGTCACGCAACGGATAAAAGTGCTAAGTATAAACAGTTCTAATTGACAGTCTTCTGGGGGTTAAAGGTTCAATCCTCAGTACGGGCGATATTAAGAATACAATTACGAATTACTTAAGATGTCTACCCTCTCATGGCTGACGGAACGAGGACAAGCTGACAAGCTATACCAGTGAATTAAATAAAGGATTCTGTTCGAAATTCCGTATAGAATTCCTAGTTCGACGAGAAGCACATGAAGAAGGCTACAGTTTACATCGGCCGATGAGAACGCTAGTTCGAGTAATCCAAATAATAATAATAGAAATGATCAATCCTCATCTCAAAAAATTCCAAAACACATAAGTCAATTTCACGCTTCAATAGCATAACAATAATTTTAATTTATATTTCTGAATTTTTGAGATGAGGATTGATAATTTCTATAATTTTGGTTATTCGGACTACATTTATCATCTTGAGTGTTATCATCACAACGTTTCGGCCGCTGTAACCTCCGGCCTTCTTCAGGTGTATCTCTTCGAAATCTGGCCGGAATTTCGAACGGACCCTTTATTTAATCCACGGGAATAGCATGCTCTTGTTCCGTCAGCCATGACTGGGAGAAGTCTTCAGTAATTCACAATTCTGCGTATCGCCCACACCGAGGATTGAACCTGAATTTAACTTAGTACTATATCCACAGCGTAGTGGATATAGTGCTACGTTAAATTCAGTTCCAAGTAATAGTCATCTGAAAGTTGAAGGTTCAATCCTCGGTTCGGGCGATACAAAGAATTGCGAATCACTGTAGACTACTCCCAGTCATGGCTGATGGAACGAGAGCACGCTACCTCCATGGATTAAATAAAGGGTTCCGTTCGAAATTACGTCCAGATTCCCGAGTTCGACAGAAATATACCCGAGTTCGAAAAGATACACCTGAAGAAAGCCGGAGGTTACAGCGGCCGAAACGTTGTGAGGATAACACTCAAGATGAGAAATGTAGTCTGAATAACCAAAATTATACAATTTAAATTAAAATCGTATTTGCTCATTTTTACGATTGTACCAATCAGAAACCGTGAAAATAGTTTTATGCTCCAATGAAATTGTTGGAATCTCAATAATTTAAGTATTAAGTATTTCGAAATTTGATCATTTGGATTATTTGGATTATTCGGACTACTATTCTCATCTTGGTTGTTATTCTCACAACGTTTCGGCCGATGTAACCTCCGAACATCAGCAGGTGCATTAAACTTGGAAATCTTTATGGCGAACTCAGGAATCTTTACGGAATTTCGAACGAAACCCTTTATTCAACCCACGAGGGTAGCTTTCTTTGGTTTGTGTCAACCATGGCCGGGTAGAAGTCTTATGTAATTCGTAATTATATTCTTAGTGTCGCCTGTACTGAGGATTGAACCTTCAACCCCAAGGCGACTATCACTTAGAACTGATTATATTTAGCACTTTTATCCGTTGCGCTACGTGTCCTTGCAACCCGCAGTAATTAAATATTACTGTCTGAATAAATCATATTTTTTCTATTTTTTTTTTTATTCAAGTAAAATTTGAAATAAAAATAAAAGTTAAAATAAAATGTATATACATATTTAAATATTCTGTAAGTTAACTAGTCAATTCGGTTACTGCGTATTTATTTACTATTATTAAAACGATTATTTATTTGAAAACAAAATATTTTATTTACCTCCTCTTCAGGGGGGGGGCGGGAGTTAGACACAAGGTCAGGTGTGTGTTTTGATGAAAGTGTTTCTGCGGAACGAACTGGATTCGAACCCGGCACGATCAGGTCCGCAGTCTGTGTCGTTAACCACTAAGCAACCGTAAGTACGAACAGCTGCATATATGTCGATAAAATACAAGTGTAAAAAAAAGCATCTTACACTCAATGGCAAAATGTATGTCATAATCTGAACTACTAGGCAACTCGGCAAAACTGTGTTTGTTTTTGCTTACACCCGTCCCAGGACAGGTAAAATAAATTTTCCGCGCAGAACAGATTTATTATCAAGGATTTATTGAGTTTGACGAGTAAAGTGACAATTTAAGAGGATGGCTCAACAATGATTTGTTTACATTGGACTTGAAAATAGCAATGTTATAGTCGGCCGGGAAGCAGCATCGTTGTACTGTGTTTCACGGACGGACAGTTCTAGAAAAGAAACTTTGCTCATGAAAGTTTCGCTGAGGGAGAAAGGGAATTTATCGTCAAAACATTTTGTTTCGGATTTTTTTTAGATGAGGGTTGATAATTTGGATTATTTGGATTATTCGGACTACTGTTCTCATCTTGGATGTTTTTCTCACAACGTTTCGGCCGGTGTGACCTCTAATCTTCTTCAGGTGCGTCGAACTCGGAAATGAGCAAGGACCCGCGGCGCAACGGATAAAAGTGTTAAGCGTTAATTAGTTCTAAGTTACAGTCTTCTGGAGGTTCACGGTTCAATCCTCGATGCAGGCGATACTAAGAATACAATTACAATTTACTTAAGCGTTCTACCCGGTCATGACTGACGAAACGAGGACAAGCTACCCCTGTGGATTTAATAACGGGTTCCGTTTCAATTTCCGTACAGCTTCTTGAATTCGACATATAGATTTCCCGAGTTCGACAAGACGCACCTAGAGAAGTTCGGAGATTACATCGGCCGAAACGTTGTGAGAATAACAACCAAGATGAGAGCAGTAGTCCGAATAATCCAAATAATATATAGCGATGTTTTCTTTTTAATAAGTTTAAGCAAAATATATTATGAAACATTCAAGTAGAATCGTGATTATAATCAAGTAACTTTTTGAATTTAAATACTTGATTCAATTACCGTGTATTTGTTTACTGTTAGGAAGACGATATATTAACCGCTGCATCTGTGGATAGAACAAAGTAAGCACCTTCACTTTGATAGTAGATTTGATTTTATGAGTTTCACCAGTGTAACCGTCATCAGCGTGGTCATTATTTTCATATTTAAATTAGCTTCAATAATAAATGTTATGTTTCTCGTATATTCTTATATAGAAGTAAAGAGACTTATTATTTTGCAATCTAATTTACATATGTGTCTGTGGTGCGTACAGACACACGTGTTATGTAAATTAGATAGCAGCGCTGAAAAAAAGAGTCGCTTTTTCTCTAAATGTCCATAGAGAAATTAAGAAATATTAGAGAGTGGTTGACTCAACATCGCGTGAGAGGGGCGAGAGAAATACATAGACAGCTAAGAGAGAGAGAGAGAGAGAGAGAGAGAGAGATGTGTGTGACTTGTTCAGCTAATTAGAACAATTAAAACTGTTTTTTTTTCAAGCATAACTCAATCCTATAACTAGATTATATGCTATCAAGCATTTTGTGTATAGGGAAAAAGCCTTGGGGAAGCAAACGTTGATTAACCAACGTTTGGTATTGTTATTTGTTATTATGTTAAAAATTCTTTTTTTGGACGTTGAAACAAAACACAATATGACCAACATTAAATTTAATAGTTAAATAAAGAAAGAGACACAGCTAATTACGTGATAATTAAGCGAATTAATTATCCAAACACACGGATGCAAGAAGCTCCAACCCCATGTCCTATCGCCGCAATGTTGCATCCTTGTGCTTGTTTTACAAATACTTCAATGGATTGTGCTCCGATGAACTTGCTGCGCTTGTGCCTCCTCGACGTAAATACACTAAACAACCCACGACAATCAGAAAAATCCCATCCATTCACTGTGGAGGTCCCCAGATGCCGGAGAACCTTCTATTTCAGCAGCTTCTTCCCTCGTGCTGTCGGCCTCTGGAACTCCCTCCTTGCTCCCTGTTTCCCCGACAGTACCGACATGCAGAGGTTTAAAACTAATGTAAACAGACATCTCGCTGCACAGCTCCCAACTTAGAATGACACCCTAAACCTGCTCCCTAATTCTCAGTAGCCCCTTACGTCTACAGTGGCGGCCTGCCTTGTTTGGGTTGAAATATGTAACAAAACAAAAATTTAATTAAAAAATAGAATAAATGTAATGTATTATAAAGAAATAAGGAAATATAAATTCATTTTCTCTTTCTCTTCTCTTTCGCGTGACTAAAATAAAATGGTGATTTTAAGGTTGCAAAAAATTATTATTTATTTTTTTGATAAATATTGAACTTTTATTCCAAATTTTTACACGTGTATTTTGTTATTCTTAAATTATCGACTTTCGATGTTCGTTTTTCAAATTGTTAAATTCCGTTATAACTTGTCTTTTTGTGTTTAAAAAAATGTTTAATTATTGTGCCAAAAAGTTTGGTGTATGTGTGTGTGTTTGTGGGGGTGTGTGTTTGTCTGTGTGTTTTTGTATGTTTGTGTTTGTGTGTTTGTTTGTGTTTGTGTGTGTGTTTTGTGTGTGTGTTTTGTGTGTGTGTTTGTCTGTGTTTGTGTGTGTGTTTGTGTGGGTGTTTGTGTGTGTGTGTGTGTTTGTCTCTGTGTGTGTGTGTGTTTGTCTGTGTTTGTGTGTGTTTGTGTATGTGTTTGTGTGTGTGGGTGTTTGTGTGTGTGTTTGTGTGTGTGTGTATTTGTGGGTGGGTGTTTGTTTGTGTGTTGTGTGTTTGTCTGTGTTTGTCTGTGTTTGTCTGTGTGTGTGTGTGTGTGTGTGTGTTTGTGGGTGTGTGTTTGTGTTCTTTTTACTGGTGTGTCATCTCTTATCAAGACCAGGGGTCAAGTGGAGGATAGGGGTCAAAAGGGTCGTCAGTTGGACGATGATTACCGCCACGAAAGGATTTGAAACAATGGGTGGAGTTGGCAGACTGAAATTACATAAGATGACTTGATTATCCAAGATGATGGCTCAGCAAGTATTTGTTTATATTAGACTTGAAGATGACCATGTTGTAGTCGGCTGGGAAGCAACATCGCGGTACTTTGTTCCACAGATGGGATGTTCCATTTGGTTTTGGATGCAGAGAGAGAAAAGGGAAAATTCGTTGCTGTGGTTGTAGCTAAGCGAGTTCTTGCTGTGAATGTTTTACAGGGAGAAGGGACCAGAGATTGGAGCTCAGTCGGGCACCTGCCATGAACATAACGATACAATAGAGAGAGGCCAGATACATCTCTTTTGTGTGTAAGAGGTTGTGTGTGGGGGGGGGGGGGTTGTGTGTGTGATTGTGTGTGTGGGGGGGGGGGTGATGAAATCGTGAAATAGTCAAACAGTTTGATAAAAAATAATAATAACAAACATGGCTGCCAGTGATAAAAAGATTTACCTAAAGTTAGATTCTTAATACTTTAAAAAAAAACTATCTTAGAATTTTGATTTCAAGGCAACAAAAAAAATACAATTTAGGGTACTTCGACAGTTTACGGAGCGTGCTGAAATAATGTTATTATTTAGAAACCCATTTCTAACATGTGGAGGAGGGTGTTAACTATTCTGTACTTTCACCTAACAATTTAATAAACAAAAGAAAAAGTAAGAAATTTAATTTAACTTGAAAATCCTCTCTAAAAAAAATAGCACGGTCCGTAAACTGCAGAAGTACACAATTTAGGACTAAGAATTAATTTTATCAAAAACATGGACGGAAACTTAGCGAAATAGGAGAGATATTCTAATGGTCGCTATAGTACAATTGAACAACCATATTTAGGATTGCTTCACTTGCGATAATGAACAATATTTATAATATTGCCATTCAGTTTTGATTTAGTACCGCTGTTTGGTAGCTTTTTTCGTACGAGACAAGGATCGCCTCGGCAATCAATCCGACAGGGGCTGTTGTGTGGTTGCTCTAGGCCCTCTTCTGTGCGGGATTGTCATGGCTATTTTGACGCTGCACAACACCAACCACCAACATTCTTTTACCTTGTGCCACGTCTTCGTGCGATGGAAACGGAAGTAAATAACACCAGTCGATCTTTGTCTTCGTATTATTCTGGCAAACTAGATCCAAGTTGCTAACAAACACACCATGGAACATCGTATCCAAGAAGACATTACTATTTCAAAGGTCAGTCGATTTCTTGGGTGGTCTCTCTTCTCTTAGATAAATATTTGCCGCTTGTTCGTAATCGTCCACAACCCGTTTTCCCCAACTTTTTTACCGACCATTTGTTTTCCTTCTTTTCAGTATACAATTACCTATCAGGTCGTAAGAGAATTCCGTGTTTTTTGGAAATTATTTTCACATATTTTAGAATTTAGAAGGGGTGATCAGTTTCGTGTATTTATTTAATATAAACTGACCCCCCCCCCACACTTGTTGACCATCACAAATTTTAAAAATATTTTCTGTGTACAATTACTTGTCATGTTGCTACAGAATTCTGTGTGTTTGAGAATTATTTTTCAAATATTTTAGATTTTAAGAGGGTGGATCAGTTTCCTATATAAATTTAACTTAAACTGCCACCCCACTTGTTGACCATCACACATTTTAAAAATATTTTCTGTGTGCAATTACTTGTCATGTCGCTACAGAATTCTGTGTGTTTGAGAATTATTTTTCAAATATTTTAGATTTTAGGTGGGGGCTCAGTTTCCTATATAAATTTAACGTAAACTGATCCCCCACTTTTTGACCATCACAAATTTGTACACAACATTTCCAAACAACCCGGAATTCTCTAACGGTATGATAGGTAATTGTACACAGAAAAAGAAAAAAAAATTTAGTCCGTAAAAAAAGTGAAAAAAAATCAGTGAATAAACAACAACATGCCACATGGTCAAATAGTGGGTG
>OY744519.1:211787932-211800432 GCA_963556195.1 Sepiola atlantica
TGCCTTGCTTCAAAACCATATACAGTTTGTGAAGCTTCTGTTATTAACTTAACTGCCCGTTTCACACCCTGAGAATGTGAGGGCAAATCTGGCAAGTCAAGCTTGGTTCCATTCATCAACGATTCTCGAAGTTCAGATTCAGTAAAATCTTCCGTCATTGGTGGTTCAAAAATGCCGCATAATTTTAAATCTATTAATTGTGTCCAATGTGTGGCATTAAAATTAATAGGTAGTATTCTTTTTAATCTTTTTCTGGTTGACTCCTCACTCCTGAAAGAACAAATTAATTAATTGAATTATTAAAAAATTCCAATCGTACTGCTTTAATAATTATGGTGAAATTAGATAAAATCTTTAAAAATCATTCTATAAATTGGAATAAATAATTGAGTCAGAGATATATGAATAAATATTACTTACCTAATGGCCAAAATTCTTTTTAAAGCTTCTTCTCTAACTTCAATCTCCTCAGATTTAACCATGGAATATAGAAAGTTTTCAGGCAGTAAACAAAATGTATTACCTTGTATATTTCTAAATGTGATATCTTGGATTTCCTGAGGCTTCTCCTTAATCCTCTGGGTCATATTAAAAATGTGCACTTACTGATTGTGGAATTTACTATTTCTTTTAATTTCAAACCAAAAAGTGGCATACACATTTACAATAAAATTTACTACATAGTGTAGTTTTGTTGTGTGCCTTTGTGGGTATGCACCACGAGTCCATAAACACATAAGCCTGATGGCCAAAGTTAACCATCTTGCTTGGTTTAAAGGACCAATTTTCCAGGAGGCATATCTAGAGTCAACCTTACCTCTAGAAATACCTACTGTGTATTCATAAAGGAGTCTTTGGTCAGAACTAAGATCATGTATTTCATCAATTTTAAAAATTGACTCTAGAGGATTGCTAATAGTGGAAAATGATATTTGGGGTAAATCATATCAATCATTTGAGCATAATTTCCCCAGAGGGCTACTGAATGTTGTAGGGCCCTTTGCGCAACCATCTATGTTTTTAAAAAGGGCTCTGAAAGGTAGTTCATTATGATGCAAAGAGCAACCAATTGTGTGAAGAGTTTTAAAAAGTTTTTTTTCTAAAATTGCAACCATTCCACCATCGCAACTTGTGTTGGTATTAGTGTTGTCAACAAGTATAGCCTTGATACTGTTCTCACTGTGGAATTCATGCAAAACATCCACCACTTGATCTGCATGAACAGCACCTGTTGCACCACTATTCGGAAGAACTCTATGTGTCAGATATTTACTTTCACATGGTGTTTCTTTTGTAAAAGTTAAATGGTGTTCTGGTCCCTTAGTTTTTTTCATAATTCTCTGTCTATTTTCATCCACAATTTCCTTATACATCAATGTGTCCTTATCCATTCTCCCATCAAGTCCAATACATATATTTTAGGTGGGGTAAAAACTCCTGGCTGAAATAGTTTTATTTATCTACCTCCAACAAGGTAAGATGTGACACAAGGTCAGGAAAGTGGGATTAGATAACGCTGCGCTATAGAGGTGAGAACTCTGGCCATTAAAAAATTGACTGGGCAGCCCCGTCGGCATTCCCCTGTAGGGGCGCCTCAGACAGTTAGCAATAAACTTACTCCTCCCCAAAGAGGAAAGGCAAAGCCTGGGAGGATGCACCTCCTAGAATTGCACAGGACGGACAAGCCCCAATAGACGGGCGTAAATCCAGACCCAAAGGCCCGGACGATACCGGTTTATTTGGTGGGGTAAAACCCCCTGGCTGAACTAGATTTTATTTATCTACCCCCAACAAGGTAAGATTGACAAAAGGTCAGGAAAGTGGGATGAGAAAGCCAGTGCTCGAGAGGTGAGCACTCTGGCCATTTAAAAATTGCCTGGGCAGCTTCGTCGGCATTCCCCGGTAGGGCCGCCTCAGACAGTAAGCAATAAACTTACTCCTCCCCAAAGAGGGAAGGCAAAACCTGGGAGATGCACTTCCTAGAACTGCACAGGACGGACAAGCCTTAATAGACGGGCGTGAATCCAGACCCAAAGGCCCGGACGATACCGGTTTATTTGGTGGGGTAAAACCCCCTGGCTGAACTAGTTTTTATTTATCTAACTCCCACAAGGTAAGGTGTGACAAAAGGTCGGGAAAGTGGGATTAGATAAGCCAGCGCTCGACAATTCAATATATATGTGTGATAATTAAACAGACAATCAACACGGGAAGTCAAATTCGCCCGATGAATTTTCAACCGGTGAATACCATAAAAAATATCCAATAAATAAAACGCCTATGTAAACAAATAATTATTTATATATAACATTAAATATCATAGTGTTTTATTCCTTTTTAATTTGAATATGTACATTTAATTTCTTAAGAAAAATAATAATAAACTTTAAAATATTTATTATTAAGTAATGTATTACTTTTTTTTGTTAAAACCCGGGTTTAATTTAAGGCGACACATCTGCCGGTGAAATCTCGGCAGTGAGAAAAAATCTCGATTTATTTGATCTTAAAGTTGCAATGCTCAAATAAATACAAAATTTTGAAGAAAAATATTTCTTGTGGTAACTTTTGACATTATTTGGCAACTTTCTTCGAGTGCGATAATTTACAGTTTCAAAATCGACCTCCCCTAATATATATATATATATATATATATATATATATATATATATATATATATATATATATATATATATATATACACACGATTACGTTACGATTAAGACCTATATAAACATACAACCCGCTCCTATTGACTCGATACATTTTCCAAAGGGGGCGCCTGAGTGAACTCATCTGAAGACGTTACGGTGATCTTTGAATTCCATTCTTCAATTTGTTCTTATTTCGTGAATGGCTAGTGATTTGAATTGGACTCTAACGACCTTTTTAACAAAAATAAATGGTCAGCTTATATCAATGAAACCATGGAACGTCCATGTGTTTTTTAATAAATAATTTCTACTAGCTCTCACAATTTAGGGCGATCGAGCACTTTATTGATTTCTTTTCAACATACACCGAAGCGCTATATATATATATATATATATATATATATATATATATATATATATATATATATATATATCAGGTCAAGTACACGGACTTTTTGTTATTGATTGCTTTTGTATATCCACGTGGTGTTTAGTCTGGTTTACTAACCAATAAGATTCGTTGTTATTTCCATCCCAAGGGTTCATGTTCTCATAAGCCAATGGCTGAGTTTCTCTCAATCAAGCGCCCGGCTGACCTTTACTTGAAATATTTTTCTTTTCTTTTATTTGGCTGTGGTGCATCCCTTTTATGAATGTGTCGAATTAAACAGGTGACCTTACAGCACGTGCGTGATTAGAATAAATTATTTTCTATTTATTTTATTATTCGTTGCTACTTTATATATATATATATAGAGAGAGAGAGGGGGAGAGAGAGAGAGAGAAAGAGAGAGAGAGAGAGAAAAAGAGAGAAAAGAGAGAGAGGTACATGGTAGCCTTGTACCAGTTCCGACGAGAGAAAAATGTATATTTAATAAAGTGAGGCTACCAACGTTTAAAAAAAAACTTTTTTCAAAAATTGTTTATTATTTTATGATTTTATAATTTCATGATTTTATAACGCGTTTCAAGCGTCTAGGCCCTCTTCAGATATTCTTTCCATTTAGAAAAAATGTTTTTATTTTTAACAGTTTCGCGTTTCTACACATGTGCGCGTGTGTTTTCATATCTTTTACTTCTCTAGGTTTATGTTATGTGTTTTCTTTTTGTTTCTTTTAAACACATAAAATTGTTAAAAATAAAAACATTTTTTTTTCAAGAATATTTTAAGATAGCCTAGATGTTTGAAACGTGTTATAAAATTATAAAATAATAAAATTATAAAATTATAAAATCATAAAATAATAAAATGATAAACAATTGTTGAAAAAGGTTTTTTAAAATGTTGGTAGCCTCATTTCTTTTTATATATATATATATATATATATATATATATATATATATATATATATATATATAGTCTCGGAAGTTTCTCAACCACTAAAACTATAACAACAATTTAAAAAATTAAACAAAAATTTTAAAAAACCTTAAGTCCCAAGTCGTTCAGTGGAAAATCACTCATGTAAGTCAATTTAATTTTTACAGTTATTATGTTAGTTTGCTTCTAACATTATTTAAGGGATCATCAGTTGTTTACCATGAAAAACTGTTTCGGGAATTTAAAAACGAGACAGACTTAGATATGGTTCTGTTCAGTTTTAGGAGGTCCACCCTCTCTGAGAAGGGGTTTAGTTCATTGCTAATCGCCTGCGGCGCCGCTGCCAGGGAATGCCGACGAGGATGCTCGTGCATTTTCTTGTGGGCAAGAATGTACTTCACCTAGTGCGCTGGCTTTTCAAAAAAGCAAATCGATATACTATATCGGATGAACACGAAATGCTCAGATTATTAAAAAAAAAAATGTTTTATTCGGAAAACTTACCTGTTCAGTTTTTGGAGGCATATTCAGTTTCGTATGTAAATCTAACGTAAAATGATGCCTCACTTCGAAATTGCGCAAAAGACGTCTGTTACTTGAATTAACTTGAATTATGAAATATTAAACGGGGATCATCAGCTGTTCACCATGTAACTGTTTCGGAGATTTAAAAACAGAACAGTTATAAAATTCGCGACTCTCCAGTGGTTCTGATCAAATGACCACTTCCCTAATAATCAAATGAAGAAATAATTCAGTTTTAATTTCACTAATATATATATATATATATATATATATATATATATATATATATATATATATATATATATATATATATATATAATAAAACTTTACTTTTTAGACTACAATGTGATATGGTAATTTGCATATCAAATAATAATACTAATTATACTACTACTGCTACTACTACTACTACTAATAATAATATACATATATATATATATGTATATATATATATATATATATATATATATATGTTTCTTTCAAAAGTCGAACACTTAACTTTAAATAGAATTAATCTTTTGCTTATGTAACGAGTTGTTGCAAACAGCCGTGTGAGCTGAGACGTTGGTGTTTTGGTTTAAAATGTAACTCGCCTTCTAGGGTTCGAGTCCGGCGGCTGGTGTGAATAATGTTTCTCTACACTTACGATCCCCGTAAGGATGAAACGTATATGTATGTAGATAAAAACCAATATATATATATATATATATATATATAGCCCGAAACGACGTCATCTGTAGGTGTCAAGCACTTTAATATTTTTTAACGTATGCACTAACCCTAACCCTAACCTATAACCTAACCCAAACCCTAGCCTCCCCTTGAAACGCATGCACTAACCCTAACCTCCCCTTGAAACGTATGCACTAACTCCAATCCTAACTCTAACCTCCCCTTGAAACGTATGCACTAACCCTAACCCAAACCCTAACCTCCCCTTGAAACGTATGCACTAACCCTAACCCTAACCTCCCCTTGAAACGTATGCACTAACCCTAACCCTAACCCTAATCTCCCCTTGAAACGTATGCACCAACACCAACCCTAACTCTAACCTCCCCTTGAAACGTATGCACTAACCCTGAACCTAACCCTAAACCCTAACCCAAACCCTAACCTCCCCTGAAACGTATGCACTATACCTTACCCTAACCCTAACCCTAACCTCCCCTTGAACGTATGCACTAACCCTAACCCTAACTCTAACCTCCCCTTGAAAGGTATGCACTAACCCTAACCCAAACCCTAACCTCCTCTTGAAACGTATGCACTAATCCTAACCCTAACTGTAACCTCCCCTTGAAACGTATGCACTAACCCTAACCCAAACCCTAACCTCTTCCTGAAACGTATGCACTAACCCTAACCCTAACCTCCCCTTGAAACGTATGCACTAACCCTTACCCTAACCCTAATCTCCCCTTGAAACGTATGCACTAACCCAAACCCTAACTCTAACCTCCCCTTGAAACGTATGCACTAACCCTAACCCTAACCCTAAACCCTTACCCAAACCCTAAACTGCCCTTGAAACGTATGCACTATCCCTAACCCTAACTCTAACCTTAACCTCCCTTAGAACGTATGAACTAACCCTAACCCAAACCCTAACCACCCCTTGACACGTATGCACTAACCCTAACCCTAACCCTAAACCCTAACCAAAACCCTAAACTGCCCTTGAAACGTATGCACTAACCCTAACCCTAACTCTAACCTTAACCTCCCTTAGAACGTATGCACTAACCCTAACCGAAACCCTAACCTCCCCTTGAAGCGTATGCACTAACCCTAACCCTAACCTCCCATTGAAAAGTATGCACTAACCCCACCCCTAACTCTAACCTCCCCTTGAAACGTATGCACTAACCCTAAACCTAAACCTAAACCCTAACCCAAACCCTAACCTCCCCTTGAAACGTATGCACTAACACTAACCCTAACCCTAACCTCCCCTTGAAACGTATGCACTAACCCTAACCCAAACCCTAACCTCCCCTTGAAGCGTATGCACTAACCCTTACCCTAACCCTAACCTCCCCTTGAAAAGTATGCACTAACCCCACCCCTAACTCTAACCTCCCCTTGAAACGTATGCACTAACCCTAAACCTAAACCTAAACCCTAAACCAAACCCTAACCTCCCCTTGAAACGTATGCATAAACACTTACCCTAACCCTAACCTCCCCTTGAAACGTATGCACTAACCCTAACCCAAACCCTAACCTCCCCTTGAAGCGTATGCACTAACCCTAACCCTAACCCTAACCTCCCCTTGAAAAGTATGCACTAACCCCACCCCTAACTCTAACCTCCCCTTGAAACGTATGCATTAACTCTAAACCTAAACCTAAACTCTAACCCAAACCCTAACCGCCCCTTGAAACGTATGCACTAACACTAACCCTAAATCTAAACTCCCCTTGAAACGTATGCACTAACACTAACCCTAAATCTAACCTCCCCTTGAAACGTATGCACTAACCCTAACCCAAACCCTAACCTCCTCTTGAAACGTATGCACTAACCCTAACCCTAACCTCCCCTTGAAACGTATGCACTAACCCTAACCCTAACCCTAATCTCCCCTTAGAACGTATGCACTAACCCAAACCCAAACCCTTACCTCCCCTTGAAAAGTATGCACTAACCCCACCCCTATCTCTAACCTCCCCTTGAAACGTATGCACTAACCCTAAACCTAAACCTAAACCCTAACCCAAACCCTAACCTCCCCTTGAAACGTATGCACTAACACTAACCCTAACCCTAACCTCCACTTGAAACGTATGCACTAACCCTAACCCAAACCCTAACCTCCCCTTGAAGCGTATGCACTAACCCTAACCCTAACCCTAACCTCCCCTTGAAAAGTATGCACTAACCCCACCCCTAACTCTAACCTCCCCTTGAAACGTATGCACTAACCCTAAACCTAAACCTAAACCCTAACCCAAACCCTAACCTCCCCTTGAAACGTATGCACTAACACTAACCCTAACCCTAACCTTCCCTTGAAACGTATGCACTAACCCTAACCCAAACCCTAACCTCCCCTTGAAGCGTATGCACTAACCCAAACCCTAACCCTAACCTCCCCTTGAAAAGTATGCACTAACCCCACCCCTAACTCTAACCTCCCCTTGAAACGTATGCACTAACCCTAAACCTAAACCTAAACCCTAACCCAAACCCTAACCTTCCCTTGAAACGTATGCACTAACACTAACCCTAACCCTAACCTCCCCTTGAAGCGTATGCACAAACCCTAACCCAAACCCTAACCTCCCCTTTAAGCGTATGCACTAACCCTAACCCTAACCCTAACCCTAACCTCCCCTTGAAAAGTATGCACTAACCCCACTCCTAACTCTAACCTCCCCTTGAAACGTATGCACTAACCCTAAACCTAAACCTAAACCCTAACCCAAACCCTAACCTTCCCTTGAAACGTATGCACTAACACTAACCCTAAATCTAACCTCCCCTTAGAAGTATGTCCTAACCATAACCCTAACTCTAACCTCCCCTTGAAACGTATGCACTAACCCTAACTCAAACCCTAACCTCCCCTTGAAACGTATGCACTAACCCTAACCCTAACCCTAACCTCCCCTTGAAACGTATGCACTAACCCTAACCCTAACCCTAAAACCTAACCCAAACCCTAAACTATCTTTGAAACGTATGCACTAACCTTAACCCTAACCCTAACCCTAACCCTCCCTTAAAACGTATGCACTAACCCTAAACCTAACTCTAACCTCCTCTTGAAACGTATGCACTAACCCTACACCTAAACCTTAACTCTAACCCAAAACCTAACCTCCCCTTGAAACTTATGCACTTACCCTAACCGAAACCCTAACCTCCCCTTGAAACGTATGCACTAACCTTAACCCTACCCAGAACATCCCCTTTAAACGTATGCACTAACCACAACCCTAACCCTAAACCCTAACCCAAACCCTAACCTCCCCTCGAAACGTATGCACTAACCCCAACTCTAACTCTAACCTCCCCTTGAAACGTATGCACTAACCCTAAACCTAACCCTAAACCCTAACCTAACCCCTAACCTCCCCTTGAAACGTTTGCACTAACCCTACCCCTAACCTCCCCTTGAAACGTATGCACTAACCCTAACCCTAACTGTAACCTCCCCTTGAAACGTATGCACTAACCCTAACCCAAACCCTAACTTCCTCCTGAAACTTATGCACTAACCCTACCCTTAACCTCCCCTTGAAACGTATGCACTAACCGAAACCCTAACTATAACCTTCCCTTGAAACGTATGCACTAACCCTAACCCTAACCCTAAACCTTAACCCAACCCCTAAACTGCCCTTAAACCGTATACTCCAACCCTTACTCTAACTCTAACATTAACCTCCCCTTAGAACGTATGCACTAACCCTAACCCAACCCCTAACCCCCCTTATTACGTATGCACTAACCCTAACCTTAACTCTAACCTTAACCTCCCCTTAGAACGTATGCACTAACCCTAACCCTTACCCTAACCTCCCCTTGAAACGTATGCACTAACCCTAACCCTTACTCTAACCTCCCCTTTGAAACGTATGCACTAACCCTAACCGAAACCCTAACCTCCCCTTGGAGCGTATGCACTAACCCTAACCCTAACCCTAACCTCCCCTTGAAACGTATGCACTAACCCCGACCCTAACTCTAACCTCCCCTAGAAACGTATGCACTAACCCTAACCCTAACCATAAACCCTAACCCAAACCCTAACCTTCCCTTGAAACGTATGCACTAACACTAACCCTAACCCTAACCTCCCCTTGAAACGTATGAACTAACCCCGACCCTAACTCTAACCTCCCCTAGAAACGTATGCACTAACCCTAACCCTAACCATAAACCCTAACTCAAACCCTAACCTTCCCTTGAAACGTATGCACTAACACTAACCCTAACCCTAACCTCCCCTTGAAACGTATGAACTAACCCCGACCCTAACTCTAACCTCTCCTAGAAACGTATGTACTAACCCTTACCCTAACCATAAACCCTAACCCAAACCCTAACCTTTCCTTGAAACGTATTCACTAACACTAACCCTAACCCTAACCTCCCCTTGAAACGTATGCACTAAACCCGACCCTAACTCTAACCTCCCCTAGAAACGTATGCACTAACCCTAACCCTAACCATAAACCCTAACCCAAACCCTAACCTTCCCTTGAAACGTATGCACTAACACTAACCCTAAATCTAACCTCCCCTTGAAACGTATGCACTAACCGTAACCCAAACCCTAATCTCCCCTTGAAACGTATGCAATAAACTCAAACCCAAACTCTAACCATCCCCTTGAAACGTATGCACTAACCCTAACCCTAACCTTTACCCTAACCTCACCTTAGAACGTATGCACTAACCCTAATCCTAACCCAAACTCTAACCTCCCCTTGAAACGTATGCACTAACCCTAATCGAAACCCTAACCTCCCCTTGAAACGTATGCACTAAACTTAACCCTAACCCTAACCTCCCCTTGAAACGTATGCACTAACCCTAACCCTAAACCTAAACCCTAACCTAAACCCTAACCTCCCCTTTAAACGTATGCACTAACACTAACTCTAACCTCCCCTTTAAACGTATGAACTAACCCTAACTCTAACCCTAACCCTAACCCTAACTATAACCCTAACCCTCCCTTGAAACATATGCACTAACCCTAACCCGAACCCTAACCCTTACCTCCCCTTGAAACGTATGCACTAACCCTAACCCTACCCCTAACCTCCCCTTGAAACGTATGCACTAACCTTAACCCTAACCTTAACCCTAACCTCCTCTTGAAACGTATGCACTAACCCTAACCCTAACCCTAACCCTTACCTTAACCCTAACCTCCCCTTGAAACGTATGCACTAACCCTAACCCTTATTCTTACCCTAACCTTAACCCTAACCTCCCCTTGAAACGTTTGCACTAACCCTAACCCTAACCTGCCCTTGAAATGTATGCATTTACCCTAACCTTAACCTCCTCTGTAAACGTCTGCGCTAACCCTAACCCTAACCCTAACCTTAACCTCCCCTTGAAACGTATGCATTAACCCTAACCCATACCCTAACCCTAACCCTAACCTCCCCTTGAAACGTAGGCACTAACCCTAACCCTAACCTCCCCTTGAAACGTAGGCACTAACCCTAACCCTAACCTCCCCTTGAAACGTATGCACTAACCCTAACCCTAACCTCCCCTTGAAACGTATGCACTAACCCTAACCCTAACTTTAACCTCCCCTTGAAACGTATGCACTAACCCTAACCCTAACCCTAACCCTAACCTCCCCTTGAAACGTAGGCACTAACCCTAACCCTAACCTCCCCTTGAAACGTATGCACTAACCCTAACCCTAACCTCCCCTTGAAACGTATGCACTGACCCTAACCCTAACTTTAACCTCCCCTTGAAACGTATGCACTAACCCTAACCCTAACCCTTACCCTAACCTCCCCTTGAAACGTAGGCACTAACCCTAACCCTAACCTCCCCTTGAAACGTAGGCACTAACCCTAACCCTAACCTCCCCTTGAAACGTATGCACTAACCCTAACCCTAACCTCCCCTTGAAACGTATGCACTAACCCTAACCCTAACTTTAACCTCCCCTTGAAACGTATGCACTAACCCTAACCCTAACCCCAACCCTAACCCTAACCTCCCCTTGAAACGTAGGCACTAACCCTAACCCTAACCTCCCCTTGAAACGTATGCACTAACCCTAACCCTAACCTTTACCCTAACCTTATGTACATAAAAAATAGCAGACATTTTTTCTACGTGCAAGTCTTGTCTCGTCACAAGTGGAAGGCATTCCCACAGAGCAATAATTAACGTTAACTCTAGTTAACCAAGTAAATGAATTTAACCGACAACCAAGTTATCTCCAAATAATTATTTGCAAAATTTATGATAAAATTCAGTTGCAAACGGACGTTAAATCTCTACCCATATAAAGTTCAGTGTATGTGTATGTGTGTTTTTATATATTTCTATGTATGTGTGTGTGTTTTTATATATTTCTATGTATAGGATTCACTCCTAAACTACTTAACCGATCATTATGAATTTTGGAACGCAGCTGATAGGCGTAAGGATTGGTAATATGGGCTATATTAGTTTAATTTAGTTTGATGAAAAAAGGGGTAAATATTTTAACAATACGTATTAGACATCAATTAATAAATGCTCCTCAAATTTCAGTTTCTTTGAAGTATATTACAAGGTTTTAATATGGGCACAATCTCTCATTTGAAAATTAAAATATGACAGATTTGTATCGAATTTGATCCATAGTCATTTTTCTAATGGAAATCGCTCCGGACAATGCATATAGCCACTTGATGTAATGAGCTAAAAAAGATACTACTTCAAGGTTCAAACCTAACCAACGACAAGTGTTATATGGATAGATTCTGACCTAGAAAGCAGCAATTTTCTCCATTTGTCAGAAACATTGCTTATGGAATGTGAAGACTAAAGGACAAAATAAGTGAAGCGAGGGTTCCGAAGCTGCCGAAAGTAAACTCAAGTTAGTCACTTTCTACTCTTTCAGTTTGCTGCATTCACTTATTATGTCGTTGACCGTTTCGTTTCTCTGTCCGCAGAGTCTATATTTACTGTTTCCCTAGGTTTTATCTATTTTAGCTGTAATCTAGTTAGTTCTAATCACATCATCCTGTGCAGTTGTCTTTAGCCATTCCGTTTCTCTCTTCAGATGTCCTTTTCTTAGCCATGTCCAAGTGTTTTCATAATTCTCTTCTTTTGTCATTCTTATGAATCGTCTATGTAGCACTTTCTCTTCCCACTTTTTGTGTCTTGTCTTTTTCTTTCTGGTTTCGCTGCTTTCTGTATTGTCCATTTTGATGGTGTCTTTTGCTATGGTAGTCAGTCTTTCTGTGTTCTGAGTCATGTATTTTGGCCAAGTCTTTTTTGTGCCTTTTTCTTCTTC
>OY744519.1:211805432-211807932 GCA_963556195.1 Sepiola atlantica
CTCTCTCTCTCTATATATATATATATATATATATATATATATATATATATATACATACAATGCACACATATACACACAATATACACGTATAAAACGCTCAATTTAGATCATATAGTAAATCCCTCATCAGATAACTATAAATATCAATGAACAACTTGCAATTATTAGCAGCTCGCTATTTAGTGACGTAGAGCTCAAGATAGATAGATAGATAGATAGATAGATAGATAGATAGATAGATAGATAGATATAGATAGATAGATATATAGATAAATATATATAGATAGATAGATAGATAGATAGATAGATAGATAGATAGATAGATAGATAGATAGATAGAGATATCAATATATATATAGAGAGAGAAACAGATAGATAGATAGATAGATAGATAGATAGATAGATAGATAGATAGATAGATAGATAGATAGATAGATAGATAGATTATGGCGATTCAAAACTGCATTTAAGCCTGATGATTCCTTACGGGGATGAAACGCGGAAGCCTCTGTGTAGCTTAATTGCCATAATATATATTTTCATAACTTACTACCTGGCTCTACTAACGTATTGAGCACTGTTGAAGTAAATATTGAAATGGGTGTTTGACGTGAACAAGCAGAGAGTTCACGTTAACAGCCATGCCGACGTCTGTACACTTTTCTGACAAATCAAAATTAATATTCTGTATTATTTTTCTACATTGCTTTCTTCATCCTGGGGAAGTCTTTCAAAAAGACGAAACGTTGATGAGAGAGAGAGAGAAAGAGAGAGAGAGCGAGAGAGAGAGGAGAGAGATATGAGGGGGTAGAGAGAGATTAAAATATGATTTACATTTTTGCAACAGCATTTTTTCAGTGCTTATTTTTTATTTTTTTCGTTTCAAGTGCTGTCTCTATCGAATATCGATATGACGAGAACCTAATGTCATTCAAGTGGCTCGTATCGATTAACTAAAAAAAAATAAAAAATAAATTTAGACAATATCTGTTATTGATTTTTTTTTCCTTGTTTTTGTTGTTATCGCTTTTTTTAGTCGATGTCTTGATATTTTATTCGTTGTGTGCTTTTATAACAACACTACAAACAAACACTTCTTCAAAGTGGCCACAAAAAGGATCTCTTTAAGCTATAGAATATCCGTATGAAAAAAAAAATGTGAATCCTTGACTTTCCGTGAAGGATCTACAATTTCTTCTACACGGCTCTCTCCTTATTTGTATTGTGAAACGACAAACAAAAAACAAAGTGTCTTCTGAAGATACGCCCATTGAATCTGAGCGTTTACCGATGAAAACTCGGTTCCAAACTGAAGTGTGACAGACGTACGAACACAATAACGTGGACGCATCTAAAATGATATGTTCAAATCAAATCAAATCAAATCAAATTTATTGACAAAAAAATAGCAAAGTGCAACAAGCCATGTAAAAGAACAGTCAGAAGATGTGTACATCTATATATAGTCTGAATGTCTGTCTAAGGCGACTTTAAACCTGTATATAATAGACATCGCCACTACTTCTGATAGGCTGTTTCTTGTATGGAATACTGTTGTCATATTTGGGCTGGTGAATCTCTGTCTCATTTGAGGGTTCTTGATTAGGTTCAGAAGCATATGTGTAAGTTGGTTCACCCCACCCTTTATTCTTCTCTGCACCCTCTCTCTCACAGACGTGATATTGTTAGTGTCAGTCTCTTCTATAAGTGCTATTATGGCATGTGTATTTCCGAATTGTCTGATTTATTATCTGCTTTCTTTGTTTTTGAGCTTGCTCGATTCGTTCGTCAGGTGGTCTTCATCAATTCGCCGTATTGATACCTCGTTATAATACAACTTCCTGTTCCAGTAGCTGATTTTCTAAAAACTGCAAGTTTGTGGAACTCTCTTTTTTTGGTGACTGTTTCCCTTCTGGTCAGCACGTCGTTCAAGCCATGTAAACATTGCATTTAGGCTGCGAACAAAGCAAAAAGCACCTCATTTCTCATTCGACGCTTATTCTGCAAACTCACTCCTGAAATACTTCTCCCACTTCATGTCTCGCTCGTTACACCACTGTTCGAGTATGGTGTCCAGGTATCTGCTCTATGTCTGATATGTGATATCCATCATCTGGAGAGAGTTCAACGACTGGCTACTTGAATGGTGCGGGGTCCATGAGATCTACCACACGAAAGGCGACTCAAGAAGCTCAATCTTTTCTCTCTTGAGCGTCGACGTTGACACGGTGATCTCATTTTTGCCCACAATCTCCTCAGTGGTCATCATGATCATATTTAGGGCCTACTATTAACTCCTGCACCAGAAAGAGGTCTACGCGGACATTACCAGAAACTGTTTAACCGCCGGTTTCGATTGAATCGGGGAAGGGCCGCTTTCTCAATCAGGATCCCTGACATTTGGAATTGACTTCCAGGAGATGTAATAAATGCGCCAACAACGCAGCAATTCAAAGTAAAATTAAACGAGAATGTAAATCTACCTTTCGTTTTTCACCCC
>OY744519.1:211812932-211915432 GCA_963556195.1 Sepiola atlantica
CATATATATATATATATATATATATATATATATATATTATTTCATGTATTAACATAAAATGTTATAAGGAGATATTATCTTTTATGTATTAATTTTCAGTATTTACTTCAACAGTGCTCAATACGTGAGTAGAACTATGGAGTAAGTTATCAAAAAAAAATTTTAGGGGTCAGGCCGAACTTTTAAGGGGTCGGGCCAAATTTTTTTCTTTTTTTTTAACTTAAAACTTTTCTCAGGGTAGGGGGAGAGTTAAAAATAAGTTGGGGGAGGGGCTGGAGAGATTGAGGAGTCGGGGAAAATTTTAAGGGTCGGGCCAAACTGTTTAAAGGGTCTAGCCAAATTTTTTAAATTTTTTTATTTGAACTTAAAATATTTCTCAGGGTTGGGGGAGGGTAAAAAAATAATTCGATCTGGTTAGAGAGATGAGGGGAGGGGGGAAGGGAAAGTTTTAGGGGTCGAGCCAAACTTTTTAGAGGTCCGGCCAAATTTTTTCTTCTTTTTTTTAACTTAAAATATTTCTCAGGGGTGGGGAAGAGTAAAAAATGTTGGTGGGGGGGGACTGGAAAGATTGGGGTTTCTGGGAAATTTTTAGGGGTCAGGCCAAACTTTTTAGGGGGTCGGCCCAAATTTTTTCTTTTTTTAACTTAAAATATTTCTTAGGGTTGGGGGGAGAGTAAAAAAAATAATATATAAAGGAGTAAGGCTACCAACATTTGTAAAAAGTTTTTTTCAACATTTATTCATTATTTTGTTATTTTATCATTTTATAATTTTATATAACGCGTTTCAAACGGTGATCCGCTCTTATCAGATAATGAAAGCGGGCCACCGCTTGAAACACGCTATATGAATTTATAAAATGAACACGTATATGGCATTACTAGTTTTTAGTAAGCTATTGTCAAGTGCTCTGTCAGAGAATGTGTCTCTGCAAACAACACGTATATCGGCATGACTAGAACTAGCATATCACGCCGACTAACTTCCATCTTGCCTCCCCTCAAAGTTCCATCTACCAACACTTAATAACACATAGCATCCCAAAAAATTAATTCAGGAATATTTTAACTAAGAACACAGCTATTCTTGGGATTTCATATTGCAGTATTCGTCTCCCCATAATGGAAGCGTCGTGTATTCTAGTAAATAAACCTAGTATCAACCATTCTCATTATGAGGGGGGGGGCGAAGGTATGTTGAAGTGTGGTTGATGTGGTATTGAAATGTTTTTATGAACGTCTTCTTAATAAATTCACCAATCTTTTATTTTTCATACTCATTCATCCGCCTGAAGATGACCGATATCGGTCGAAAACGTTCGCGAAAATATGGCGATGTTTTACACAACATGGACGACAACACGAATCGGTCGTGCAACGAATCGAAAAAACGAATCAAAAAATAAATAAACAGAAGCTGTCGCTACTGTTTAACCAAACATGCATATATATATATATATATAATATATATATATATATATATATATATATATATATATATATATATATATATATATATATATATATATATATATATTTAGTTTCAGCATATGCAATCTTATTAATTATTTATCTCCGTAAAATGAATCTATAAAAATAAATTAGTGAATATTGAACATCATTATAGTTAAAATAAAATATTTGTCTTTCGTCTCTAATACGTTCATCTTCATAGCGTATCGAAATATTTACACAGACACATACACACACATGTATATATATATATATATATATATATATATATATATATATATATATATATATATATATATATATATATATATATATAGTGAATGCTTTTATTCAAACATGTACATGGTCTGCTACACTGGCATGTCGATGTTATCGATCTACAGCTCTCAAGAGCTGAGGTCTCATCAGGCAGAGAATTATTTTTTGATCCAACCTGGTTACTATATATATATATATAATTAGGTATGTGTATATGTTTATATAATAGTATGTACAGGATTCACTCCTAACTAATTGACCTACCTTTTTTAATACAGCTGTGAGCTGTAAAACGTCGTAATGTGGGCTATATTTAGTTTCATGAAATATATAAAAAAGGGAGATGAAGCTATTCGTAAAGATTCAAATATTTCCGATTTTTGTGTAATTTTAGAAATAGGGATTGAACATCAATTAATAAATATTCTCTAAATTTCAGTTTCTTTACGGTATTTTAAAGATATTTTTGAAGGGTTTTAGGGGGAATAATACGGTCACAAATCCCATTTAAATATTTAAATATATACTAGACTTGCACTGAATCAGATCAATAGTCATTAGACACAAATTAAACACGATATTCTAAATTTTAATTTCTTCTTTAGTCCTTTACGGTTAAGCCATACATTTTAGACATTATTTTGGATAAAAATTGAATAATGATTCTAGACATAAGGTTTAGTAGTATTATATCTTGATTTTAACCTTCGTAAAGAAACATGAAATTAGGTACAACTGTTTTTTTCGGGGAATTAATTTTACCTGTCCTGGGACGGTTATTCGTCTAGTTATTAAAAATAAAAGTATATATTAAGGTTGCGATCTTATAATTTTTTTAATAAAAGTAAAATAGCCAAAATAGTAAAATATTTTTTTAATAAATTTAAGAAAAAAGTCTTTATAAATAAATAATGTGATCCTATAATTTGATCCTATAATGTTTTAAATAAAATTTAAATAGTAAAAAAAAATAAATATCATATCAAGTACAATATACTCCATTTTGAATGTGTAAAATGACTCCCATTGGATGTCTAAAAATGCATTCATTTAAATATCTTGTTTTCAAGCCTAGAATATTGTTCCTTTTTATTTGTAAAGAAGTGGGGTCATTTACTACAATTTACTGTAAAATATACTCGTTTTAGATGTCTTAAATTACTTCAATTGAATGTCTAAAACGATTTCTACTGATTGTATACATTGACTTAAATATCTTTCTTTGAAGCCTAAAATATTGTTTCTTTTTATTCGTATAGAAGTGGGGCAATTTAATACCATATTCATTACAACATACTCCATTTTAAATGTCTAAAACGACTTCTCTTGGTTCTATACATTGACTTGAATATCTTGTTTTCAAGTCTAAAATATTGTTTATTTGTATTCGTATAGAAGTGGGGTAATTTAGTACCGTAGGCATTACAACATACTCCATTTTAAAAAGTCTAAAAATACTCCCATTGAATGTCTAAAACGACTTCTTTTGTTTCTATACATTGACCTAAAGTGGATCTTTCTCGACGACGAATATGAGTGTTTGTATCGGTCTGTTGTGCTAAATCAACACTAAAATTTTAATCAGAGGTCGAATAAGAGGATTTCCAGATGGCTGATAACAAAATACAAAAAGCGAATAATTGTTTTTGTTTATAATCCAATTAATGAGCTTCGTGTTTTCTGTTCGTTTCGTCACCAAATTAAAACTTTTTGTATTTCAACTTATGTACAAAATAAAATACCTTATCGAGATACGTGCCCTCTGATCTCAGCGTTTTCAAATATCACTGGAAAATACTTCCGTGAGATGTTAAAATGAAAACTAAGCGATTTGGTACGACTATAAGTCTTCAGGACTAACGATGTAAAGGCTGATTATTTTAACAACACAACTATTTAGTCCGAACATGATCTTTCTCTTTGCTGATTTATTTTGCTTCCGGAGTAAATAATCCTTGGTATATATTTATTTTGCTTCGGGAGTAAATATTTCTTAGTATATATTTATTTTGCTTCGGGAGTAAATATTTCTTAGTATATATTCATTTTGCTTCGTGAGTAAATAATCCTTGGTATATATTTATTTTTCTTTGTGAGTAAATAATCCTTGCTATATATTTGTTAAGTGATTTATTAGACAACAAGGAACGAAGTGTAGTATCTGTTCTGATATTACACTTTATCTATTCTGTTGAAGGTCAGTTAAGTAGAATCCTAGACTGGGGCAATATTCATATTTTCCAATCCACAGTGCTCCTTTTGGAAGCTGGATTTTTACCACATTAAAACCCGGCATTGTGCCTAATTTTGCCCTCGTGGGTAGCCAAATAAATCGGGACAACCATTTTTTTAATGTACTTTGATGCATCTCTCTTTTTTAATATCTTCTCAATTTACCTTAAAAAGTACATGTCTTATCTATAAAATTATGTCAGTCGGATTTTAGAATTATCGGTATTCGCTTCTGCTTAACGACTTGTATTTTTATTCCTTTCAACATGTTATTTATACGAACAAGATATCTTAGTTTTTAGGGTTTTTTTTAACCCCCTGAGAACATTGTTATTATGGCTACCGTTTTAGATAATGGTTTAAATACTGGGACATGTAAGGGACATAACTAATGGATCAAATAATGCAAGATTTGTCTCCCTGTAAAGATTGACTTCCCTTACATTTTATTGAGATAATTATTTAAATAATAAAGCATTGAAATTTAAATTTTCTGTACCTCTATAACTAAAAACAGGATGAAACCAGTGTAACGAATGATTAACCATAAACCATATTAATCAAATAGAAAGATACGCACATATACACAGCAAATATTAGAAGGTAACAAATAGACTCGGGGCCGTCAATAACTGAGGGGAGCAATCAGGGAAAAGGTCAGACCCATACCCGGTCGGTTTTTAAGGATGGCATGGGAAAATTTGTTTTACGCCTCAAGAAATGCACAGAGCTAAATAAAGGTCATCTCGAACACAAGCCTTCGAATAAAGAAAAAAGTCCAAAGACTCTCCTGTCTTTATATGATGTTATAAACACAATAAATCAGTGATCACTGGAACCAATTGAAATGTGTTTTAGTCTCCTGAATGCTTAAAACCTTATGTAATCTTGAAATAAAAAAGAGTACCAAAATGTGGCATAATCCCAAGTGAGTATAGCCTAAGATGACTAGTAAAGTCATGTTTAATACTTGTTATTGGATACGTTTTTACCATTACTGTTAATTACTAATTACTGGATAATTTATTATAATAATCTTCTACAAGTATGAAATAGCAACGAGGACATGGATAGAAAGCAAGTTTACCAGTGAGATATAGATTGTCACGATTATTAACCTCCAGCTAATGCACTGTAAAACATTAGGGCCATTAAATCGTAAACAAACCAAGAATCAGGAGAACAAAGCAGTTGCGGAGGAGGAAGCAGAATGGGATGAAATTAATTTTTATTAAATTTTCAATACATTCAGTAATTGTTTTAATTTAGAAATTATCATTTCTTTTTGTACATTAATATAAGTGGTCCAGCAAATTTTAAATTATACATTTAGTGGTCCATCAAGTTGAAACGGTTAACGGTTGCTGTTCTAAACGACACAATGGTGGGTGTTCTATTAGGATATGCAGTGGTTACTCTTTCAGATCAATAATGGATTTACAGCTGATACAGGGGTCTAAAAACAACATGTTGGAGAGAGCTTCCTTATTGTGGACCTGACTGGATATTTCAGCTGGATAAGAATGCAATCCAAAATTTCCGCAGGACAAACGAGTTCTTGGAGCTAATGACGTCATTGTTCGAACCATCCAGCATGTTCGCTCATCTGAAAAAGTTTGGGGTGGAAAGTCTATAGGAATGGATTACAAGTTACGTCATCTTTACTACTTGAGATGACATCTTAGTCAGTTTTCTGCATACGCTTTATCTCTCTCTCTCTCTCTCTTTCTCTTTCTCTCTCTCTCTCCTTCTCTCTCTCTACCTCTCCTTCTCTCTCTCTTTCTCTCCCTGTCCTTCTCTACCTTTTCTTCTCTTACCCTCTCCTTCTCTTTCTCCCTCTTCTTCTCTCTCCCTCCGCTTTCCCTCTCTCTCTCTCCTTCTCAATCTCTCTCCCTCTCCTTCTCTCTCTTTCTCTCCCTATCCTTCTCTCCCTCTTCTTCTCTTACCCTCTCCTTCTCTTTCTCCCTCTTCTCTATCCCTCCCCTTTCCCTCTCTATCTCCTTCTCCATCTCTCCCTCTCCTTCTCTCTCTCTTTCTCTCCCTTTCCTTCTCTCCCCCTTTTTATCTCTCCCTCTTCTTCTCTTTCTCCCTCTTCTTCTCTCTCCCCCCATTGCTCACTCTCTCCTTCTCCATCCTCAGTAATTTTTTTAACTGCCTGACCTTTTCTCTCTGTCTCATGCTCAAACTTTAGCAATATAATACAAGGAAGAAAGAAAGCAAGAAAGCCCAAAAGGAAGGCACCAACAGTCGACTAGTTTAACCTAGTTTCAGTGTTCTTTTTCAAACAATTACTAGTAAAAATGAAAGCAAGTAGTATTTTATTTCTTGAATTAAAAGTTCACTAAAAGAAACTAATTTGATCATATAATACGCTTATATTTACCATGCCTATATATATATATATATATATATATATATATATATATATATATATATATATATATATATATATATATATATATATATATATATATAACCCTGGTACAGCCCATTCTTGAGTATGCTATCCAAGAAAAAAATCCCTATCTAAAATGATATCGTACACCTCAACGGTTGGTAGTCAGAATTGTGACAGTATTCTCCTAATCTGAGGAATTGGGGAAAAATACATACGCTGTTACTATCGCCAGTAAAGACAATAACAAATTCATAATTTAATATTTAGGCGATAAAAGTTGTACATATTTCCAGGCAATACGTCGTAGTCCGGAGGTTAAACTCTAGACTACAGATGATGTAATCGTGGGTTCTATCCTTGTCTAAGTTAACCATACTGATGACAGCTGATAGCCAGAAACATGTGTTCATGGATTACTTTTTTGTACGTAAAAAATTAATTATATATATATATATATATATATATATATATATATATATATATATATATATATAAGTGTAAGTTTGAAATCCGAGGCAGGAGCAATGTGAGATTTATACCGGAAGGTGGAACAGATGAACACAAATAAATGAGAAGAGAAAATAAGAATGGAATCTCAAATCAATTTATTAATATTTCACGTAAAACAGATTAAATACCAGAACAGTAAATAAAAAAGTGGTTACTGTCAGGCAAATAAAAGTTTCGGAATAAGGTAAACTTACATTTTCGAGAGAGAGAGAGATACCTCTCATTATCAAAAGACAAAAAAAAAATATGACTGAGTGGTCGAAAAAACAAGGTGGTGATATTTGTTCATCTGTTCCATATTCCGGTATATATTTCACATTGCTCCGTCCTCGGATTTCAAACTTACACTTATATTTCCAGCAATGCTTCAAGCAAACTACAATTTCCTTATATATATATAGTGAAAACAAGATAATTCTAGACACCGGATGATTCCCTGAGCTTTAAATTAAATATCCTTTGGACCCCTTTCTGCTCTTTAATTTCTCCTCTTCTTTTCCAATGCTACTTTTATGTATATTTGATATATATGTATGTATATGTGTTATATATATGTTTCGATCACATTTATGTGCATATATATATATTTATTTCTATGTTTTTTTGGGGTTTTTTTTTGGTTTTTTTTTCATATTTGCATACCCTTCATCTCAACAAGAACCCAACCACTATATATATTTCCCATAATTTACAGACTTTCTCGTCTTTTGTCATTTTTGTATTCTTCGTCCGCTCTTGACAAAGCCCACGTGAAATTTGGGCGAAACGTTGAGCGAAAATGTCTTCCGCTTTTCCATTTTTAATTTCATACCGTCGGATTATTTTTATCCTTTCATATATATATATATATATATATATATATATATATATATATATATATGTATATATATATATATATATATATATATATATATATATATATATATATATATATATAATTATTTATCTATATTATAAATTAAACTCGATTTTACTCCGCAACTACAGTCATTATAGGAAAATAACCTACCACTTCCTACGCTAAACTGTCACACTAAGTAATTATCTTTAAACCATCATAAGAAATTATCTCTTAGTTTTGCATCTTTTCAATTGTTGTTATATTTTATCCGGTAAATCTTACTTTCACAACTAAAACTTTCAAAGAGAAAGTAGCTACACATGTTACCCACTTTTAACTTTCTACACTAACCGCTACCTAACTCACCGGGTCCTTTGTTTATACAAGCGACATTCTGTTACTGCACCGCTACATTCAAGATTCAGGTAATTGAATTATGTAATTCCGGCTGCTTGAAACTTATACGTTTTGGGTAACCGGATTACGTTTTAACGAACATATATCAGCCGGCCATATTTCCGATCAGGCGTAAGTACATGTCTACTCATGACTACTAATAAGCGATTATAAACACGATCATAAAACTCTATAATTGCATGTTTCGAGAGATAGCAAGAAAATAATAACCGGGGAACTCCAGAGAAATTCAGTTAATTCAGATTACTTTTTAAAACTCGGATTTTATTCGGAATAGCCGATTGCGCTTCAGTTTCTATTTTTGAACGGTTAGCAGCATACGTTTCTGTACATACAAAATTATCGGGGAACTTCAAGAAACACCTTTTTTTTAACAATTTTTTTTTATCGAGAAAACAACAACAAACAAATAAAACAAAGTGCAAACCCTAACCCTAACCCTAACCCTTACCCTAACCCTAACCCTAACCCTAACCCTAACCCTTATCCTAACCCTAACCCTAACCCTTACCCTAACCCTAACCCTAACCCTAACCCTAACCATAACCATAACCATAACCCTAACCCTAACCCTAAACCTAAACCTAAACCTACCCTTACCCTAACCCTTACCCGTTTTTCGTTTGAGTTACATTGTCTCTGCACTTCCTCCCCACAAGTTCATTTATCAAAAACAATTATTTGGCGACAATAATAGCGAAAAGTAAACAACTATTAATAATTCATAATTTATGTATATAAATATTTTAGTAGTTAAAGTGGGGGATCATTTTCACATATCTATTTACCGTAAAATGATCACCCTAAAATGCACAAAAATAGAACTGTCTGCCAGTGAACGATTTATTTATCTCATGTACAGATTTTTAGTTTTTCTTGTATTTTTATACCATTGATCGATTGTTTATTTAAATATTATTCGAAAACTACCAAAAAAATAACAAAAGAATGAAATACGAGAGATATTCCAATAGTATATATGCTATAATTGACACTTTCTTCCTTCTCCCCCTCTCTCTCTCTCTCTCTCTCTCTCTCTCTCTCTCTCTATCTATCTATATATTTATCTATCTATCTCCCTCTCTCTCTCTCTCTATATATATATACATATATATATTCCAATAGTATATATGCTACAATTGACACTTTCTTCCTTCTCCCCCCTTCTCTCTCTCTCTCTCTCTCTCTCTCTCTCTCTCTCTCTCTCTATCTATCTATCTATCTATCTATCCATCTATATCTCTTCCCCTCTCTCTCTCTCTCTCTATATATATATATATATATATATATATATATATATATATTCCAATAGTATATATGCTACAATTGACACTTTCTTCCTTCTCCCCCTCTCTCTCTATCTATATATCTATCTCTCACCCCTCTCTCTCTATATATATATATATGTGTATATATATATATATATATATATATATATATATGTATATATATATTCCAATAGTATATATGCTACAATATACACTTTCTTCCTTCTCCCCCTGTCTTTCTCTTTCTCTCTCTGTCTCTCGCTCGTTCTCTCTCTCTCTCTCTCTCTCTCTATCTATATATATATATATATATATATATATATATATATATATATATATATATCATACATCATTTGTATCTCTTCTTTCTCTTTGTTCTCTCTTTTTCGTCGTCACGTGATGCTTTACGTATGCAACGACACGACCTTGAGGTCACGCGCCAATTTATTTAAGAACATCAAAAATAATAAATAATAACAATAATATGCTAAGAGAATTCAAGTAAGTGTCAGCGTGCATTTAAATGTCGTAATGAAAGAGAGAGAAGTTAATATTTTAACTTGTAAATATATTTAATATTTAGTCTTTGCGGAGTTTCACGTGTACGATTAAACTTGCTATGACTTACTTTTTTTAATGTTGTTTTTTATACTTACTAAAACATGGTTTTAGTAAACATAAGTTATTTGAAATTGAATACGAGACTCATTTCAGTTTAACCTCTCATTGATAAAGATTTCACACACATACACACAAATATATATATATATATATATAATATTTTTTTTAATAAATATTTATTGATATTACCTGAAACCTGATAGCCAAAAACACGTGTCCATGGATATCTATATATATACCAACATTTTTTAAATAATTATTATTATTACCTACAGACATCGATGTTTCGTGCAGGAGATGTAAATTCTTGCCGGTCACCTTCTGGCTTACAGTCTGACGTTTAACCTCCAATTAACATGGAAATGAAGAGAATTTAAAGTCTAAAATGTCGAATCAGCTAACACCCAGAGTAAGTGAGTCGAACAGTGTTCAACAACAACAGCAGAAAGTTGGAACATCGCATTAAGCCTAGTATAATAAAACAAAGGTAAAGTTACATACTTTACAAGTTTATTATAATCATCGAATCTTTAAACAAAGAATAAAATATGAGAATGTCCTTTAATCCATGGATTTTCAAAGAAATTACTCTTATCCGCAGAAGGAAAAGGCAATTACTTACTAATTATTGGTAAGTGTTAAGTTGAAAACTGATCTGAGTTTATATATATATATATATATATATATATATATATATATATAATTCCCGAAACAGTTTTTCATGGTAAACAACTGATGATCCCTTAAAATAGTGTTAGAAACAAACTAATATAATAAGTGTAAAAAATAAATTGACTTACATGAGTGATTTTCCACTGGAAGACTTGGGACTATAAATTTTTTTTTTTTTTAATATAGTTTTAATGGTTGAGAAACTTCCGAGACTATATATATATATATATATATATATATATATATATATATATATATATATATATATATATATATATATATATATATAGCATTAGATAAAATGAAAGAATAAAATAAGGTGCGAATTTTGTTTATTATTATTATTATATTTTTATGTTTTTATTTTTATGTTTTCAAAGTGAAGTTTTATTTACTCGCTGTAATTCCACTGCGGTAATGATCCTCTGACGGGAAGAATTTTCTTTGAAAACCCATGGGTTAAGGACTTTCAATTACTTTGCTTGAACTTTGAATTTTAATAAAATTTGATTCGCACCTTATTTTATTCTTTCATTTTATCTAATGCTAATAATGCTCTATCCAGTATATTGAGCTTCATTTTTATCCGGATGTTCACTAATTAAAGATATTAGTTGCCTCTTATATCTTTTGTTGTATTAACCTTTAATATATATATATATATATATATATATATATATATATATATATATATATATATATATATATATATATATATATATATAGTCTCGGAAGTTTCTCAACCATTAAAACTAAAAACAAAAACAAAAAAAACAAAAAACAAAAAAAACCCTTAAGTCCCAAGTCGTTCAGTGGAAAATCACTCATGTAAGTCAATTTAGATTTTACAGTTATTATATTAGTTTGCTTCTAACATTATTTAAGGGATCATCAGTTGTTTACCATGAAAAACTGTTTCGGGAGTTTAAAAACAAGACAGTATTTAATTTCATGGGTTCCCAGCAGAGTTGATCAGACCTCACTTCCCTTAAAAGGCAAAAACATGAACGTTCCGTATACTAAATCTAAGTTTTGTTCCGTATAAATTTTTTGCTACCTTATATTAGTTATTAAAAAAATATAAATAAATTAATTAATTAATTAATTAAAAAAATAAAAATATATATATATAGAAATTTGTAAGAATGAAAACGAAAAAATATCATTTATGTATTCATGTAATGCTCTGATTCTGCCGATGAGTGCTATCGAATGTTTAGATGTCTATGCTCGCCGCTTTCAGTGTAAACATCACTTAATTTCTCCGTTATTTCGTGACTATCTCTCATGGCCTAATGGTACTCGGTGAACGCCTACAGATTCAACGTGTGTCTGTGAACCGGGTTCGCGTCCTATGACCGTCTGAGGTTGTTATTTCCCTGATGAGAACCATAAGCACGAAACAACGTCGTATGTAGGTAAAAAATAATTTCGTTTTATATATATATATTGCTTTTACTGTTTCTTTCTTTTTTTTCTATTTTACCTTTTTTTTCTCCTTATATCTAACTCAACACTGAATTAACTACATCATATTTAAATTACATGTTAAGGAAGTTACTTCGTGGCATGGTGATTCTACATATATACTAATTTTTCATATACTTTTGTACTTTTGAATATTTCCTGAATTCTATTGGGGTCCAACATCCTTCACTATATAATACAATATTCCAATCGGATATGTTCAACAACCGCACTGGTATACTCATTTACTACAGTGACTTTCTGCTCATTAATGAAAAAGAAAATTTTGACGACTTTTGCTTCAAGCATAACACAAAATTGTTTTGTAGAGTTTTCAAATTAATACTTACCAATAATTTGTAAATCAGGAAATGAAAGTGAAAAAATAGGATAAACGTATTTTTTTGAAAATTCACGGATTAAAGAAATTTCTCATATTTTATTCCTTGTTTAAACATTTAATGATTATAATGAACTTATAAAGCATGTAATTTTATTTTTGTTTTATTATTTACGTATTTCCTATAACAATGCTCTATCCTCAACATCGAATATATTCCTATCACGATAGGATCTAATATAAAATAATTAATATATATATATATATATATATATATATATATATATATATATATATATATATATATATATATATATATATATATATACGGCATAATCACGTTGACACACCGATTCCTATCACGATAGGATCTAATATAAAATAATTATATATATATATATATATATATATATCAAGGGAGGCACGAGAGCGATCTATCCCTTAATAGACTTTACGAATGGCCTATGCTGGAAATCTCATTTCTTTGATCAATAATAACTCAGAAACCAATAAACCAAATTAGTTCAAACTTTGCACAAAATTTCTATTTGTAGGTTCTATAAGTGTGTAGAATTTCAGCATCATTAGTTAAGGCAACCCAGAGATCCAGAAAGTTCAATCATGAAATCATGTTATCTGTGTGTAAGTACGTATGTGCCACCCTGTATCTCATCAACTATTTGATGGATTCAACTGATGTTTGGCAGAGATAGAGGTTCTATGGTCTAGTTGATGGCATTTTAATTTCAGTTTACCATATACCTTAGTTTTCCAGAAAATTCCACCAAACCTTATGAGAAGGCATTGTATTGAGGCATAGCCTTTGCAAAAGTAGTGACATTCCATGATAAAATCCAGTATACTGAAATCATGTGCCCTTAATAGGGTTAAGATGAAAATTCATATACACTAAATGTACAAAAGCAAGGAAATTCCCAAATTTTTACACTTTTATTGTCATTAAGGGTATGACTACATATCAACCAAACCATTTCATTATCACATCACTACAGTATAAATCTCTATGCATGAGTTGATGAAGTATGTGAGGTGCGCTGAAGAAAAATTCCTACCAGTAAAATACATAGCTCTGTTGTGCTCGCATACCCTTAATGACAATAAAAGTGTAAAAATTTGGGAATTTCCTTGCTTTTGTACATTTAGTGTATATGAATTTTCATCTTAACCCTATTAAGGGCATGTGATTTCAGTATACTGGCATTTTTCATGGAATATATATATATTTATGGCAATAAAGCTACACGGAGGCTTCCGCGTTTAATCCTCGTAGGGAATCGTCAGACGAAAATGCACGAGGTTGGTGTTGCCGGGTGTTTTTATATATACACGTGATGTTTAGTCTAGCTAGTTAACCAATCAGATTCTTTTTATTCCCTCTCACGTGATTAATGTTTCCTTATCCAATCGTTGTGCTTCTCACAAACAACGATTCGGTTTATTTTACTTCCTATTCTACTGGGAGTTTTTTTCTATAGGGTAGCCCATCTTTTTTCTTTGTGTCGAATTAATAGGTGACCTTATTTAAACACGTGTTTGCTTGTATTTCTATTTTTGGTGTTGATTTAGTTTATTTTTTATTTTTTATTTGTTTATGTATTTATTTATTATGTATTGTTAACCTAAAGTAAATTTTATTCTCTGTAAGCAGTTGTTTGTTATTTCACTTCTATAGCTTAATAGTTTTTAGAGGGTTTTAATGTTTGGGATTTAAAATTTCTCATTCAGACATAATCTACACGGGTAGTCTAAATTTCTACATGTACTGGCCTGTTGTATTATCTTCCATTCGATTATTGGTGAGCGCCCGCTTTCTTTGAGCTCCCATTAATGGTTCGCTAGGGCTGTTTTTATTCGGCGTTTTTTGTTTTTATATGTTCTGTTGTGGTCGTAATATCTTGTTAGTCTAGAGAGGCTATACCTACGCATGTTATATATATATATATATATATATATATATATATATATATATATAGAATAAATATAAAACTAAAAGTAAACTTTTAGTAGAAAGAACCTATAGTGAAATGGTAAAAGCTCAATATCGAGATAGAGCAATTATAGTTTTTTTAATGGCTAGATTTCTTCATTTTAATTCCGTTTTAGTGCGCTCCATCTACGACTTGAACTCAATTTTCACCATTGGATTTACTTCATTTTGAACGCCTTTCTGTAATTCCTCCACGAAACTTTTTCTTCTCCATCGAAACTTTCTTCCATTGGACACCTTATCGGCGGACAATTACCACCTGGACAAACCCAATATCTTTTTACACGAACTTTTTTAACCCATCATTTTCTTAATATTTTTTTCAAATGTTGAATTTTGGCTTTTCTATTGCCAACTTATCTATCTGTATAATTCCTCTGATGATAAGAGCTCGATCTTTGAAAAGCCTTGGCTTAAGGAAAGAATAATAAACATAATTTTATTACATAATATACCTTGCAGTGAACAATCGAAGTTTGAAATAAATTTGGACATTCGTGCATGTTTATCACTCTTCGTCCATCTATCTTGATATATATATGTATATATATATATATATATATATATATATATATATATATATATATATATATATATATATGTGTGTGTGGGGGGGGTGCTTATTTGAATTTGCAACGTGGTGTAATTTTGCTAGTAGAATTAAAGCTTGAAATTGAAACTTCGTCCATATGAACTGGGTTGCTATAATTGCAATACAAGATTCCAAATGTTGATAATTGAGAAGGAAAAAGCAGACACGCGATATAAGCGGCGAATTTCGAATCTCTTTTAAAAAGATAAATGTTATTATAGGATTATTGCACGGTATCATCGACAAGATAGATTTTCGTATTTTCGCGGCGAAATCACAAATAAACGTGGATTAAATCGGTAATGATTTTAGTTGCAAAGGTTTCATCGTCATAAAATGCATATCGACGGAAACACAATAATGAAACAAATAGTGCACGCGTGCACACTTCTATGCAAGTACAATTGTATATATGCACAAATATGCATGCACTTCTAAATATATCAAGGTATATTTAGAAAGAAAACCGTCTCTTTCTTTTATTCATTTCATTACAGTAACGTGCGACAATGTTGGCACCACGAAAGAATTGTTTGTTGGCACCACGAAAGAATTGTTTGATGGCATCACGAAAGAATTGTTTGATGGCATCACGAAAGAATTGTTTGTTGGCACCACGAAAGAATTGTTTTTTGGCATCACGAAAGAATTGTTTGTTAGCCCCACGAAAAAATTGTTTGATGGCATCACGAAAGAATTGTTTGATGGCACCACGAAAGAATTGTTTGATGGCATCACGAAAGAATTGTTTGATGGCATCTCGAAAGAATTGTTTGATGGTATCACGAAAGAATTGTTTGATGGCACCACGAAAGAATTGTTTGTTGGTATCACGAAAGAATTGTTTGTTGGCATCACGAAAGAATTGTTTGATGGCATCACGAAAGAATTGTTTGTTGGCACCACGAAAGAATTGTTTGATGGCATCACGAAAGAATTGTTTGATGGCACCACGAAAGAATTGTTTGATGGCATCACGAAAGAATTGTTTGTTGGCACCACGAAAGAATTGTTTGATGGCATCACGAAAGAATTGTTTGATGGCACCACGAAAGAATTGTTTGATGGCACCACGAAAGAATTGTTTGATGGCATCACGAAAGAATTGCTTGATGGCATCAGAGTAGAATTGTTTGATGGCACCACGAAAGAATTGCTTGATGGCATCACGAAATAATTGTTTGATGGCACCACGAAAGAATTGTTTGATGGCATCAGGGTAGAACTTATAGCATCTTTTTCCGAATACAGTAGACTTATACTCAAAGATCCAATATCTATAAGCCCAATAAACCAAACCAAATTGTTGTTTTGTTGGGTCAGAATCTATCTATAAAACACTTATCGTTGGCTAATATTTGTTACCTTGAAGTGGTATTTTTGGCTCCTAACAGTAATTGCGTCATGCTTTGTCTTGAGAGATTTCAATTAAAAAAAAACATTTATTTTATTGACTACACTTTAACGAAGGTCACGGATGGATACATCTTCATTTATTTCTTTTTATCTGGCGTTACAATCTGTCCGTCTCTTTCTATCTCTTTCTTTTTTTTTCTCTCTCTTTCTACCTATCATTCTCTCTCTTTCCTCTCTCTCTTTGTCTCTCTCTCCTCTCTTCATAGCTTTCTCAACCTCATAAATTATTTATATTTCACAGGAAAACCCCCGAAAAAAATGGAACGTTGAACAAATATTACAAATGCGAAAGAAATTAATCTACAAGTAATTCATATACAAAATATGAATCCATTAAATATTTGAAAATATTAAGAACCTAAAATAAAATAAAAACTTTTTTACCAAAATGAATTGAGTCCGCATTAAATAACCCATTGATATGCCGTAATACAAATCAATAAATTATCATTATTGTTGATTGATTGATTGATTGATATATATATATATATATATATATATATATATATATATATATATATATATATATAAAGTGTCTCCAACAAAATATATAAGAGGCAACTAATACCTTTAATTAGTGAACATCCGGATAAAACTGAAGCTCAATATACTGGATAGAGAATTAATAGCATTATATGAAGTGAAACAATAAAAATAAGGTGCGAATCAAATTTTATTAGAATTCAATGTTCAGGCAAAGTACCTTAAAGTCATTAACTCATGAGTTTTCAAAGAAAATTCTTCTCCTCAGAGGACCATTACCGCAATGACATTACTGGAGATAATAAAATTAAACTTTGAAAATATATAAAAATATATATAAAAATACATAAAAGTATATAAAACATCAAATATATCAGCCCAAAACATACTTTCTGTTAAGGCTATACAATTCATCCAAGTCATACAATTTAAAACATATTCAGGAAAGACACCCAAGATGTTGATTGAAAAGTGATCCAAGTGGTGAATGATATTCCAAAGACGAAAAAGTTATCCAAGCGGGAGAACCGTTTGCAATCGATGCAGTAAATGACAGTGAAAAATGTATCCAAGGTGTATTGCAAACGGTTTTAAGAATGAATAACCCATCAGGAGACGACATCCCGAGTCATTTTTAACGACGAGGAACCGCCTGGAGATAGCATCTGGAATAATGTTAACTGTTTTATACGATTTGGTCACCATTTATCAAGACAAAGAACCACTCGACTCGAGAGTAAGGATTGAGGAAGTAGAATGATTGTTAGCCGAGAGATGAGGAACACTATGGAAGTACTCAGATTTATCAATTGTATAAACTGCATTTGATTACTTATGGTGCGGTTTATGAGAATGATTTTTTGACATTGGATTTTAAGACAACCAAGTTGCAACCAACCGGGAAGTAGTCCCGCGGTAATGTGTTAGACATGTGGTAATGTGTTAGACATCAAATGGCTTCATGCCTAGTCTGGAGCGACTTGCATAAAAAAAACACTGCAAAGAAGATTCGTCCATGAAAATTCTGCCTGGGGCTAGGCACTTGGAGAGAGAAAGGAACGTCCCTTTCTGTTGTGTTAGAAGGACGAGTTCTGGTTGTGAATGTCTTACAATGCGGAAGCAAAGATTTCATTCGTGGGGGGGGGGGGTAAGTAACAAAGGACCCGTACGGAATCAGTAATTCAAAACGTTGTCGCTTCAACATCAACTTTGACCTGTGATGACCTTATGATGGTTGAAAGGTCGTTAAACACCAACAAACGATCACGATCAACTAAAATGTTTGGTGTTTAGTGGGAAAATGTGTGTTTTATTGGGGTTTTTTTTTTTTTACTAACGAGTCACTGCTTATATTGGCGCAAAGGTCATTCGAGGACAAGAGTTAATGGTCTGGGCACTTCTTTAGTTTAGCTGTGAATCAGAAATCAATTTTGAAGAGTTACATTCACTCCTAACCCAATTAACCGGAAGTAATTCAGACTTTGAATTTTGGCACTTCTTTAGTTTAGCTGTGAATCAGAAATAAACTTAGAAGAGTTACATTCACTCCTACCCCAATCAACCGGAAGTAATTCAGACTTTGAATTTTGGCACTTCTTTAGTTTAGCTGTGAATCAGAAATAAACTTAGAAGAGTTACATTCACTCCTAACCCAATCAACCGGAAGTAATTCAGACTTTGAATTTTGGCACTTCTTTAGTTTAGCTATGAATCAGAAATCAATTTTGAAGAGTTGCATTCACTCCTAACCCAATCAACCGGAAGTAATTCAGATTTTTATTTTTTATCTAAAAATGGATCTTAATGACCTCGATCTGCTATGGTGACTGTTTGTTTGTCGGAGAGCCTTCTACTTCAATAGCTTTTTTTCCTCGTGCTGCCGGCCTCTGGAACTCCCTCCCTGCTCCCTGTTTCTCCGACAGTACCGACATGCAGAGGTTTAAAACTAATGTAAACAGACATCTCGCTGCACAGCTCCCAACTTAGAATGACACCCTAAACCTACTTCCTAATTCTCAGTAGCCCCTTACGTCTACAGTGGCGTCCTGCCTTGTTTGGGGTGAAATGTGTTAATAGAAAAAAATTGTGAACCGACCATAACTAGTTGAAAGTTTTGTCACCACAGGAAGCATTCATCTTCTTCCCCCAATTATTATGATGAGAGTCAAAAGCTTAGCACATGATATTCGAAGTAAACGTATATCGATGAAGACGCCATAGAAAAACCTTAGATTACTTGCTGTGGGGCGGAGACCGACGCCCACCTTATCGATCTGTTTTATATTTCTACGGAGGAAAATATAATATGGCGTCTCATATCGATATTACATCAAGGAGCGAAACAATAGAAATTTAGTCTTTTGGTTATTTTAACGCCACTGTCATTGGCAGCCATTTATATCCGGTTCAGCTTTTTTTATTACGAATTATATGTCGAACATAAATGAAAACTTACACTCGATGGAATGCAACCAAAAATATGCGTGCTTCACGGATGTTGTCAATTTCCTTATCCAAAAAGCGCCAATCTGCGCATAACATCGACCGGACTCTACTTATCCTAACGTCTTCTAGAACTTGACGTGCTCTTCTGTCTTTACCGTGATTCCACCCCTCGAGGTTAATACCATCAAAATAAGAAAGAAGAAGAAGAAAAAACTATAAGACAGTCTCGCCTGAAAACGTTGTTCTACAACGAAAGCTTGCAAAAAAAAATTAAATAAATGATTTTTTCATTTAAATTTCCCGATGTGTTGATTTTCAAAAAATATTTCACTTAAATACATTTTCATGCGTGCTTCAAAGATGTTGTCAATTTCCATATTACCTTTTGTTTAACTATTGAGATAAGTAGAAAAACTGGTCTTCTTAATTACATGTTTGTTTTTATTTTATTTTTTATTCATTTGAAACCAGGCATATTGCCACCGAAGCGTAAAAGACCACTGTATTGGTTGTTATATTTATAGAGGCAACATGGGTGGGGAGTTGGACAGTAAGATGTTTGTTCACATTACATTTAAATTTCTGCATGTTGGCAATGTTCGGAAAACAGGGAGCAGGAAGGGAATTCTAAAAGCAAGCGATCATAAGAAAGAAGTCATCAGAGTAGAAAATCTCCCGGACCTATATAGTGAAGGGGTGGGAGTTAGCATTGTGTCGGGTAGGTTGGGAGTATTTTCGTTCGGGATGTACACGTCCAATAAGTTAATTGGGGCGCATTCCGTGAGAGTACTTATAAAACAATCACACGGATACAACTCTGCGGCGATATGGCAGAGGCTGAAGCTTTGCAGACAGTGCGGAACTTACGATGTGAGAATTTTATTTTGTACCCTGTCTAAAAGGGAGAGGATAGTGGTTGTTGCGCCAGCCTCTATGTAGTAATAGTACTCCATTCACGGGTGAATAGTGGCTTTGTAAATATATAGGATACTAGTAAGTGTGAAAAGTTTTCTAGCTCACTATAGGGAGGCTACCTTCTTTGCAGCAGACCTGACTAATACTAGCTGTATCTACCCGGCGCTGCACATGATTTTTTGTACTTTTATATTTGTTTCGCGTTTTTATAAATTTTTCTGCTTTCTTTTTTTTTTTTTTTTCATATCCAAGTATTATTTTTTGATTTCTAAATAGGATTTTTTAAGTTAAATGGAATTATTAGGGTATCGTTGGGTCATTCATAAATTATCAATAGAACCAAATTGTTATGAAAATAGAACTAATTTTATTACGATGATGTTGTTTTAATCTCTATAAAATTACTGGATGTGAATAGCTTCAAACTTGTTAATAAATGAAGGTTTGCTAAGAATTTTAAATGCTTCCAAGGGAAGCTACTGTATGGGAAAATATCTTTGTTATCTCTTTTTCGTTATAATGAACGAAGGAAAAATATCCATTCTGAATGTCTTCTGACCGGAATATCTTCAGAGGAAAAATGACGCGAAATAAAGTATATTCCTTCCAATAACAATCAAATCTAACACTATATTAATCAATATTTGCAAATGTTACAAACGTTAAACATAAAACTTTTTTTTAATTTTTTTAAAAGACTGGATCCAGCATTGAATAACCCTGAAAAGGGTTGATATGCCGTAGTGGAAGAAGTAAACGAGAACATTTGAAAAGTTCACAACATAAACTGATTGTCTCCCTCTCCCCTCTCTCTCTCTCTCTCTCTCTCTCTCTCTCTCTCTCTCTCTCTCTCTCTCTCTCTCTCTCTCTAATCTGTAAATTCCTATTTTAGTCACTAAAATATTAAGAACAACGGAATGATTTTTTTGTGTCTATTAAAAGTGAAAGAAATTATTTCTTTTATTTTCTATCATCGGTTTGCTCATTTTACGTTAAATTTATATATGAAAATGATTCCCCACTCTAAATTCTAAAAAAATTTGTGTTTTTTTTTTTCGTTTCGTTTTCCAGGGTGTTCACTGTTCACACATATAAAAAAAATCTAATTGGGAAGGGGGGGTGTAATCTGTAAATTTACCCATATTTTATGTTTTTAAATCTTATATTTTTTAACTATACATCCCTTTTTTTATTTTAAACAATTGATTTTAGTTGTTAAACTTTTCCGGTATAAATTAGATAAATTAGTTTAAATTAGCTAACTAAATACATTCTGTTAAGGCGTAGATAAGAATATTAAAAGTTTGGGTACTATTGTAGAATAACACTTTACCTCTCCCCCCCCCCAAAAAAAAAAAATTAGATCTTACCTTTTTTAGGCAGTTACGTGTGAAGACCCTGAAACCCCTGGCGGAAAGAAATAATAATAATTTAGAATTTAGAGTGGGGGATCAGTTTCGCATATAAATTTAACATGAAATGATCCCTTATTTACGGGCCATTCTGGCGTCATTATTGTAATAAACCATAATTTTCTTTTTTTTGCTATGGGAGATAAATTATGCGCGTGAACTTTTGGGTGGAGGGGTCTACGTTTTAGGCGATCACGTGTGGTTTTGCGATATTGCCAGTCGAACTAAGGGTTAGTGGTAAAAAGAAAAACAGAAATTATTTAACTGCTTTAATGAGTTAAAATGGAGAATCACTTCACGTTAAATCTACATACGAAATTGATTCCGCTTTCTAAATGTAAAAATAATTGTTTTTTGGGGGACTTTTCTTCTTCTTCTTCTTCTTCTTCTTCTTCTTTTTCTTCTTACCGCCGAACTTTTCAGGGTGTTCACATGTAATCTCCTAAAAAAGTAGAATCTCATTTTTCGGAGGGAGGTGATTAAGCGGAGGGTGTTAATCTAAAAGAATTCCCAAAGTTTGTCGTTAAAATTATGGAATTTTCTGAGTAAAAAATATTTTTTAACTATACGCCCCCTTTCATATTAATCGCTTCCCGAAGGGCTGGTAGGTTTTGCTAGTAATATATATATATATATATATATATATATATATATATATATATATATATATATATATATATATATATATATATATATATATATATATATATATATATGCCAATGTCTGTGTGTGTTTTGCCTATCGAAAGATAAGAAAAGATATCGTTAGAGAATCTACATAAAAACTAAAAATGTATTTATATGTAAGATTTTCTGGGGAAGACAATAGAATTGGTCCCGAATCTCTAAGTGTTTTCTTAAGAAAGCAGACCCCCCTATGAAACTTAATTTCTATATTGGAACAAAACACATCAAATATGAATGAATATTAAACAACTTTTTTTTTCAATAATTCATAATTGTATTGATTTATGCAGATGAAAACTTTCGAACAGTGAAGGGGTGCCAAAAAAATTCTAATTACTCTCTTTTGGGTCCTGTCTGTGAAGCAGACGTATTTTCTAATGACTTCTCTCCTCCCCCTTTAAAAGTAGGAGTATAACAAAAATTAATTAAACTAATAAAAGAGATCAAATATCGTAATATAAGTTAACATTCTTAGGTCTAACTTTATTATTTTACTTTTTATTAGTGTTGTCACTGTTCTTTGTATTAATTTCAAACTCAATATTTGCATTCCTATTTAATGCCTAGACATTGTAGACCAGACTTGAGTGCAATTCTCTAATATATTTAAAACAATCTAATCGTTTACTCATTCGATTAGTTTTGTCTTTCTTTCCATGTTTATAATATTCGATTAGTTTTGTCTTTCTTTTTTCTATGCCATACAATTCCAATTTCCATGTTTATAATATTTGACACTTCTTTAATGGAGCTGTTAATCAGAATTTATCTGTTGTCAATTTTGAAAAACAGGGGCAGACAATCAGCCGGAAGTAATATAGAACTAGAAGTTTGTATCCAAAAATAAAGCGAACAATAATAAGAGCGAACAAAGTTTTTATTTAATGATGTAAAATTTTATAAAACGAATAGTCAACAGTGATTTTTTTAATAATTTAAACCTTTATAAAACGAAGAGTCTGTCTTATTTTTTTATCAAACAGTCAACAGTGATTTTTTTAATAATTTAAAACTTTATAAAGACGAAAACTTTGTCTTATTTTTTTATCAAACAAACAGTCAACAGTGATTTCTTTATAATTTAAAACTGTATAATTTAAAACTTTATAAAAACGAAGAGTTTGTCTGATTTTTTATCAAACAAACAGTCAACAGTGATTTTTTGCATAATTTAAAACTTTATAAAAACGAAGAGTTTGTCTGATTTTTTTATCAAACAAACAGTCAACAGTGATTTTTTACATAATTTAAAACTTTATAAAAACGAAGAGTTTGTCTGATTTTTTTTATCAAACAAACAGCAAACAGTGATGTTTTACATAATTTAAAACTTTATAAAAACGAAGAGTTTGTCTGATTTTTTTATCAAACAAACAGTCAACAGTGATGTTTTACATAATTTAAAACTTTATAAAAACGAAGAGTTTGTCTGATTTTTTATCAAACAAACAGTCAACAGTGATGTTTTGTATAATTTAAAACTTTATAAAAAAAGGAAGTGCTTATCTTATTTTTTTATCAAACAAACAGTGAACAGTGATTTTTTTAATAATTTAAAACTTTATAAAAACGAAGAGTATGTCTTATTTTTTTTATCAAACAAACAGTCAACAGTGATTTTTATTTTATAATTTAAAACTTTATAAAAACGAAGAGTTTGTCTGATTTTTTATCAAACAAACAGTCAGCAGTGATTTTTTATAATTTAAAACTGTATAATTTAAAACTTTATAAAACGAAAAGTTATCATTTAAAAATCATAGTAAAAATATTTGTTTACTTCCGGGTGATTGGGTTATGAGTGAATGTAACTCTTCAAAATTGATTTCTCATTCACAGCTAAACTAAAGAAGTGTCGAATATTTAGCTGACAATAACAATTATTTTTATAGAAGAAAAATAGACATTTCTTCTTAATAGTATTGAACTTGACAGACATTTATTATTCTAAAATAAATATTATTTTTAACAGTAAATTATACAGATTGATGTAGAAAGCACTGTGGAATTTCCACGGATTCATGCTAGTAAATATATAATACTTTACATTTTTCTAATCATAAATTTTGATTTAAAAATACCTTCCAAATATGTTAATATTTTTAGGTCCATTTTGTTTTGTTATTGCGTTTATATATTTTTGTGTTAATCTACCTCTCCCGGGCAACGCCGCGGCACGGGTCAGCTAGTATATAATAATTTGTATTTGAGTCTTAAGAAATAGAATTAAAGCGACACTCAATTTTCGATTCTGACAAAAACGCGTCAAGATGGCGGACAATAGAACCCTAATAGACTTAGAAAACTTGCAAAATTACAATCAATTTGAATTGCTTTATATATATATTTTTTTCGGATTATTTTTCATTAGCTTCTTTTTAAAAGGGTAACCAAGGAACATTGAGATTATTTTCAGTAAATCTTTCAATCATACATAAACACAGACGAATGAAAGATATGAATTCATGGATTTATTTTACAAGTACGGTTTTAGGCTTTTTCTGTTAATTCCAATTGTAATCTCTGAAAGGCCTAAAACACATTAACACGAACACAGAGGCACACAAAGGCATAAACAGAGAGGCACACACGCGCACATGTAGCTACACAGATACTGCGAAGGGAACTGCGAGAAACCGACAAACACAGACTACGCTAGATTAGTAAACAGATGGTAGCGGTTACGCGTAATAATATCGCTGTTTATATAAAGTTAGGTATGCGTATATGTTTATATATTTGTATAGACAAGATTGATTCCTAAACTAATGAACCGATTAGTATGAATGATAGAACACAGCTGCTATGAGTAAAGGGGTAGTAATGTGCACTATATTTAATATAATTAAGTTTTGTGCACCTCTGTTTTGTTTGGTACTTTTTACAGTAGGATCCGCGCTAAAAGTCCCTCGGCGTCGGTGCTTTCCGGCGGTTTACGTTAAACGCCGGAAAGCCCCGAAGCGAGACGAATAAGCAGACGACAGCTAAACTTTCAAACTGAATGAAACGCTGAACTTGCAAACTGATAGAAACGCGATGTCATCATGAATTTTTACATGGTATCACTGGCTTCTTCTTCTTTGACGTCTGATAACGAGCCTGTCCTAGCCCTAATTCCTATCCCTAATTCCTAACCCTGCCCTAAACCAAAACCTTTACGAAATCAACAAAAATAATTTTTAAAAATAAGTAATAAAAAAAAAAAGAAATTTCGTAAAAAAATGTGAGAAAACACTTACTTGATAAGCTTTTCACTGTTATTATCGCTGTTATTTATTTGTGTTATGTTTAATAAGAAAAAAACGTTAAAAAAATTAATTAATTAAACACTTATTTGTATCTTCGTTAAAAAAATAAATATTTATTTAATACAAAATTTTTGGTTTGTTTTGTCCCGCTGGTAAATCCAGCCTCGTTTGTTTTTTGTTTTTTTGGGGGAGGAGGTGCTTTTTTGGACGCAGTTAATTCAACGGATTTTTCATTCGGCACTGTTCGGCAGTTAACGTAAACATCCGGAAAACGTCGATGCCGAGGCACTTTTAGCGCGGGTCCTACTGTAAAAAAGCACCGATCTTTTTGTTAAATTTGAAGAATATATATGAGAAATAAATTAATAAATATTCCTCAAATTTCAGTTTCGTTTTAGTATTTGGAAGGCTTGAAATGGATTTTGATCAAAATTAGAATAAGGATTATAGTAATAAGGCTTAGTATCATTATATGTTGATACTTTTACCCGTCCTATGATGGGTAGTCATCTAGCATATATATATATATATATATATATATATATATATATATATATATATATATATATATATATATATATATTGAAGAATGGCTAACACATCCTTAGGAAGACTTTTTTTTAATTGTATTATAGAATTTAAAAAAAACAAGTAACGTTATTTATATATATATATATATATATATATATATATATATATATATATATATAAAATGAATAAAATTATTTTTTGATAAATATGTCTGAGACTTTCGCTGCTATAACAGCTTTGTCAAAGAGTCAGTTCCTTTTTTTTTCATTTTCTGTTTTTTCCTTCATCTTGCCGGTGTTAAAAATCGCAAGTAAATCTCATCATGGCCCCAACAGATTATTTATCGTCTGATCATGTTGACGATCTTAAAGAAAGTGAAATTGATGGTGTGTAGTTGGCAAAAAAATACCAAAAGTCATAATTTGAAAAACATGTAAATAATTTGAACAGGTGTAGTTGGCAAAAAAATACCAAAAGTCATAATTTGAAAAACATGTAAATAATTTGAACAGGTGTAGTTGGCAAAAAAATACCAAAAGTCATAATTTGAAAAACATGTAAATAATTTGAACAGGTGTAGTTGGCAAAAAAATACCAAAAGTCATAATTTGAAAAACATGTAAATAATTTGAACAGGTGTAGTTGGCAAAAAAAATTACAAAAGTCATAATTTGAAAACGATGTAAATAATTTGAACAGGTGTAGTTGGCAAAAAAAAAATACCAAAAGTCATAAATTGAAAACGATGTAAATAATTTGAACAGGTGTAGTTGGAAAAAAAATACCGAAAGTCATAATTTGAAAACGATGTAAATAATTTGAACAGGTGTAGTTGGCAAAAAAAATACCAAAAGTCATAAATTGAAAACGATGTAAATAATTTGAACAGGTGTAATTGGCAAAAAAAATACCAAAAGTCATAAATTGAAAACGATGTAAATAATTTGAACAGGTGTAGTTGGAAAAAAAATACCGAAAGTCATAAATTGAAAACGATGTAAATAATTTGAACAGGTGTAGTTGGAAAAAAAATACCGAAAGTCATAATTTGAAAACGATGTAAATAATTTGAACAGGTGTAGTTGGCAAAAAAAATACCAAAAGTCATAATTTGAAAACGATGTAAATAATTTGAACAGGTGTAGTTGGCAAAAAAATACCAAAAGTCATAATTTGAAAAAGATGTAAATAATTTGAACAGGTGTAGTTGGCAAAAAAATACCAAAAGTCATAAATTGAAAACGATGTAAATAATTTGAACAGGTGTAGTTGGCAAAAAAATACCAAAAGTCATAAATTGAAAACGATGTAAATAATTTGAACAGGTGTAGTTGGAAAAAAAATACCGAAAGTCATAATTTGAAAAAGATGTAAATAATTTGAACAGGTGTAGTTGGCAAAAAAATACCAAAAGTCATAAATTGAAAACGATGTAAATAATTTGAACAGGTGTAGTTGGCAAAAAAATACCAAAAGTCATAAATTGAAAACGATGTAAATAATTTGAACAGGTGTAGTTGGCAAAAAAATACCAAAAGTCATAATTTGAAAAACATGTAAATAATTTGAACAGGTGTAGTTGGCAAAAAAATACCAAAAGTCATAATTTGAAAAACATGTAAATAATTTGAACAGGTGTAGTTGGCAAAAAAATACCAAAAGTCATAATTTGAAAAACATGTAAATAATTTGAACAGGTGTAGTTGGCAAAAAAATACCAAAAGTCATAATTTGAAAAACATGTAAATAATTTGAACAGGTGTAGTTGGCAAAAAAAATTACAAAAGTCATAATTTGAAAACGATGTAAATAATTTGAACAGGTGTAGTTGGCAAAAAAAAAATACCAAAAGTCATAAATTGAAAACGATGTAAATAATTTGAACAGGTGTAGTTGGCAAAAAAATACCAAAAGTCATAAATTGAAAACGATGTAAATAATTTGAACAGGTGTAGTTGGAAAAAAAATACCGAAAGTCATAATTTGAAAACGATGTAAATAATTTGAACAGGTGTAGTTGGCAAAAAAAATACCAAAAGTCATAATTTGAAAACGATGTAAATAATTTGAACAGGTGTAGTTGGCAAAAAAATACCAAAAGTCATAATTTGAAAAAGATGTAAATAATTTGAACAGGTGTAGTTGGCAAAAAAATACCAAAAGTCATAAATTGAAAACGATGTAAATAATTTGAACAGGTGTAGTTGGCAAAAAATACCAAAAGTCATAATTTGAAAAAGATGTAAATAATTTGAACAGGTGTAGTTGGAAAAAAAATACCAAAAGTCATAAATTGAAAACGATGTAAATAATTTGAACAGGTGTAGTTGGCAAAAAAATACCAAAAGTCATAAATTGAAAACGATGTAAATAATTTGAACAGGTGTAGTTGGAAAAAAAATACCGAAAGTCATAATTTGAAAACGATGTAAATAATTTGAACAGGTGTAGTTGGCAAAAAAAATACCAAAAGTCATAATTTGAAAACGATGTAAATAATTTGAACAGGTGTAGTTGGCAAAAAAATACCAAAAGTCATAATTTGAAAAACATGTAAATAATTTGAACAGGTGTAGTTGGCAAAAAAATACCAAAAGTCATAAATTGAAAACGATGTAAATAATTTGAACAGGTGTAGTTGGCAAAAAAATACCAAAAGTCATAAATTGAAAACGATGTAAATAATTTGAACAGGTGTAGTTGGAAAAAAAATACCGAAAGTCATAATTTGAAAACGATGTAAATAATTTGAACAGGTGTAGTTGGCAAAAAAAATACCAAAAGTCATAATTTGAAAACGATGTAAATAATTTGAACAGGTGTAGTTGGCAAAAAAATACCAAAAGTCATAATTTGAAAACGATGTAAATAATTTGAACAGGTGTAGTTTGCAAAAAAATACCAAAAGTCATAATTTGAAAACGATGTAAATAATTTGAACAGGTGTAGTTGGCAAAAAAAAAATACCAAAAGTCATAAATTGAAAACGATGTAAATAATTTGAACAGGTGTAGTTGGAAAAAAAATACCGAAAGTCATAATTTGAAAACGATGTAAATAATTTGAACAGGTGTAGTTGGCAAAAAAAATACCAAAAGTCATAAATTGAAAACGATGTAAATAATTTGAACAGGTGTAATTGGCAAAAAAAATACCAAAAGTCATAAATTGAAAACGATGTAAATAATTTGAACAGGTGTAGTTGGAAAAAAAATACCGAAAGTCATAAATTGAAAACGATGTAAATAATTTGAACAGGTGTAGTTGGAAAAAAAATACCGAAAGTCATAATTTGAAAACGATGTAAATAATTTGAACAGGTGTAGTTGGCAAAAAAAATACCAAAAGTCATAATTTGAAAACGATGTAAATAATTTGAACAGGTGTAGTTGGCAAAAAAATACCAAAAGTCATAATTTGAAAAAGATGTAAATAATTTGAACAGGTGTAGTTGGCAAAAAAATACCAAAAGTCATAAATTGAAAACGATGTAAATAATTTGAACAGGTGTAGTTGGCAAAAAAATACCAAAAGTCATAAATTGAAAACGATGTAAATAATTTGAACAGGTGTAGTTGGAAAAAAAATACCGAAAGTCATAATTTGAAAAACATGTAAATAATTTGAACAGGTGTAGTTGGCAAAAAAATACCAAAAGTCATAAATTGAAAACGATGTAAATAATTTGAACAGGTGTAGTTGGCAAAAAAATACCAAAAGTCATAAATTGAAAACGATGTAAATAATTTGAACAGGTGTAGTTGGCAAAAAAATACCAAAAGTCATAATTTGAAAAACATGTAAATAATTTGAACAGGTGTAGTTGGCAAAAAAATACCAAAAGTCATAATTTGAAAAACATGTAAATAATTTGAACAGGTGTAGTTGGCAAAAAAATACCAAAAGTCATAATTTGAAAAACATGTAAATAATTTGAACAGGTGTAGTTGGCAAAAAAATACCAAAAGTCATAATTTGAAAAACATGTAAATAATTTGAACAGGTGTAGTTGGCAAAAAAAATTACAAAAGTCATAATTTGAAAACGATGTAAATAATTTGAACAGGTGTAGTTGGCAAAAAAAAAATACCAAAAGTCATAAATTGAAAACGATGTAAATAATTTGAACAGGTGTAGTTGGCAAAAAAATACCAAAAGTCATAAATTGAAAACGATGTAAATAATTTGAACAGGTGTAGTTGGAAAAAAAATACTGAAAGTCATAATTTGAAAACGATGTAAATAATTTGAACAGGTGTAGTTGGCAAAAAAAATACCAAAAGTCATAATTTGAAAACGATGTAAATAATTTGAACAGGTGTAGTTGGCAAAAAAATACCAAAAGTCATAATTTGAAAAAGATGTAAATAATTTGAACAGGTGTAGTTGGCAAAAAAATACCAAAAGTCATAAATTGAAAACGATGTAAATAATTTGAACAGGTGTAGTTGGCAAAAAATACCAAAAGTCATAATTTGAAAAAGATGTAAATAATTTGAACAGGTGTAGTTGGCAAAAAAATACCAAAAGTCATAAATTGAAAACGATGTAAATAATTTGAACAGGTGTAGTTGGCAAAAAAATACCAAAAGTCATAAATTGAAAACGATGTAAATAATTTGAACAGGTGTAGTTGGAAAAAAAATACCGAAAGTCATAATTTGAAAACGATGTAAATAATTTGAACAGGTGTAGTTGGCAAAAAAAATACCAAAAGTCATAATTTGAAAACGATGTAAATAATTTGAACAGGTGTAGTTGGCAAAAAAATACCAAAAGTCATAATTTGAAAAACATGTAAATAATTTGAACAGGTGTAGTTGGCAAAAAAATACCAAAAGTCATAAATTGAAAACGATGTAAATAATTTGAACAGGTGTAGTTGGCAAAAAAATACCAAAAGTCATAAATTGAAAACGATGTAAATAATTTGAACAGGTGTAGTTGGAAAAAAAATACCGAAAGTCATAATTTGAAAACGATGTAAATAATTTGAACAGGTGTAGTTGGCAAAAAAAATACCAAAAGTCATAATTTGAAAACGATGTAAATAATTTGAACAGGTGTAGTTGGCAAAAAAATACCAAAAGTCATAATTTGAAAACGATGTAAATAATTTGAACAGGTGTAGTTTGCAAAAAAATACCAAAAGTCATAATTTGAAAACGATGTAAATAATTTGAACAGGTGTATGATAGATACATTTTAGGGAAAAATACAGAAAATGTAAAAAAAAAGGATTAAAAATATTGTAACTAAGCTACACAAAAACGTATATGTTTCCTTCCCGCAGGCAATTATCAGGCTAAATTTAGACTCATGATTACCTGCAGGAAGGAAACACTTAGTTGGCATAGATATATTTTCATACGATCGATCTGTCTATCGATCTCTTTGTATGTATATATATATATATATATATATATATATATATATATATATATATATATATATATATATATATATATATATATGAAGAAAAAGAAATAATGTTTCAAACAAAATATAAAAATAAAAATGGAATAAAGGATAAGCAAATCAACAACTAGCAAAAATAAACTCAAAAACACATATTGAACAGTTCTACCAAAATATTTCGATCGTTTATAATACGACATTCTTCAGTAGGTAGCAGAACTTTAATTAAAACAGAAAAGTTTTCAAATTTATACAAAGAACGCGATAGGAAAAAAAATAGTCTAGTGTAATAAACAATAGAAATGACTCACCTAGACAAGGATCGAACCCTCGATTATATTGTCTGAAGTCTGAAGTTTTACCTTCGGACCATGAAACCTTGTCCGGAAAGTCAAGCTGATGACGGCTGATAGTCAGAAACACGTGTCCATAGGTTACTTTTATGTTCGTAAAATTAATTTTATATATATATATATATATATATATATATATATATATATATATATATATATATATATATGAGTATATAATAAAATGTTATCAGATATAATGTTTTATGCATCGATTTTTCGTATTTACTTCAACAGTGCTCAATACGTGAGTAGAGCTAGGTAGTAAGTTATTATTAAAACAGCACTAGCGACGAATTACTGGCAGCTCAGAGAAAGCGGACGCTTACAAATAATCGAGTAGAAAATAATACGCCAGTACATGTAGAAATATAGACGACCCATTTAGATTGTCTTAATAAGAAATTTGAAATTCTAAACCTTAAAGACCCCCAAAACCTATTAATCAGCAGAAGTGAAATAGCAAACAACTGTATACACAGGATAAATTTTACTTTCGGATAACAACACGTAAAAATAAAATAAAATAAATAAATATAAAACTGAACTAATCCAACACCTAAAAATATAAATAGAAACAGCAGTACGTGTTAAAATAAGGTCACTTATTAATTAGACACATCCACAAAAAAAGAGTGAGTCGCCCCTATTGAAAACAGAACAAAAGAATAGGAAGTAAAAAGTCTCTCTCTTTCTCTATCTATCTCTCTATCTATCTATCTATCTCTCTCTCTCTATCTCTCTCTCTCTCTATATATATATATATATATATATATATATTAATATAATAAATGTTATAAATTAATTTTTACGTACATAAAATACTTTTTTATATAGTTTTAAAGTTTGAAAGACTTCCAAGATTATTATATATATATATATATATATATATATATATATATATATATATATATATATATATATAAACTGTTTCTCGCTTTATTGCAGATCATAATATTGTTAATAACTTCAATAATATAAATCGCACAAGTTTGAAATTTTGCACACTGAAAGAGTGCTCCTAAGTAGGTAAAATACCAAAATATTTTGCAAATCTATACTATATTTCTAAAGTTATAGACATTTATGTATTTGTTAGCCATTTTTAGTGTTTCTCGCTTTATTGCAGGTTTGCAATAAAGCGAGAAACACAGTTTATATATGTATATATATATATATATATATATATATATATATATATATATATATATATATATATATATATATATATATATAGCCTTGGAAGTCTTTCAACCTTCAAAACTATATTTTAAAAAATATAAAGGCTTTGTGTACTTTTTTATATGGCTCTGTGTATTTATAAGGCTCTGTATATTGAACATGCTAACCACTTTTCTGTCTTCGAGAAGGTATTAAATTGCGTGAAGGAGTTTACAAATCTGCACGTATATTTGTGCGTTAATCGGATCACATATTAATGTTTATAGAATGTCATGATGTAGACAAGAAGAGTTTAAAGATGAAATGTGTGTTCAGATTTTTATTCAGATCGATTTTCTTATTTGATAAGTGTGACAAACAAAAAAGAAAAAAATACCATGTTATTTATCTGCAAATCGATAAACGTCACATGCTCTCATCATCATCATCAGCAGCATCATCATCATCATCATCAGCAGCAGCAGCATCAGCATCATCAGCAGCAGAAGCATCATCATAATCAGCAGCAGCATCATAATCAGCATCAGCAGCAGCAGCATCAGCAGCATCAGCAGCATCAGCAGCATCAGCATCATCATCATCATCAGCAGCAGCAGCAGCAGCATCATCAGCAGCAGCAGAAGCATCATCAGCAGCAGCATCATCATCAGCAGCAGCAGCAGCATCATCATCAGCAGCAGCATCATCATTATCAGCAGCAGCAGCAGCATCATAATCAGCATCATCATCATCATCATTATCAGCAGCAGCAGCAGAAGCATCATCATCATCAGCAGCAGCATCATCATCATCATCATCATCAGCAGCAGCAGCAGCAGCAGCAGCATCAGCAGCATCAGCAGCATCATCATCATCATCATCATCAGCAGCAGCAGCATCATCATCATCATCATCATCAGTAGTAGCAGCAGCAGCAGCAGCAGCAGCATCATCATCATTGCATATATGGAATACTCTACACAACCTAGGGGACGAGTAGCTAGATATAGGAATTGTGATCGTTATAATAATACGCTAAGGAATTCACATCTTCGTGCGTACGTCATCACCTTTCACACATATTTAAAAAAAAAATTGTGATCGTTCGATGAGCAAAGATGGTGATTAGTGATTAATCTGAAGTCCCTAAGGTAAACAATTCCGAAAATCACCATTTTAAAATGAATTGTTCCAAAATCAAATTATGTCGTCCCGTGGACTAAAATAATACGATTTTAAATAAATACATTTTTTTTTAAACTAGCATTCCTGTTTTATTGATTTTAGGAATATTTAACTAACTATTATTTTTACGGTAAGAATATTTATTGTTTTAGAAACACTTAAATTGCTACAATTTTAACCCTAACACTAACCCTAACCCTAACAAAGAAGAGACATATTCGTGTTATTTATTTAACGAATATTTAGTTCAAAATGACAATTATTTTTACGGAAGAAGAAAGTCATTTTTTAATAGTACTGACCCTGACATGAATTTTTTTTCAAAAGAATTATTATTATTATTATTATTATTATTATTATTATTATTATTATTATTATTATTATTATTATTATTATTATTATTATTAACAGTAAATTGATGAAGAAAGCACTGTGGAATTTCCATTGGGTCCCACTATTAAATCTACAATGCTTTAAAATTAAATTCACTAAACTAATAAAAGGAATAAAAGATTTAATTTGTACGAAATAGGTTGGAATACTTTGGTTTAATAATGAGAAAAAACGAATTACATACTCTCTTCGGAGAGCTTCGCCACAAGATTGGGAACATATTTTAATTAGCAGATTATACTGACGTAAAGGCATCTTAAGAGCTGTATTTTTTGTGCAGGTACGTTTTCAAGTGGTTGAAGATTCAATCCTCACTATAGTCAATACTAAGAATTCCTTAAGACTTCTACGATTGTGGATCAAATAAAAAGCTCGGTTCGAAATTTCGGACGGATTCTCGAGTTCTACATTAAAATACCAAAGTTCAACAAGGTAGACCCGAAGAAGGTCGGAAGTTACATCGGCCGAAACGTTGTGAGAATAACATCCAAGATGAGAACAGTACTTCGAAGAATGCAAATAATACAAAGAGTATTAGATTTAGATATTTTATGGCAAAAAAAAACACGAAACCTTATAAAAAGCAAAATTGTTTTTTATCTCAAAAGATTATCGATGTTTCCTCATTGTTAATACAGACGAAACATTTATAAAAAGCAAAATTGTTTTTTACCTCAAAAGATTATCGATGTTTCCTCATTGTTAATACAGACGAAACATTTATAAAAAGCAAAATTGTTTTTTTATCTCAAAAGATTATCGATGTTTCCTCATTGTTAATACAGACGAAACATTTATAAAAAGCAGAATTGTTTTTATCTCAAAAGATTATCAATGTTTCCTCATTGTTAATACAGACGAAACATTTATAAAAAGCAAAATTGCTTTTTATCTCAAAAGATTATCGATGTTTCCTCATTGTTAATACAGACGAAACATTTATAAAAAACAAAATTGTCTTTTATCTCAAAAGATTATCGATGTTTCCTCATTGTTAATACAGACGAAACATTTATAAAAAACAAAATTGTCTTTTATCTCAAAAGATTATCGATGTTTCCTCATTGTTAATACAGACGAAACATTTATAAAAAGCAAAATTGTTTTTTATCTCAAAAGATTATCGATGTTTCCTCATTGTTAATACAGACGAAACATTTATAAAAAGCAAAATTGTTTTTTATCTCAAAAGATTATCGATGTTTCCTCATTGTTAATACAGACGAAACATTTATAAAAAGCAAAATTGTTTTTTATCTCAAAAGATTATCGATGTTTCCTCATTGTTAATACAGACGAAACATTTATAAAAAGCAAAATTGTTTTTATCTCAAAAGATTATCGATGTTTCCTCATTGTTAATACAGACGAAACATTTATAAAAAGCAAAATTGCTTTTTATCTCAAAAGATTATCGATGTTTCCTCATTGTTAATACAGACGAAACATTTATAAAAAACAAAATTGTCTTTTATCTCAAAAGATTATCGATGTTTCCTCATTGTTAATACAGACGAAACATTTATAAAAAGCAAAATTGCTTTTTATCTCAAAAGATTATCGATGTTTCCTCATTGTTAATACAGACGAAACATTTATAAAAAACAAAATTGTCTTTTATCTCAAAAGATTATCGATGTTTCCTCATTGTTAATACAGACGAAACATTTATAAAAAACAAAATTGTCTTTTATCTCAAAAGATTATCGATGTTTCCTCATTGTTAATACAGACGAAACATTTATAAAAAGCAAAATTGTTTTTTATCTCAAAAGATTATCGATGTTTCCTCATTGTTAATACAGACGAAACATTTATAAAAAGCAAAATTGTTTTTTATCTCAAAAGATTATCGATGTTTCCTCATTGTTAATACAGACGAAACATTTATAAAAAGCAAAATTGTTTTTTATCTCAAAAGATTATCGATGTTTCCTCATTGTTAATACAGACGAAACATTTATAAAAAGCAAAATTGTTTTTATCTCAAAAGATTATCGATGTTTCCTCATTGTTAATACAGACGAAACATTTATAAAAAGCAAAATTGTTTTTTATCTCAAAAGATTATCGATGTTTCCTCATTGTTAATACAGACGAAACATTTATAAAAAACAAAATTGTCTTTTATCTCAAAAGATTATCGATGTTTCCTCATTGTTAATACAGACGAAACATTTATAAAAAGCAAAATTGTTTTTTATCTCAAAAGATTATCGATGTTTCCTCATTGTTAATACAGACGAAACATTTATAAAAAGCAAAATTGTTTTTTATCTCAAAAGATTATCGATGTTTCCTCATTGTTAATACAGACGAAACATTTATAAAAAGCAAAATTGTTTTTTTATCTCAAAAGATTATCGATGTTTCCTCATTGTTAATACAGACAAAACATTTATAAAAAGCAAAATTGTTTTTTATCTCAAAAGATTATCGATGTTTCCTCATTGTTAATACAGACGAAACATTTATAAAAAGCAAAATTGCTTTTTATCTCAAAAGATTATCGATGTTTCCTCATTGTTAATACAGACGAAACATTTATAAAAAACAAAATTGTCTTTTATCTCAAAAGATTATCGATGTTTTCTCATTGTTAATACAGACGAAACATTTATAAAAAGCAAAATTGTTTTTTTATCTCAAAAGATTATTGATGTTTTCTTCATTGTTAATACAGACGAAACATTTATAAAAAGCAAAATTGCTTTTTATCTCAAAAGATTATCGATGTTTCCTCATTGTTAATACAGACGAAACATTTATAAAAAACAAAATTGTCTTTTATCTCAAAAGATTATCGATGTTTCCTCATTGTTAATACAGACGAAACATTTATAAAAAGCAAAATTGTTTTTTATCTCAAAAGATTATCGATGTTTCCTCATTGTTAATACAGACGAAACATTTATAAAAAGCAAAATTGTTTTTTATCTCAAAAGATTATCGATGTTTCCTCATTGTTAATACAGACGAAACATTTATAAAAAGCAAAATTGTTTTTTTATCTCAAAAGATTATCGATGTTTCCTCATTGTTAATACAGACGAAACATTTATAAAAAGCAAAATTGTTTTTTATCTCAAAAGATTATCGATGTTTCCTCATTGTTAATACAGACGAAACATTTATAAAAAGCAAAATTGTTTTTTATCTCAAAAGATTATCGATGTTTCCTCATTGTTAATACAGACGAAACATTTATAAAAAGCAAAATTGTTTTTTTATCTCAAAAGATTATCGATGTTTCCTCATTGTTAATACAGACGAAACATTTATAAAAAGCAAAATTGCTTTTTATCTCAAAAGATTATCGATGTTTCCTCATTGTTAATACAGACAAAACATTTATAAAAAGCAAAATTGTTTTTTTTTATCTCAAAAGATTATCGATGTTTCCTCATTGTTAATACAGACGAAACATTTATAAAAAGCAAAATTGTTTTTTATCTCAAAAGATTATCGATGTTTCCTCATTGTTAATACAGACGAAACATTTATAAAAAGCAAAATTGTTTTTTATCTCAAAAGATTATCGATGTTTCCTCATTGTTAATACAGACGAAACATTTATAAAAAGCAAAATTGTTTTTTATCTCAAAAGATTATCGATGTTTCCTCATTGTTAATACAGACGAAACATTTATAAAAACAAAGCTCGAGTGAATCTTCAGATTTAACGAACGAAACAAACTTACTTCGCACATTGTTTACGTAAAAAAACATTAATCCTTTTTTTGCTTTATTTTCTTTGTTACACACGATATATGCGGTGAACAAAAACTACATTTACGACATGTTTTATTTTTTTAGTTTCATTGTTTTGCTTTCCTTAGTGTTATTCGTACTCTTCTCCGTCAGAAACAACGATTAAGATGTGATGTGGTATGCTGACTTTAAACGCGGCCGTACAGACACAAATGATGCTGGACGTTTAAGTCATCCTAATCTGGCAGTTGTCCCAGAAAACATAAAACATTTTTAAAATCTACAAATCGTTTTGGCTGATTGTAAACTAAAGTTGCGTGAGATAACATAAGAGTTTGCATGAATAGTTTTCAATTAGAAATCCCTGTTCAAAGTGGGTGCCGCGTTTGCTCACAACACGTCGACGATTCAATTTTTTTTTCAACTGTTTCAACACAACAAAATAGGAGGGCGTTATTATTTGACAATGAATGAAACATGGGTCCATTACTTCGTCCCGGAGTCAAATCAGGGGTCAGCTGAGTGGACAGCCATCCAAACCGACCAGACGCAAACATCAGAAAGCAAGGTTTTGGCCTCCGTATTTTGGGATACGCAAGGTAATTTGTTTATCGATTACCTTGAGATCCAGCAATAGTGAATATCATATAAGATTTTGGTGCGTTTGAAAAAAATAAATCGCCCCAAACCGCCACAAATGAGGAAGAAAAAAATTCTCTTTCACCAAGACAATGCACTGTGTCACAAATCGATCGCAGCGATAGTAAAACTACATGAATTGAATTTCGAATGGCTTCCGCACCCACCCTATTCTCCAGATCTGGCTCCAGCTGTTTGCAGACATTAAAATAATGCTCCAGACAAAGAGATTTGGCTCCAATGAAGAAGTGATATCGTTAACCGAGGCATATTTTGAGGTCAAAGACAAATAGCTCTACAAAAAAATACATCGAATTGTTAAAGAATCGTTGGAATCAGTGTATCACCTTAGAAAGAGACTATGTTGATGAATAAAGGCGAATGTAGCCTAAAAGTTGTTTTATTAGTTAGGTCCGGGGCCTATTAAGTGATGTGTTATTTGGGGAGGGGGTCTGTCTGTCTCTCTCTCTCTCTTTCTCTCTCTCTTTCTCTCTCTCTTTCTCTCTCTCTCTCTCTCTCTCTCTCTTTCCCATCGTTCTCCTACTACTACTACTACTACTACTACTACTACTACTCGTCGGTGCTGCTGAAAATGAATCCAAGTTAGTCACTTTCTACTCTCCTTAGTATAAATATGTTTTAGTGTGCCATCACCTACTCAAGATTCCAGATCTACAATTTATAATTAATCTGCTGGTTGGGTTAGGATTAGGGTAAGAGTTAGGCAGCCTTGTTCCCATACACATAAGATTAGGATTAGTGTAAGGGTATGGCAGCCTCGTAACCATAAACATTAGATTAGGATTAGAGTAAGTGTTAAGAAACCTCGTTCCCATACACATTAGATTAGGATTATAATTAGGGTTAGGCAGCCTCGTTCCCATACACATGAGATTAGGATTAGTGTTAGACAGCCTCGTTCCCATACACATGAGATTAGGATTAGTGTTAGACAGCCTTGTTCCCATACACATTAGATTAGGATTATAATTAGTGTTAGACAACCTTGTTCCCATACACATTAGATTAGGATTATAATTAGTGTTAGGAAGCCTCGTTCACGTACACATGAGATTAGGATTAGTGTAAGACAGCCTCGTTCCCATACACATTAGATTAGGATTAGGGTTAGGGTTAGGAAGCCTCGTAACCATACACATCAGATTAGGACTAGGGTATATGTTAGCAAGCCTCGTACCCGTACACATTAGATTAGGATAATAATTAGGGTTAGACAGCTTCGTTTCCATATCAATTTTATTAGGATTAGGGTTAGGGTTAGGCAGAATCGTTCCCATACACATAAAATTAGGATTAGGGTTCGTGTTAGGCAGCCTCGTTCCCATACACATTAGATTAGGATTATTGTTACGGTTAGGCAGCCTCGTTCCCATACACATTAGATTAGGATTAGGGTTAGAGTTAGGCAGCCTCGTTCCCATAGACATTAGATTAGAAATATGGTTAGGGTTAGGCAGTCTCTTCCCATACACATTAGATTAGTATTAGGGTTAGGCAGCCGCGTTCCCATACGCATTAGATTAGGATTGGGGTTAGAGTTAGGCAATCTCGTTCACTTACACATTAGATTAGGAATAGTTTTAGGGTTAGGCACCCTCGTTCCCACACACATGAGATTAGGATTATGGTTAGTGTTAGGAAGCCTCGTACCATACACATTAGATTTAGATTAGGCTTAGGGTTAGGCAGCCTCGTTCCAATACCCATTTGATTAGGAATAGGGTTAGGCAGCTTTGTTCCATATCCATTAGATTAGAAATAGGGTTAGTGTTAGGAAGCCTCGTTCCCATACACATTAGATTAGGGTTAGGGTTAGGGTTAGGATTAGGGTTAATAATGAATATGCAGTAAAACTGAAAATTATAGAAATTGACATTCCTAAGCAACATGTGTTGGAATATAAGTATATAGAAAATGTCACTAAGTCTACTAAAAAGAATGTAGTCTCTCTTTACCGGGCTAGAAAACCTATTACATCTGCCAGTTATCTAATATTACTATAAAGCCACTATTCGTACTGTTGGCAAATATGTGCTGGTACCCCAGTCATTGGCCTCTCTCCTCTTGTGCAGGGTGCAAAAAAGAGTGTCTAACTTAATAGGTCCCGCACTGGTTGTCAAGCTCCAGCTCATGTCGTATCGCCGCAATGTTGCATCTCTGTGCTTTTTCTACAAGCACTTCCACGGAATGTGCTCCGATGAACTTGCTGCAATTGTACTCCATCAACGAAAAAATCCCGATCCACCCGACTAGCAACAAAATCTTATATATTCACTGTAGAAGTCCCTCGATACCGGGAAGATTTTGAACAAACATCTTGCTACCCAGCTCCCCACCCAGGTTACTCCCCATATAAATCTGACTACTAACATAGTAGCCTCTTACGCTTTAGTGGAAATATGTCTTGTTTGGGGTGAATAATGGTATTTTTTATTATTAAATATAAGAATATAAATGTAATGTGGAGTCAGGGATCTGATCAGGGTTAGGGTTAGAGTTACGGTGAGCCTTATTAATTCCCGGGAAACGTCGGAGTTGCCAACTCGTCAAACTGAAACCGGTTTGTTTCATTCGTTCTGATTTAAGAACCTCTTCCGCGTATGTCAACTATTCCTGATTAGATGGTTGACAGTTTATTCGCTAAAACTAAAAACAAGAGAAAAAGGGGAACCTTGCCGATGTGCGAGTGACAATAAGATACGTTGAGAACGCAAATTCCTTCAATCAAGTGAATTTGTCATTTAAACGCTCTACTTCAGATTCGTATAATCTAAGATTAAGGGGAAGTAATCCAGTAAAGAATAGATACCAATTTAATTAAGCAATTATATCTGATGGAGAAACATTTCAATCCAATTAACAAAGCGAACAGTAATTGATCAAACTTGCCTATGTTCTCTTTATTGTAACTTACCTAGAAAATCATAATCTCTTTTTAGAAAAATTCGTTTTCAGTCGATCTTTTTTTTCAATGACGGCATTAAACTCTTCTAAGTATTCTTATATTTTAGAGATACGTCCATCGAAATACGTCCTCAAGATACGTCTTCGCGTCTCTATAAGATGCTTTTTTTCCGTATGCTGGTCTGTCAGATTTAAGGTTGAAATGGCATTTTAGTAGATTTGTCACGCTTCAATTTGTAAGATCCCTTGCATCAGTAAAAGTGGAGATTTTTATTTTATTTATTTTTACTTTTGTTCGCCCCCAAACAAGAGGTCATATTACTACTGAACCGTAAAGGGCTACTGTGCTAGGATCCAGATTTATAGGAAGCTACTTGGGTGAGAGGATGAGCAGCAAGATATTTGTTCACATTACATTTAAATTTCAATAAATATTATTTCCATGATTGAAAACGTTACTTTGTTCATCCCAAACAAGGCATATTGCAGCTGAATTTTGACGGGCAACTTTGATAGGAGCCAGATTTATAGATTGTAATCTGGGTGGGGAGTTGAGAAGCTAGATTTTTGTTCACGGTAGTTTTCCAGATTAAGACCCAAGCTAATCCTGACCCTGACCCTAATCCTAACCCTCACCCTAACCTAAACCCTAACCCTGACCCTAACCCTAACCCTAACCCTCACCCTAACCCTAACCTTAACCCTAACCCTAACCCTAACCCTGACCCTGACCCTGACCCTGACCCTAACGTTAACCCTAACCCTAACGTTAACCCTAACGTTAACCCTAACCCTAACCCTAACGTTAACCCTAACGTTAACCCTAACCCTAAACCTAACGTTAACCCTAACGTTAACCCTAACCCTAAACCTAACGTTAACCCTAACCCTAATCCTGATCCTAACCCTAACCGTGACCCTAACGTTAACCCTAACACTAACGTTAACTCTAACCCTAAACCTAATCCTAACCCTAACCCTGACCCTAATCCTGACCCTTACCCTGAGGACGCCAAGTCGATTTTAGCTTGGGTTCTTATCTGGAGAAGCACCTTGTTTATATTACATTCAAATTTCCTCATGTTAACACGGTCGGGGAGACAGGAAGCAGGGACGGAATTCCACAGGCAAGTGAATGCGTCTAAGCATTCCTATACACACCTGTTTGTAATAACATCTTCCTCTGTCTGTTACGCTTAAGTTCGAATTAGTATGTCCGTTGGTCTGTCAAGCTAAAGTTCGAATTAGTATGTCCGTTGGCCTGTCAAGCTAAAGTTCGAATTAGTATGTCCGTTGGTCTGTCAAGCTAAAGTTCGAATTAGTATGTCCGTTGGCCTGTCAAGCTAAAGTTCGAATTAGTATGTCCGTTGGCCTGTCAAGCTAAAGTTCGAATTAGTATGTCCGTTGGCCTGTCAAGCTAAAGTTCGAATTAGTATGTTCGTTGGTCTGTCAAGCTAAAGTTCGAATTAGTATGTTCGTTGGTCTGTCAAGCTAAAGTTCGAATTAGTATGTCCGTTGGTCTGTCAGGCTAAAGTTCGAATTAGTATGTCCGTTTGTCTGTCAAGCTAAAGTTCGAATTAGTATGTCCGTTTTTATGTCAAGCTAAAGTTCGAATTAGTATATCCGTTTGTCTGTCAAGCTAAAGTTCGAATTAGTATGTTCGTTGCTCTGTCAAGCTAAAGTTCGAATTAGTATGTCCGTTGGTCTATCAAGCTAAAGTTCGAATTAGTATGTCCGTTGGTCTATCAAGCTAAAGTTCGAATTAGTATGTTCGTTGGTCTGTCAAGCTAAAGTTCGAATTAGTATGTTCGTTGGTCTGTCAAGCTAAAGTTCGAATTAGTATGTCCGTTGGTCTGTCAGGCTAAAGTTCGAATTAGTATGTCCGTTTGTCTGTCAAGCTAAAGTTCGAATTAGTATGTCCGTTTTTATGTCAAGCTAAAGTTCGAATTAGTATATCCGTTTGTCTGTCAAGCTAAAGTTCGAATTAGTATGTTCGTTGGTCTATCAAGCTAAAGTTCGAATTAGTATGTCCGTTGTTATGTCAAGCTAAAGTTCGAATTAGTATGTTCGTTGGTCTGTCAAGCTAAAGTTCGAATTAGTATGTTCGTTGGTCTGTCAAGCTAAAGTTCGAATTAGTATGTCCGTTGGTCTATCAAGCTAAAGTTCGAATTAGTATGTCCGTTGTTATGTCAAGCTAAAGTTCGAATTAGTATGTTCGTTGGTCTGTCAAGCTAAAGTTCGAATTAGTATGTTCGTTGGTCTGTCAAGCTAAAGTTCGAATTAGTATGTCCGTTGGTCTATCAAGCTAATGTTCGAATTAGTATGTTCGTTGGTCTGTCAAGCTAATGTTCGAATTAGTATGTCCGTTGGTCTATCAAGCTAAAGTTCGAATTAATATGTCCGTTGGTCTGTCAAGCTAATGTTCGAATTAGTATGTTCGTTGGTCTGTCAAGCTAAAGTTCGAATTAGTATGTCCGTTGGTCTATCAAGCTAAAGTTCGAATTAATATGTCTGTTGGTCTGTCAAGCTTATGTTCGAATTAGTATGTTCGTTGGTCTGTCAAGCTAAAGTTCGAATTAGTATGTCCGTTGGTCTATCAAGCTAAAGTTCAAATTAATATGTCCGTTGGTCTGTCAAGCTAATGTTCGAATTAGTAGGTTCGTTGGTCTGCCAAGCTAAAGTTCGAATTAGTATGTCCGTTGGTCTATAAAGCTAAAGTTCGAATTAATATGTCCGTTGGTCTGTCAAGCTAATGTTCGAATTAGTATGTTCGTTGGTCTGTCAAGCTAAAGTTCGAATTAGTATGTCCGTTGGTCTATCAAGCTAAAATTCGAATTAATATGTCCGTTGGTCTGTCAAGCTAATGTTCGAATTAGTATGTTCGTTGGTCTGTCAAGCTAAAGTTCGAATTAGTATGTCCGTTGGTCTATCAAGCTAAAGTTCAAATTAATATGTCCGTTGGTCTGTCAAGCTAATGTTCGAATTAGTATGTTCGTTGGTCTGTCAAGCTAAAGTTCGAATTAGTATGTCCGTTGGTCTGTCAAGCTAATGTTCGAATTAGTAGGTTCGTTGGTCTGTCAAGCTAAAGTTCGAATTAGTATGTCCGTTGGTCTATCAAGCTAAAGTTCGAATTAATATGTCCGTTGGTCTGTCAAGCTAATGTTCGAATTAGTATGTTCGTTGGTCTGTCAAGCTAAAGTTCGAATTAGTATGTCCGTTGGTCTATCAAGCTAAAGTTCGAATTAATATGTCCGTTGGTCTGTCAAGCTAATGTTCGAATTAGTATGTTCGTTGGTCTGTCAAGCTAAAGTTCGAATTAGTATGTCCGTTGGTCTATCAAGCTAAAGTTCAAATTAATATGTCCGTTGGTCTGTCAAGCTAATGTTCGAATTAGTATGTTCGTTGGTCTGTCAAGCTAAAGTTCGAATTAGTATGTCCGTTGGTCTATCAAGCTAAAGTTCGAATTAGTATGTTCGTTGGTCTGTCAAGCTAAAGTTCGAATTTGTATGTCCGTTGGTCTGTCAAGCTAAAGTTCGAATTAGTATGTTCGTTGGTCTATCAAGCTAAAGTTCGAAATAGCATTTTTGTTAAATCTGCCAAGCTTCAGTTTAAAATAGCGTTTTCATCGTAAAATGCACATATTGTATAAAAATAAATAAATAAATCGACCGTAGTCGAGGGCGACCGGAAGGTGTCCTTTTAATTAGCTACTACACTAAGATTTAGGGAAGGCGCCACCCTCTTTTCTCTGCATTGATCCACTTTCCCTTGATCCTCCCCTTATCTGGCTGAGTGATTTTAGCAAGAAGGCATCAAGTCCTATTTGTTTGAGTCCGATATGTCTTGACCGAGGATTGAACCCCAGTTTCTCGGTCCATACTCTCACCAATATGCTAAATGACGACGTATTGAATGGATGTATCTTATTCTAGATGCATCGAAACATCTCTATAAAAGGCTCCGTTTGTTTGTCTGTCAGTCGGTCACACTTAAGTTTGAAATAACGATAAGGGTACAGAATAGTTAACACTCGAGAACACGTAAACAAAATAAAACCACACATGATTTACATAAAACGCATTAGAATGAAATTCTCTACGCAAACACCTAGTTTTAACCTGTAGAAAAGGGTTTGTAAGATTTTTTAAACGGTGAGGGTGTGGGGGGTACTAACGAATTCTATTCTTGTTTAACATGAAAGAACGAGCAAAATACGCCAGTAACCAACACAAAAAGATTAAAAGTAAAAAGCCAGCACTCAAACATCCATATAAACATAACATTGCTATAAACACAACAAGTCTGAATTTGCGTACGGAAATGTCCCTGTTACTGTTTGTATAAAATGTCTCTTTTAAGGTTTGTTCTTGGAAAACGCACGTGTTTCGGTGTGTGCGTAAATAGAGAAAATGAGCCGTCTCTCAACCCCTTTTATTTGCAGTGTAAGAATGATAGGCACTTGTTTGTGTGTTTGTTCGACGGTACTTAAAAAAGAGAAAAGGAAAGAAGGGGTTTAAGCTTACTATTTGTCCTGTGTCCGATGAGAAGGAAGGGGGAGACGACATGGAGTGACAGTAAGACAGCAGCAGGCAGCTTCTTGCCCCATGCTTTAGGAGTCTGTTGACAGGACCGCCTTAATCGCTGGTCGTAGGGAAAAAGGGGAAAAGAGGCTGATCTTGTCATGGCTATTGCTTTTATTTTGTTTAACTCTGGTTTTGGCGGACGTAGTAGTAGACAATCACGTGATAAATATTTTGGGCGCTTTTAGCGCCTTTTTGTTAGACAGCTTGTGGGAACCGATTTTTATGGCTAGTTTGAGCGTTTTGTTGTTGAAGTGAATTTGCCACTGGTTTGTGTTCTTCCGCTCACGCCGGTGTGATAACATATTAGGGTGTCAATCCGATAAGAGTACAGAATAGTTAACATTCGATAACTCGTAAACCAAATGAAACGGCGGGACCCACCTAGTTGTAACGCGTGGAAACGATTTGTAAGATGCTTTCAAACGTTTTCTTTTAAATCTTACAAATCGTTTCCACGCGTTGAAACTAATCGGATTTGGTAAAGAATTTCATTCTTGTGCGTTTTATGTAAATTATGCATGGTTGTTTTTATGCTTTTTTTTGTTTTGTTTTTTGCGCGTTCTCGAGTGTAAACTGTTAACTATATTTTTAGCGAACCAGCATTTCCGTTTGTCTGTCACGTTGAATTTTGAAATAGCCATTTCATCGGTAACAACGCCGATTGATCCACCGCCAAAAAAGAAAGCAGACAGACTCAAAGTATCCACTAGTCGTTTTAATGAATGAAAATAATTTTATCAATGAACTGAAATACTACTATTACTATTGCGGGATTAATTAAATATTTTCATTATAATTTTTTTAAACAAGACTTTTCATTCAACTTTCTAATTGGGCGAATCTTTGTTTTTATATCGATATAAAATCCTAAGAAAATAGTTCAAATTTTCAAACGTTGTGATGCCATAATCAGATTGACACACAGGTTCTCATTAAATCAACGAAGTTAAGTGACGCTGAGCCTGATCAGTGCCAGATGGGTGACCATTTGGGAATGCTTGGCGATATATCCCTTGCAAAAACTCATGTCGTCAAAATAGTATCTGACGTTGGCGGATGAGCCGAACCATTGATGGCTGCAGAATAGCGGGAGGCAAGTCAGTTATCCTGATCATGGCTTCTGTACAGCGTCAGATGATGTCTTGGAGAAAGTGTATGGGGAGAGGAAGGCTCACCACTGTACCTCTCTCCAAAAGAATGGTACGTGAATTGGTTATCCCAGACACGACTTGAGCCGACGGTTTCGACATTTAATCTGTTTCTACGGCATATCAATCATTTGAGGCTATTTTATTAATGGGACACGCTGTCCATTGGAAACGATACATAGATATTGTGCTCCGACATTGCCAAAACTACGGTCGTCAAATATAAGATATTTGAACATATCTGGAGTAATGTGATAACTAGTAATGGATGATGATGATGATGATGATGATGATGATGATGATGATGATGATGATGATGATGATGATGATGATGATGATGATGATGATGATGGTGGTGGTGGTGGTGGTGGTGGTGGTGGTGGTGGTGGTGATGATGATGATGATGATGATGATGATGATGATGATGATGATGATGATGATGATGATGATGATGATGATGATGGTGGTGGTGGTGGTGGTGATGATGATGATGATGATGATGATGATGATGATGATGATGATGATGATGATGATGATGATGATGATGATGATGATGATGATGATGATGATGATGATGTCTTTGTTACGAAAGTGGGTTATACAAAACAAGGTTGTGAAATGGAATGTAGGTGATCGAATTTGGAATTCAAAGCAGGATTATTTTGACAGGATTATTAGTGAGTTCAAGATATGGTCATATTGACAGCATTTGTCTGACAAGTTTAAGATATATATTCTTTAAAAAGTGCTTGTCTTAGTGGGATCCAAATAATTCATCCGTTGTATATATAAATTGCCGAGGCCGCAATCCAAACCAGAGAAAATAAAATGTGTTAGCGTCCAAATCAAGTTTACCTTTCGTTTGTAAGGACAAAATGAATCCGAGCGGGTGTATAGTCCTGTAAACGTAGGTTTACGGTAGATTGATGGGGTTTTTGTTACCAATACATCGAGGAAAGCTAAAGGGCAATTACGCTCTCCTTCATATTTTTATATTTTAATGCCGGATGCATTTTATTGAGTAAGGAGAAGAATGTATTTGCCTCCGTTTCATTATTAAAAAGACAAAATGTGTAATCTACGTATAAAAAGTAGACTAAAGTTTTAGTGGGTCCAGATGATAAAGCCTTCTAAAAAAACACAAAAATATTCGCTATAGTCGGTCCTAGGACTGAGCCCATAGATACGCCGTCTATTTGCCTATACATTACATCGTTAAAACTGAATTACACTGATGTAGTGGCAAATTTCATCAACTGCACGAATATGCTTTCAGGAATGGAAGGAGACGATAAATGGCTACGATATAAAAAAGATTGGCACATATATCGATTGTTTTCAAAATAGGGACACATTAAATAGGTTGCTAATATCGTAGGAACACGTAAATTTATTAGCAACTTTAGAATGTTTAATGTGATTTGCAAAATAAAATGGATCTTTTAAGCAGTATTTTCTATAGTACTTCAATACTGGCTGTAAAATATTAAAGATCCATTTTGCAACCTTCTGCTGTGATGACCCTACAATAGAGAGAATGGGACTTAATGTGATATCCGCTTTGTGAGTTTTGGGTAATCCATATAAACGTGGGCGGATAGAGCCCGAGGGTCTTTCGTCGCCGGACATTCACCAACTTGACTGACTCTATATTTTGATAACCTTTTTATAGTCCCCCGTTTACTTTCCATTAGTTTATATTGTTTTTTAAATTTTTCAAATTTTGAATTTTGGCTTTTCCCCTACCAACTTATCCATCTATGTAATTCCTCTGACGATAAGATTTTAATCTTTGAAAAGCCTGGCTTAAGGAAAGAAAAAAACATGTTTTTATCGAGTACACCTTGCATTGAACAATCGAAGTTGAAATAAGATTTGTCATTCGCACATCTTTATCTCTCTTCCTTCATTTATCTTTATAATTGCTCTATCTCGTATATTGAGCTTAAACCATTTCACTATACGTTCAATTCTCCAAATGTATACTTTTAGTCTCATATTTTATATATATATATATATATATATATATATATATATATATATATATATATATATATATATAAACTTTTGTGGAAACATCTACAAAGTCATAAATGTTTCTTATATTTTAATTCGATCATATTTACCCTTCTTTTTTGATTTTTGTACATATATAAGCTAATAAAGAAGTCTACATGTTGCGTCTATAAAGATTTTGAATCAAAAATATCAGGAAAGTTCAAATGAAGTTTTCCGCTATGAAGAAAAAATCGAAATCAAACTGAAAATGCTACCGATCGACGGACAAAGTAAGAGGATCAAAATATAAATCGAAATATTTTTGCAACTTTTCACGTCTCGAGTTCAATGTGTCAATCAAAAATAATTCTATCAACTGCAGACATTTATCTAAATAAACGAAAAGATGACCATCATTTTTTTGTTGTTTTTGTTTTTTCGCAATTTTAAAGAATTTTAATCAGACGAACTTTATAGGTTTCAGATATAAAACTCTTTCAAATCTATATAATACAAGCAATATGTTCACTTTTTCTGCATTTTAGCTCAGGTAGTTCTCAAAAATCAATGGTTCTTTTCCTGGGGCTAACATCTGATTTCTTTATATAAATACATAGATAACCGAGTGTTCATTTAAGGTCATCGTCATCTTCTCAAACCTGGAGTTAGTAAAACAGTTAATAATATTCATTTTCCTCTTGATCACTAAATTATGTTATAGTTTTTCTTGTGGCCTTTGCTTGGTCTTGCCGGAATACTGGACCAGAATTCATCTGGTCTGGTGGAGTATCCAGCCAAGTGATGTTATTTGAGGTAGTATCACAAGTAGAAAGTGCACCATTCCTCGTATCAGCCAGTGTGTATTGATTTACTCCTCTCCAGGAGTTAGGCACAAGGCCAGTTTTTATCTTACTCCCACAAGTAAGATGTGACCCAAGGTCGGGTTGGGAAAGTGGGGTTTAAAAATAGCCTGTGCAGCCCCGTCGGCATTCCCTGGTAGGGGCGCCTCAGGCAGTAAGCAATAAACTTACTCCTCACCAAAGAGGGGAGGCGAAGCCTGGGAGGGTGGACTTCATAGAACTGCACAGGACAGACCCATAGACCGGCGTAAATCAAGCCCCGAAGACCGAGACAATACCAGTCTATGGGGTGCAGTATCCATCGGAACAGATACTACACTTTGATCTTAGCCAAAACCCCAAAAGGCCAGTGTGTAGTCGTGCTGAGGGGATCTTATTTAACCTTCAAATACTATTTTATTTGAATATTTGGTCAGGGTTTACTTGTAGGGCGAAGTATTATCATGTCAGAGTTTCTTGGAAAAAAACAGAGAGACCGAAGATACTTGATGATAGTGTTAGGGTTAGGGTTAGGGTTAGGGTTAGGGTTAAGGTTAGGGTTAAGGTTAGGGTTAGGGTTAGGGTTAGGGTTAGGGTTAGGCATTCAAACTCTTTCAGTGGCCATTCAATCTCTGTCGATGTACGCATGTATGTGAAATCGGTTTAGCGGTAATATCTAGATGACTGGTTCGGCTCGCCATGTTTGAACACTGAGTCTATGATTATTAAATACCAACTTAGATACTCAGAACATCTTGTTCAATTAAATGCTTCATACATTCATGAGCAGGCCATGGAAAATTCTCAAGAAAGAATTTAGCATGAGCCGGACAAGCGATATAAGAGAACCTTCATGCGATGGGGTGGCAATGCTTTTTAAATAAATGGGATATACTAGATGTATCTCTGACCCGTTGGATCACAATAACTACAGTTATGTGTTCCACTTTGATTTTATTTGAATATTAATAAGCTGTGATGAATTACCTACTAGACACCATCCTCGGGTGTATTCGGTCTCTCTGTACAAGAGTTTGTCAGGACAACCTGATATGAGGATACTTCACCCTACAAGTAAAATCTGACCAAATATTCAAAACAACATAGTATTCGAAGCCCAAATAAGATCCCGTCGATACGGCTAGACACTGACTCATACGAGGAATAGTGCACCTTATCCTAATGATACTACCTCGAGTGACAACATTTAGCTGGATACTCCACCAGACCAGATGAATTCTTGTCCAAGAAACCACAATAAAGATATACTACAACATACTTAATTGAGAGAAAAATGAATGTTCTCATCTTCTTTACTAACTCAACGTTTGGCAAGTAAGAGAGAACTTTAATGGAATATATGTATATCATATAGAGATCAAGTGTTAGCCTCGGGAATGAGGCCCCTTGATTTCTGAGAACTTCGACTGAAATAAAATTAAACAATTAAGAAATAATTATTGCATTATTTTTCTTTGTTTTATTCAACATAATTCTGCCAACAATTTCATTCCAGTTTTGTCTGTTTGAATACATGTTTTTTAAGGATATCGAGTTTCTGAAGAGAAATTGAAGACAGATTCTTTATTTCTTTTGTGACCATTTCGAACCAAGTTGTTGTTTTGTTTTTGTTTTGTTTGTTTTTTTGTCTTCCTATCGACCTCTTTACTTGCTTCACGAAGTAATCCAATGCCATACGTGCTGGTGTTTGTAGTGGTGTTTGTAGTGGTGTTTCTAGTGGCGTTTCTAGTGGTAGACATAGCATATGAACAAACCACGACAGCCTTCTCTTCCTAACCTAATTGGTCTAGGGTTGTATTCCTGTGCGTTTGTAATAACATCAGGCCACTAGATTTGCTGAATGTTTCTAAAGATCTTTCTCTGAAAAAGATCAATGGTGCTTTCTTGTGTCTTGAGCGCTGGGTTGAAGATAAATATATTTTTATATAGATACTAGGGCGCATCTAAGACTTCCACAAGTTATTACTTTTAGTAAAGAATGAATAAGCATTTTAACTTAATTATTGGAACAAAGAATAAAATTTGAAATTAAAATAATAATAATCAATACATTAATTATTTCTACATTTCAAAGCATCGTTAAATGAAAATATGAAAAATTAATTTAGAAACCAAATTCGATGCTAGAAAATCTTTTTCTCTACACAAATCAAGACATTCAAAACAGACTCCATTTATAACCGGAAGTCGGATATCTGTGGCGTTCGTGGTTATATCTCGACAATGAATTAAAAAAAATGTAAGTCTATAATTCATTTAGGATGGCTTGATATGGCCGAAATACCTGATTTACATTGTTGTCATTTATTGAAAAAATAAAATAAATAAATAATCTAGCAGCGAATTTGGTTTCTAAATTGATTTCTCATATTTTTATTCAACGATGCTTTCCAATGTAGAAATAACGAATCTATTAACTATACAACACGTGACCAGCGTTTTCTCTACACAATCAAGACATTTTAAAAACAGTCTCCATTTAACACCAAGTAAAATGTCTATAATTTATTGAGGATGGCCTGTTATGGCCGAAATATCTGATTTATATTGTTTTCATTTATTGAAAAAAAAAATTCATCTAGCATCGAATTTTGTTTCTAAATTAATTTCTTATAGGTTATTTATATTCATAAAATATTATTGCGGACCCCGCCGTAGCTCACATAAGAGAAAGAAGAAGATATTTATAAAATATAAAAATATTCTAAACTTAAATTTAATAAAATATTATAAAATAACATTTGAATATTATTTATAATTTACAAATAACATTATACTTATTTGAAATCCACTGATCTGTCACTTCAAATGCATAAAATGTATCAAATTTGATAAACTGACAAATAGATGGAACTGTTTTGCACAATTAAGTGATTGCATAAGAACTGTAAACGTTAAATAATTACAAGAAATTGCTAATTAGCTTGCACTTTACTGCACTGTGTTGCACTTTACTGCAATAACAAAAAATAACATGTTTTGTAAAAATATTAATACTTTAGAATAGTGAAAATTAAAATTTACTAATATTACATGATATTAAAAATAATAAATAAAATAGAATTTTTTTTACACTAAGAAACAAATATATTACACTGATCCATTCGGTGAAAAAGTAAACTATAAGATTAATAATTCAATAAATAACAAGCCGCGCATGCGTGGTCCCCCTCTGTATGTGACTCGATGTGGCGAGTGTAAAATGCAATAAATTTGGGCAATTTGGGGCATTTTTGACCCCCCCTTTGACCCTCTGGGGGCGCGAATCAGAATTTTTCTGAGGTCAAGGATGCTCATTTTATATCCAGAACAATTGCCTGTACATTTTGGTAATTTTTTGCCATTTTGGGGGCTTTTGACCCCCTAGGGGCGCGAACCAGATTTTTTTCCAAGATCAGCAATACTTATTTTCTATTAGGAACAATTGCCTCCACATTTTGGCCAAGTTTCAGAGAAATTGAATGGATGGATGAAAAGTTATGGGGCAAAAAATGTCATTTTTTGCCATTTCGGGAGCATTTGACCCCCTGGGGGGCTAACCAGATTTTCTTTCAAAAATCGGAGAATATCACTTTCTAACCTGACCAAAGTTACAACTTCATGCAATATTTCAGAGAAATTCAATGGATGGTTGCGGAGAAAAATCCGGACGGACGGAAATGCCTCAAAACATAAGTCCCCCGATTTTTTAAATCGGGGCACCAATTAATAAATCCCTTATTCGTCACTTGGACATTGTTTAGTTCAATATCAAGAAATCCTGATTCCTTACATATAATCGTATCACAGTCTATAGTTTTCTTCGAATGTTAGCCTGTCTTGGCAGGCCAAGAGCAGACTCAAGGCATTTCTACAAATAATGGCGATAGAGAGGCGCTCGTAAATCAAATAAAATTCGCGATTGTCTCCGGTGTTGCGCGTCATTAATAGACCAAAGCTGCTGAGGAAGTCGCATGTGGCAGAGCCAATCACTCCACTCGTCTCCACAGCGATTGGTTGAAATACAAATATGTCGAGAAGATCGGCATATTTTGACCGCTTGCGGCTCTCTGCAGACGCTGCTGCATGTCCAGAGTTTGTTGTCGATTCTATCACTGACAGGGGCGCAAAAGTGTCGACACAAGTCGCATCCTATATCAGTGACTTACCGTTTGTAAGGAAATATAATTATAAATAATAATAAAATACATTAAAATAAATATGAATATAATGCTTTTTTATTTTTATTCACCCCCAAACAAGGGGGCACATTGTCACTGAGACGTAAGGGTCTACTATGAATTAGGGGTCATACCTACAGGGGCATCCTAAGTAGGGAGTTGAGCAGCGAGATGTCTGTTCACATCACATTTAAATTGTTGCATGTTAGTACAGTCAGGGAAACACGGAACAGGGAGGGAGTCAATTCCAAAGGCTAGCAGTTCGAGGGAAGAACCTATTAGAGTAGAAATATTTGCGGCATCTGGAGATCTCTACGGTGAAGGGGTGGGATTTTGCTGTTTGTTGGGTTGATCGGGGGTATTTACGTTCAGTGAGCACCAGTGTCTCCATTTTATCGGAGCACATTGCATTGAATTAATTTAAGTTAAACAAGGTTAATAATTGTTTCCTTCTGATGAAAGGACTTATTTCTTTGAAAAAACATGGTTTAAAGGACTTTTTATAAACTATTCTTTTAGTAATATTTGGATATAATAAACTTGTAAAGTATATATATATATATAACTTCTTTGTAATATAGCAGGAAAAATCCCAGCAGAGTGCTCGATCAATTAAGAATTAAAGTTAAAAATTAAAAGTTAAGAGCGTAATATTTATTTATTTTGATACAGAAAAATTAGTACAACATTCGTACCGTCGGTTTCAAACACGGAAGGACTTAGCCATCCGGCTCTCTTCAGCTTCTGTTGTCATCTGTTTTGGAAATGTGAAGTCACGTGTCACTCTCGTTGGGACGCGTTATTTGCTTAGAGTGTTATGTATGTTTGTTTAAATTTAGTGTAAGGAGGGTTTGAAAAAGGGGGCGGGGGGAAAGAGTAACAGTTGAGATTTAAACCGGAGGGGCTTTGAAGAGATATAAAAAAAATATAAAAAATTTAAAAAATAAAATAAAAAAAGTTTTAAAAATTTAAAAAATAATAAATAAAAAATAAAATAAAAAAGTTTTAAAAATTTTAAAAATAATAAATAAAAAAATAAAATAAAAAAGTTTTTAAAATTTAAAAAATAATAAATAAAAAAATAAAAAAATATTTCTATATAATTCCTATGAGTCAATATAATGAGTTTCGCATATTTGGCCGTTACTGTTTTGGGGTTTGATGATGTGTGTTCTAAAGGAATTGATGATGTGTGTTCTAAAGGAATTAGGGGGGGGGAAATGGTTTAAGGATTAAAGGCGTTTAAAAGAAACAACATTACTTAATTTCGTGTTTAAATCCTGGATTAAAGGACTTTAAATCAATCTCGAAGGAATTTAAATAAAGGTATCATCCGGGCGGTCTAAGTGACTTCACATTTTCGAAACAGATGACAACAGAAGCAGAAGAAAGCCTGATGGCTAAGTCATTCAGTGCTTGAAACCGACGGTACGAATGTTGTACTAATTTTTCTGTACCAATATATATATATATATATATGACTATTCGAAACCCCGGACCTCAAGTATTTTTCAACTCCAGTCCGACGTCGGTAATCGCTGGGCCAATTGTAAACAGCGAATAAACTATGATAATTTTAACACTTTAACGGCGGCTTTGACGTCGAGGCATTCTACTTCTATTAAGGGAAGGAATGATGCATTATAAGCAAGTGACGTCATGCTGTGTTAATACTACCAATTACAGTGCTCTACTTTCAAGGAGCGACAAATAATAATAAATATTTGTTATTGTTTATATATATATATATATATATATATATATATATATATATATATATATATATATATATATATATATGTATATATATATATATATATATATATTAGAATCTCTAATGAAATGCATCATGTTATTAATAAATAAATTATGAAAAATAAGTGTCTATTTTTTCTCTATTTTTCATATTTATGATTAAAATGCGCCGTGTGAATTTAATTATAAGTTCTAGAGTGCCGTGAGATAAAAAAAAAAAAATAGTTAAAAAGATGTAGATAATAATTAATGCAAAAGTTATGTCCCCTGAATAAACATGGCGACCCATTCGTTATAAATGTCGTTCAGTCAATGGCTTGACATTTTAACGAAAACATAATTATATTTGCGTGTATTTTTAGCTCAGGGTAATTTCTATTATTATTTACAACTTTCAGACTCGTTTCCTATTTTTAGTTCCTTCATCATCACAATGCTTCAACCGTTTTTCCTTCGGCCTTCTTCAATTGCTTTGTGACGAACTTAGGAACTGACATTGAATGTTGTACGTAACCTGTTCTTGCAACGCTGTTCGCATTCAATTCTCTAGGCCTTGAGACATTTGGCCAGGATGACTAGGACGTTACTTGATGGGTACAAATTATCTTGGGGCTCTAAGTTCAATCTTGAGAAAAATGTCGCAGGGAGATTTTAAAATGAAAGAATATCACAAGGCCTGGAAAAAAAATTGTGAACAGGGTTCAAAATCCTGTGACGCTAATTACTTAAAGAAAAGTACTTATGCGTTATCCGTCGGACATGTTTTAATTTATTTTTTTAACCTTTCCTCAAGGCGTCCGAGTGATTTTGTATCTACGACGACAACACGGGGTGTATAATTGTTTATATACGCGTCGCTAAGTGAAAATGTAACAGAAAGTGGACCTCGTGTTTACTTGTAACTCTCGCTTCAGTTCTATGCTGTTCGTTAGTCCTCACATTCCATGCGCAATGTTTCTCACAACGCAGGGGGGGGTACGGATCGTCTGTTATAAGTGTGTGGTATATAGAGATTTTCAATCATCTCATAGTATTCGTTATCATTTAACTGTCAATCGATCCATCTCGTTAGCCATTTTGCTCGAGTGTGTTAGCCTTGATGAGTGGTGATTCATTAGTGTTCTAAAGAATGACTAAACCGAAAATGGTTGATATGCCGTAAAACAAAACAAAAACTTACGTATAAAAAAGTAATATTATTCTTATTGTTCGGTTACGACGAACAATTAGAGCCAGTGGGGTGGTGGAGGGCGCACGGGAGTTGACGGAAGTTCATCTCTCGAATTCGCTAGCCATCCGTTCTATTGTTTATTTAGCGACGAGTGTATTTCCGCTCGCATTGTAAAACACCAAGGCCAAGCTTGGTTTTCTGCTAAGCGAAGAATAGAATGAACTTCTCACAGCTCGACGATGAAAAGCTGTGCCCTTGAACATGACATTTAACTTTGATTGAAAACGACGAGAACAAAGAACTCAAAGAGATTTAAGTCCACTTAACAGAATAAAAAATCTTAACGATTTTGATTCTCAAAAGAAACAAAAGCAGAACTTAATATGCGACCATTCAATCTGCGCGTTTAGTGATGAAAATAAAATGTTACACTTAAGCGTGAGAGATAAACCAAAATTCTATTTTAATCTTAAGCATGATAGATAAAACAAAATTCTATTTTAATCTTAAGCATGATAGATAAACCAAAATTCTATTTTAAACTTAAGCATGATAGATAAACCAAAATTCTATTTTAATCTTAAGCTTGATAGATAAAACAAAATTCTATTTTAATCTTAAGCATGATAGATAAACCAAAATTCTATTTTAATCTTAAGCATGATAGATAAACCAAAATTCTATTTTAATCTTAAGCTTGATAGATAAAACAAAATTCTATTTTAATCTTAAGCGTGATAGATAACCCAAAATTCTATTTTAATCTTAAGCTTGATAGATAACCCAAAATTCTATTTTAATCTTAAGCTTGATAGATAAACCAAAATTCTATTTTAATCTTAAGCTTGATAGATAAACCAAAATTCTATTTTAATTTTAAGCTTGATAGATAACCCAAAATTCTATTTTAATCTATAGCTTGATAGATAACCCAAAATTCTATTTTAATCTTAAGCTTGATAGATAACCCAAAATTCTATTTTAATCTTAAGCTTGATAGATAACCCAAAATTCTATTTTAATCTTAAGCTTGATAGATAAACCAAAATTCTATTTTAATCTTAAGCTTGATAGATAAACCAAAATTCTATTTTAATCTTAAGCTTGATAGATAAACCAAAATTCTATTTTAATCTTAAGCTTGATAGATAAACCAAAATTCTATTTTAATCTTAAGCTTGATAGATAAACCAAAATTCTATTTTAATCTTAAGCTTGATAGATAAACCAAAATTCTATTTTAATCTTAAGCTTGATAGATAAACCAAAATTCTATTTTAATCTTAAGCTTGATAGATAAACCAAAATTCTATTTTAATCTTAAGCTTGATAGATAAACCAAAATTCTATTTTAATCTTAAGCTTGATAGATAAACCAAAATTCTATTTTAATCTTAAGCTTGATAGATAAACCAAAATTCTATTTTAATCTTAAGCTTGATAGATAAACCAAAATTCTATTTTAATCTTAAGCTTGATAGATAAACCAAAATTCTATTTTAATCTTAAGCTTGATAGATAACCCAAAATTCTATTTTAATCTTAAGCATGATAGATAAACCAAAAATCTATTTTAATCTTAAGCGTGATAGAATGACTAAACTTCTATTTTAATCTTAAGCATGATAGATAAACCAAAATTCTATTTTAAACTTAAGCGTGATAGATAAACCAAAATTCTATTTTAAACTTAAGCGTGATAGACAAACTGAAATTCTATTTTAAACTTAAGCGTGATAGACAAACTAAAATTCAATTTTAAACTTAAGCGTGATAGATAAACAAAAAATCTATTTTAAACTTAGGCGTGATAGACAAACTAAAATTCTATTTTAAACTTAAGCGTGATAGACAAACTAAAATTCAATTTTAAACTTAGGCGTGATAGACAAACAAAAACTCTATTTTAAACTAAGGCGTGATAGACAAACTAAAATTCTATTTTAAACTTAAGCGTGATAGACAAACTAAAATTCAATTTTAAACTTAAGCGTGATAGACAAACAAAAACTCGATTTTAAACTTAGGCGTGATAGACAAACAAAAATTCTATTTTAAACTAAAGCGTGATAGACAAACTAAAATTCTATTTTAAACTTAGGCGTGATAGACAAACAAAAATTCTATTTTAAACTTAAGCGTGATAGACAAACTAAAATTCAATTTTAAACTTAAGCGTGATAGACAAACAAAAACTCTACTTTAAACTTAGGCGTGATAGACAAACAAAAATTCTATTTTAAACTTAAGCGTGATAGACAAACTAAAATTCTATTTTAAACTTAAGCGTGATAGACAAACTAAAATTCCATTTTAAACTTAAGCGTGATAGACAAACAAAAACTCTACTTTAAACTTAGGCGTGATAGACAAACAAAAATTCTATTTTAAACTTAAGCGTGATAGACAAACTAAAATTCTATTTTAAACTTAAGCGTGATAGACAAACTAAAATTCAATTTAAAACTTAAGCGTGATAGACAAACAAAAACTCTACTTTAAACTTAGGCGTGATAGACAAACAAAAATTCTATTTTAAACTTAAGCGTGATAGACAAACTAAAATTCTATTTTAAACTTAAGCGTGATAGACAAACTAAAATTCAATTTTAAACTTAGGCGTGATAGACAAACAAAAACTCTATTTTAAACTTAGGCGTGATAGACAAACTAAAATTCTATTTTAAACTTAGGCGTGATAGACAAACAAAAATTCTATTTTAAACTTAAGCGTGATAGACAAACAAAAATTCTATTTTAAAATTAACAGTGATAGACAAACTAAAATTCTATTTTAAACTTAAGCGTGATAGACAAACTAAAATTCAATTTTAAACTTAGGCGTGATAGACAAACAAAAACTCTATTTTAAACTTAGGCGTGATAGACAAACTAAAATTCTATTTTAAACTTAAGCGTGATAGACAAACTAACATTCAATTTTAAACTTAGGCTTGATAGACAAACAAAAACTCTATTTTAAACTTAAGCGTGATAGACAAACTAAAATTCTATTTTAAAATTAAGAGTGATAGACAAACTAAAATTCAATTTTAAACTTAAGCGTGATGGACATACAAAAACTCTATTTTAAACTTAGGCATGATAGACAAACTAAAATTCTATTTTAAACTTAGGCGTGATAGACAAACAAAAACTCTATTTTAAACTTAGGCGTGATAGACAAACTAAAATTCAATTTTCAACTTAAGTGTGATAGCCAAACTACAATTCTATTTTAAACTTAAGCATGATAGACAAACTAAAATTCTATTTTAAACTTAAGCACGATAGACAAACTAAAATTCTATTTTCAATTTAAGCATGATAGACAAACTAAAATTCTATTTTCAACTTAAGCGTGATAGACAAACTAAAATTCGATTTTAAACTTAAGCGTGATAGATGAACTAAAATTCTATTTTAAACTTAAGCGTGATAGACAAACTAAAATTCTATTTTAAAATTAACCCTGATAGACAAACTAAAATTCGATTTTAAACTAAAGCATGAAAGACGAACTAAAATTCTATTTCAACCTCAAGTATGATAGACAAACTAAAATTCTATTTTAAAATTACCCGTGATAGACAAACTAAAATTCTATTTTAAAATTTACCGTGATAGACAAACAAAAATTCAATTTTAAACTTAAGCGTGATAGACAAACTAAAATTCTATTTTAAACTTAAGCATGATAGACAAACTAAAACTATATTTTAAACTTAAGCGTGATCGACGAACTAAAATTCTATTTTCAACTTAAGTGTGATAGACAAACTAAAATTCTATTTTAAACTTAAGCGTGATAGATAAACAAAAAATCTATTTTAAACTTAAGCGTGATAGACAAACTAAAATTCAATTTTAAACTTAGGCGTGATAGACAAACAAAAACTCTATTTTAAACTAAGGCGTGATAGACAAACTAAAATTCTATTTTAAACTTAAGCGTGATAGACAAACTAAAATTCAATTTTAAACTTAAGCGTGATAGACAAACTAAAATTCTATTTTCAACTTAAGCGTGATAGACAAACTAAAATTCGATTTTAAACTTAAGCGTGATAGATGAACTAAAATTCTATTTTAAACTTAAGCGTGATAGACAAACTAAAATTCTATTTTAAAATTAACCGTGATAGACAAACTAAAATGCGATTTTAAACTAAAGCATGAAAGACGAACTAAAATTCTATTTCAACCTCAAGTATGATAGACAAACTAAAATTCAATTTTAAAATTACCCGTGATAGACAAACTAAAATTCTATTTTAAAATTTACCGTGATAGACAAACAAAAATTCAATTTTAAACTTAAGCGTGATAGACAAACTAAAATTCTATTTTTAACTTGAGCTTAATAGACAAACACAAAATTCTATTTAAAACTTAAGCATGATAGACAAACTAAAATTCTATTCAAAACTTAACCATGGTAGACAAACTAAAAAATATATCACACTGAAGCGTGATAGACGAACTAAAATTCTATTTTAAATTTAAGCATGATAACCAAACTACAATTCTATTTTAAACTTAAGCGTGATAGACAAACTAAAATTCTATATTAAACTAAAGCATGATAGACAAACTAAAACTATATTTTAAACTTAAGCGTGATCGACGAACTAAAATTCTATTTTCAACTTAAGTGTGATAGACAAACTAAAATTCTATTTTAAACTTAAGCGTGATAGATAAACAAAAAATCTATTTTAAACTTAAGCGTGATAGACAAACTAAAATTCAATTTTAAACTTAGGCGTGATAGACAAACAAAAACTCTATTTTAAACTAAGGCGTGATAGACAAACTAAAATTCTATTTTAAACTTAAGCGTGATAGAAAAACTAAAATTCAATTTTAAACTTAAGCGTGATAGACAAACAAAAACTCGATTTTAAACTTAGGCGTGATAGACAAACAAAAATTCTGTTTTAAACTAAAGCGTGATAGACAAACTAAAATTCTATTTTAAACTTAGGCGTGATAGACAAACAAAAATTCTATTTTAAACTTAAGCGTGATAGACAAACTAAAATTCAATTTTAAACTTAAGCGTGATAGACAAACAAAAACTCTACTTTAAACTGAGGCGTGATAGACAAACAAAAATTCTATTTTAAACTTAAGCGTGTTAGACAAACTAAAATTCTATTTTAAACTTAAGCGTGATAGACAAACTAAAATTCTATTTTAAACTTAAGCGTGATAGACAAACTAAAATTCAATTTTAAACTTAGGCGTGATAGACAAACAAAAACTCTATTTTAAACTTAGGCGTGATAGACAAACTAAAATTCTATTTTAAACTTAAGCGTGATAGACAAACTAACATTCAATTTTAAACTTAGGCTTGATAGACAAACAAAAACTCTACTTTAAACTTAAGCGTGATAGACAAACTAAAATTCTATTTTAAAATTAAGCGTGATAGACAAACTAAAATTCAATTTTAAACTTAAGCGTGATGGACATACAAAAACTCTATTTTAAACTTAGGCATGATAGACAAACGAAATTCTATTTTAAACTTAGGCGTGATAGACAAACAAAAACTCTATTTTAAACTTAGGCGTGATAGACAAACTAAAATTCAATTTTCAACTTAAGTGTGATAGCCAAACTACAATTCTATTTTAAACTTAAGCATGATAGACAAACTAAAATTCTATTTTAAACTTAAGCATGATAGACAAACTAAAATTCTATTTTCAATTTAAGCATGATAGACAAACTAAAATTCTATTTTCAACTTAAGCGTGATAGACAAACTAAAATTCGATTTTAAACTTAAGCGTAATAGATGAACTAAAATTCTATTTTAAACTTAAGCGTGATAGACAAACTAAAATTCTATTTTAAAATTAACCGTGATAGACAAACTAAAATTCGATTTTAAACTAAAGCATGAAAGACGAACTAAAATTCTATTTCAACCTCAAGTATGATAGACAAACTAAAATTCTATTTTAAAATTTACCGTGATAGACAAACAAAAATTCAATTTTAAACTTAAGCGTGATAGACAAACTAAAATTCTATTTTAAACTTGAGCTTAATAGACAAACACAAAATTCTATTTAAAACTTAAGCATGATAGACAAACTAAAATTCTATTACAAAACTTAACCATGGTAGAAAAACTAAAAAATATATCACACTGAAGCGTGATAGACGAACTAAAATTCTATTTTAAATTTAAGCATGATAGCCAAACTACAATTCTATTTTAAACTTAAGCGTGATAGACAAACTAAAATTCTATTTTAAACTTAAGCATGATAGACAAACTAAAATTCTATTTTAAACTTAAGCATGATAGACAAACTAAAACTATATTTTAAACTTAAGCGTGATCGACGAACTAAAATTCTATTTTCAACTTAAGTGTGATAGACAAACTAAAATTCTATTTTAAACTTAAGCGTGATAGACAAACAAAAATTCTATTTTAAACTTAAGCATGATAGACAAACTAAAACTATATTTTAAACTTAAGCGTGATCGACGAACTAAAATTCTATTTTCAACTTAAGTGTGATAGACAAACTAAAATTCTATTTTAAACTTAAGCGTGATAGACAAACAAAAATTCTATTTTAAACTTAAGCATGATAGACAAACTAAAATTCTATTTTAAAATTCACCGTGATAGACAAACTAAAATTCTATTTTAAAATGAACCGTGATAGACAAACGAAAATTCTATTTTAAATCTAAGCGTGGTAGACAAATTAAAATTCTATTTTAAAATTCACCGTGATAGACAAACTAATATTCTATTTGAAACTTAAGCGTGGTAGACAAACTAAAATTCTATTTTAAAATTCACCGTGATAGACAAACTAAAATTCTATTTTACACTAAAGCATGAAAGACTGACTCAAATTCTATTTTAAACTTAAGCGGGATAGACAAACTAAAATTCTATTTTAAACTTAAGCGTGGTAGACAAACTAAAATTCTATTTTAAACTTAAGCGTGGTAGACAAACTAAAATTCTATTTTAAACTTAAGCGTGGTAGACAAACTAAAATTCTATTTTAAACTTAAGCGGGATAGACAAACTAAAATTCTATTTTACACTTAAGCGTGGTAGACAAACTAAAATTCTATTTTAAAATTAACCGTGATAGACAAACTAAACCTCTATTTTAAACTTTAACTCGATAGACAAACTAAAATTCTATTTCAAACTTAAGCATGATACACAAACTAAAATTCTATTTTAAACTTAACCGTGGTAGACAAACCAAAATTCTATATCAAACTGAAGCGTGATAGACGAACTAAAATTCTATTTTAAACTCAAGCATAAAAGAAAAACTAAAATTCTATTTTTAAATGAACCGTGATAGAAAAACTAAAATTCTATTTTAAACTTAAGCATGATAGAAAAACTAAAATTCTATTTTAAACTTAAGCATGATAGACAAACTCAAATTCTATTTAAAAATTAACCGTGACAGACAAACTAAAATTCTATTTTAAAATTCACCGTGATAGACAAACTAATATTCTATTTTAAACTAAATCATGAAAGACAAACTAAAATTCTATTTTAAACGAAAGCATGAAAGACAAACTAAAATTCTATTTTAAACTTAAGCATGATAGACAAACTAAAATTCGATTTTAAACTTAAGCGTTATAGACAAACTAATATTCTATTTTACACTTAAGCGTGGTAGACAAACAAAATGTCTATTTTAAAATTAACCGTGAGAGACAAACTAAAATTCGATTTTAAACTAATGCATGAAAAGCCGAACTAAAATTCTATTTTAAAATTTACCGTGATAGACAAACAAAAATTCAATTTTAAACTTAAGCGCAGTAGACAAACTTAAATTCTATTTTTAACTTGAGCTTGATAGACAAACACAAAATTCTATTTCAAACTTAAGCATGATAGACAAACTAAAATTCTATTTAAAACTTAACCATGGTAGACAAACTACAATTATATATCAAACTGAAGCGTGATAGACGAACTAAAATTCTATTTCAAACTTAAGCATGATTGACAAACTAAAACTATATTTTAAACTTAAGCGTGATAGACGAACTAAAATTCTATTTTCAACTTAAGTGTGATAGACAAACTAAAATTCTATTTTAAACTTAGCGTGATAGACAAACTAAAATTCTATTTTAAACTTAAGCGTAATAGAATAACTAAAAATCTATTTTTAACTTAAGTATGATAGACAAACTAAAATTCTATTTTAAAATTCGCCGTGATAGACAACCTAAAATTATATTTTAAAATGAACCGTGATAGACAAACTAAAATTCTATTTAAAAATTCACCGTGATAGACAAACTAAAATTCTATTTTACACTAAAGCATGAAAGACTAACTCAAATTCTATTTTAAACTTAAGCGGGATAGACAAACTAAAATTCTATTTACCACTACAGCATGAAAGACTAACTCAAATTCTATTTTAAACATGAGCGGGATAGACAAACTAAAATTCTATTTTAAACTTAAGCGTGGTAGACAAACTAAAATTCTATTTTAAAATAACCCGTGATAGACAAACTAAAATTCTATTTTAAAATTAACTGTGATACACAAACTAAAATTGTATTTTTAAATTAACCGTGATAGACAAACTAAACCTCTATTTTAAACTTTAGCTCGATAGACAAACTAAAATTCTATTTCAAACTTAAGCATGATACACAAACTAAAATTCTATTTTAAACTTAACCGTGGTAGAAAAACTAAAATTCTATATCAAACTGAAGCGTGATAGACGAACTAAAATTCTATTTTAAACTAAAGCATGGAAGACAAACTAAAATTCTATTTTAAACTTAAGCGTGGTAGACAAACTAAAATTCTATTTTAAAATTAACTGTGATACACGAACTAAAATTCTATTTTAAAATGAACCGTGAGAGACAAACAAAAATTCAATTTTAAACTTAAGCGTGATAGACGATCTAAAAGTCTATTTTAAACTTAAGCGTGATAGACAAACAAAAATTCTATTTTAAAATTAACCGTGATAGACGAACTAAAATTCTATTTTAAACTTAACCGTGATAGACTAACTAAAAATCTATTTTAAACTAAAGAATGATAGACAAACGAAAATTCTGTTCAACAGGTAACCGTGATACACAAACTAAAATTCTATTTTAAAATTAACCGTGATACACTAACTAAAATTCTATTTTAAAATTAACTTTGATAGAAAAACTAATATTCTATTTTAAACTTAAGCATGATAGACAAACTTAAATTCTATTTAAAAATTAACCGTGATAGACAAACTAAAATTCTATTTTAAAATTAACCGTGATAGACAAACAAAAATTCTATTTTAAATCTAAGCGTTGTAGACAAACTAAAATTCTATTTTAAAATTCACCGTGATAGACAAACTAATATTCTATTTTAAACTAAACGTGATCGACAAACTAAAATTCGATTATAAACTTAAGCGTGATAGACAAACTAATATTCTATTTTACACTTAACCGTGATAGACAAACTAAAATTCGATTTTAAACTAAAGCATGAAAGACGAACTAAAATTCTATTTACAACTTAAGCATGATAGACAAACTAAAATTCAATTTTAAAATTACCCGTGATAGACAAACTAAAATTCTATTTTAAAATTTACCGTGATAGACAAACAAAAATTCAATTTTAAACTTAAGCGTAATAGACAAACTAAAATTCTATTTTAAACTTGAGCTTGATAGACAAACACAAAATTCTATTTCAAACTTAAGCATGATAGACAAACTAAATTTCTATTTAAAACCATGGTAGACAAACTAAAATTATATATCAAACTGAAGCGTGATAGACGAACTAAAATTCTATTTCAAACTTAAGCATGAAAGACGAACTAAAATTCTATTTCAAACTTGAGTATGCTAGACAAACTAAAATTCTATTTTAAAATTAACCGTGATAGACAAACCAAGATTCTATTTGAAAATTAACCGTGATAGACAAACTAAAAATCTATTTTTAACTTAAGCATGATAGACAAACTAAAATTCTATTTGAAACTTAATCGGGGTAGACAAACTAAAATTCTATATCAAACAGAAGCGTGATAGACGAACTAAAATTCCATTTTTAAATTAACCGTGATAGACAAACTAAAATTCTATTTTAAAATTAACTGTGATACACAAACTAAAATTCTATTCTTAAATTAACCGTGATAAACGAACTAAAATTCTATTTTAAACTTCAGCTTGATAGACAAACTAAAATTCTATATACAAATTGAAGCGTCATAGACGAACAAAAATTCTATTTTAAACTAAAGCATGGAAGACGAACTAAAATTCTATTTTTTAATTAACCGTGATAGACAAACCAAAATTCTATTTTTAAATAAACTGTGATACACAAACTAATATTCTATTTTAAAATTCACCGTGATAGACAAACTACAATTCTATTTTAAAATTAACCGTGATACACAAACTAAAATTCTATTTTTAACTATACCGTGATAGACTAACTAAAATTCTATTTGAAACCTAAGCGTGATAGACAAACAAAAATTCTATTTTAAACTTAACCGTGATAGACAAACAAAAATTCTATTTTAAAAATAACCGTGATAGACATACTAAAATTCTATTTTAAAATAATCTGTGATACACAAACTAAAATTCGATTTTAAAATTAACCGTAATAGACAAACTTAAATTCTATTTTAAAATTAACCGTTATACACAAACTAAAATTCTATTTTAAAATTAACTGTGATACGCGAACTTAAATTCTATTTTAAAATTAACCGTGATAGAAAAACCAAAATTCTATTTTTAAATAAACTGTGATACACAAACTAAAATTCTATTTTAAAATTCACCGTGATAGACAAACTACAATTCTATTTTAAAATTAACCGTGATACACAAACTAAAATTCTATTTTTAACTATACCGTGATAGACTAACTAAAATTCTATTTGAAACCTAAGCGTGATAGACAAACAAAAATTCTATTTTAAACTTAACCGTGATAGACAAACAAAAATTCTATTTTAAAAATAACCGTGATAGACATACTAAAATTCTATTTTAAAATAATCTGTGATACACAAACTAAAATTCGATTTTAAAATTAACCGTAATAGACAAACTTAAATTCTATTTTAAAATTAACCGTGATACACAAACTAAAATTCTATTTTAAAATTAACCGTGATACGCGAACTTAAATTCTATTTTAAAATTAACCGTGATAGACAAACTAAAATTCTATTTTCAAATGAACCATGATACACAAACTAAAATTCTATTTTAAAATTAACCGTGATACACAAACTAATATTCTATTTTAAAATTAACTGTGATAGACAAACTAAAATTCTATTTCAAAATGAACCGTAATAGACCAACTAAAATTCTATTTAAAAATTAACCGTGATACGCGAACTAAAATTCTATTTAAAAATTAACCGTGATACACAAACTAAAATTTAATTTTAAAATTAACATTAATACACAACTCAAATTCTATTTCAAAATGAACTGTAATAGACAAACTAAAATTCTATTTTAAAATTAACTGTGATACACAAACCAAAATTCTTTTTTTAAATTACCCGTGATCGACAAACTAAAATTCTATTTTAAAATTAACCGTGATAGACAAACTAAAATTCTATTTCAAAATAAACCGTGTAAGACAAACTAAAATTCAATTTTAAAATTAACCGTGATACACACCCTAAAATTCTATTTTAAAATTAACCGTGATACACAAACCAAAATTCTATTTTAAAATTAACTTTGATAGACAAACTAAAATTCTATTTCAAAATGAATTGTGATAGACAAACTAAAATTCTATTTTAAAATGAAGCGTGATAGACAAACTAAGATTGTATTTTAAAATTTACCGTGATACACAAACTAAAATTCTATTTCCAAATGAACCGTAATAGAAAAACTAAAATTCTATTTTAAAATTTACCGTGATACACAAACTAAAATTCTATTTTAAAATTAACCGTGATACGCGAACTAAAGTTCAATTTTAAAATTAACCGTGATACACAAACTAAAATTCTATTTCAAAATGAACCGTAATAGACAAACTAAAATTCTATTTTAAACTTAACCGTTATAGACAAAATAAATTATATTTTAAAACTAACTGTGATAGACAAACTAAAATTCTATTTTAAAATTAACCGTGATAGACAAACTAAAATTCTATTTTAAAATTAACCGTGATAGACAAACTAAAATTCTATTTTAAAATTAACCGTGATAGACAAACTAAAATTCTATTTTAAACTGAAGCGTGATAGACAAACTAAGATTCTATTTTAAAATTAACAGTGATACGCAAACTAAAATTCAATTTAAAATTGAACCGTGATAGACAAACTAAAATTCTATTTCAAAATTAATCGTAATACGCGAACTAAAATTCTATTTTAAAATTAACTGTGATACAAAAAGTAAAATTCTATTTCAAAATGAACCGTGATAGACAAACTAAAATTCTATTTGAAAATTGACCGTGATACGCGAACTTAAATTCTATTTTAAAATTAACCGTGATAGACAAACTAAAATTCTATTTTAAAATGAAACATGATACACAAACTAAAATTCTATTTTAAAATTAACCGTTATACACAAACTAATATTCTATTTTAAAATTAACCGTGATAGACAAACTAAAATTCTATTTCAAAATGAACCGTAATAGACCAACTAAAATTCTATTTCAAAATTAACCGTGATACGCGAACTAAAATTCTATTTAAAAATTAACCGTGATACACAAACTAAAATTTAATTTTTAAATTAACATTAATACACAACTCAAATTCTATTTCAAAATGAACTGTAATAGACAAACTAAAATTCTATTTTAAAATTAACCGTGATACACAAACCAAAATTCTTTTTTAAAATTACCCGTGATCGACAAACTAAAATTCTATTTTAAAATTAACCGTGATAGACAAACTAAAATTCTATTTCAAAATAAACCGTGTAAGACAAACTAAAATTCAATTTTAAAATTAACCGTGATACACACCCTAAAATTCTATTTTAAAATTAACCGTGATCGACAAACTAAAATTCTATTTTGAAATTAACCGTGATAGACAAACAAAATTATATTTTAAAATCAACCGTGATAGACAAACTAAAATTCTATTTTAAAATTAACTGTGATAGACAAACTAAAATTCTATTTTAAAATTAACCCTGATAGACAAACTAAAATTCTATTTCAAAATTAACCGTGATCGACAAACTAAAATTCTATTTTGAAATTAACCGTGATAGACAAACTAAAATTCTATTTTAAAATGAACCGTGATAGACAAACTAAAATTCTATTTTAAAATGAATCGTGATAGACAAACTAAAATTCTATTTTAAAATTAACCGTGATCGACAAACTAAAATTCTATTTTAAAATGAATCGGGATAGACAAACTAAAATTCTATTTTAAAATGAATCGTGATAGACAAACTTAAATTCTATTTTAAAATTAACCGTGATCGACAAACTTAAATTCTATTTTTAAATTAACCGTTATCGACAAACTTAAATTCTATTTTAAAATTAACCGTGATAGAAAAACTAAAATTCTATTTCCAAATGAACCGTGATAGACAAACTAAAATTCTATTTGAAAATTGACCGTGATACGCGAACTTAAATTCTATTTTAAAATTAACCGTGATAGACAAACTAAAATTCTATTTTAAAATGAAACATGATACACAAACTAAAATTCTATTTTAAAATTAACCGTTATACACAAACTAATATTCTATTTTAAAATTAACCGTGATAGACAAACTAAAATTCTATTTCAAAATGAACCGTAATAGACCAACTAAAATTCTATTTCAAAATTAACCGTGATACGCGAACTAAAATTCTATTTAAAAATTAACCGTGATACACAAACTAAAATTTAATTTTAAAATTAACATTAATACACAACTCAAATTCTATTTCAAAATGAACTGTAATAGACAAACTAAAATTCTATTTTAAAATTAACCGTGATACACAAACCAAAATTCTTTTTTTAAATTACCCGTGATCGAAAAACTAAAATTCTATTTTAAAATTAACCGTGATAGACAAACTAAAATTCTATTTCAAAATAAACCGTGTAAGACAAACTAAAATTCAATTTTAAAATTAACCGTGATACACACCCTAAAATTCTATTTTAAAATTAACCGTGATACACAAACCAAAATTCTATTTTAAAATTAACTGTGATAGACAAACTAAAATTCTATTTCAAAATGAATTGTGATAGACAAACTAAAATTCTATTTTAAAATGAAGCGTGATAGACAAACTAAGATTGTATTTTAAAATTTACTGTGATACACAAACTAAAATTCTATTTCCAAATGAACCGTAATAGAAAAACTAAAATTCTATTTTAAAATTTACCGTGATACACAAACTAAAATTCTATTTTAAAATTAACCGTGATACGCGAACTAAAGTTCAATTTTAAAATTAACCGTGATACACAAACTAAAATTCTATTTCAAAATGAACCGTAATAGACAAACTAAAATTCTATTTTAAACTTAACCGTTATAGACAAACTAAAATTATATTTTAAAACTAACTGTGATAGACAAACTAAAATTCTATTTTAAAATTAACCGTGATAGACAAACTAAAATTCTATTTTAAAATTAACCGTGATAGACAAACTAAAATTCTATTTTAAAATTAACCGTGATAGACAAACTAAAATTCTATTTTAAACTGAAGCGTGATAGACAAACTAAGATTCTATTTTAAAATTAACAGTGATACGCAAACTAAAATTCAATTTAAAATTGAACCGTGATAGACAAACTAAAATTCTATTTCAAAATTAATCGTAATACGCGAACTAAAATTCTATTTTAAAATTAACTGTGATACAAAAAGTAAAATTCTATTTCAAAATGAACCGTGATAGACAAACTAAAATTCTATTTGAAAATTGACCGTGATACGCGAACTTAAATTCTATTTTAAAATTAACCGTGATAGACAAACTAAAATTCTATTTTAAAATGAAACATGATACACAAACTAAAATTCTATTTTAAAATTAACCGTTATACACAAACTAATATTCTATTTTAAAATTAACCGTGATAGACAAACTAAAATTCTATTTCAAAATGAACCGTAATAGACCAACTAAAATTCTATTTCAAAATTAACCGTGATACGCGAACTAAAATTCTATTTAAAAATTAACCGTGATACACAAACTAAAATTTAATTTTAAAATTAACATTAATACACAACATAAAATTCTATTTCAAAATGAACTGTAATAGACAAACTAAAATTCTATTTTAAAATTAACCGTGATACACAAACCAAAATTCTGTTTTAAAATTACCCGTGATCGACAAACTAAAATTCTATTTTAAAATTAACCGTGATAGACAAACTAAAATTCTATTTCAAAATAAACCGTGTAAGACAAACTAAAATTCAATTTTAAAATTAACCGTGATACACACCCTAAAATTCTATTTTAAAATTAACCGTGATCGACAAACTAAAATTCTATTTTGAAATTAACCGTGATAGACAAACAAAATTATATTTTAAAATCAACCGTGATAGACAAACTAAAATTCTATTTTAAAATTAACTGTGATAGACAAACTAAAATTCTATTTTAAAATTAACCCTGATAGACAAACTAAAATTCTATTTCAAAATTAACCGTGATCGACAAACTAAAATTCTATTTTGAAATTAACCGTGATAGACAAACTAAAATTCTATTTTAAAATGAACCGTGATAGACAAACTAAAATTCTATTTTAAAATGAATCGTGATAGACAAACTAAAATTCTATTTTAAAATTAACCGTGATCGACAAACTAAAATTCTATTTTAAAATGAATCGGGATAGACAAACTAAAATTCTATTTTAAAATGAATCGTGATAGACAAACTAAAATTCTATTTTAAAATTAACCGTGATCGACAAACTTAAATTCTATTTTTAAATTAACCGTTATCGACAAACTTAAATTCTATTTTAAAATTAACCGTGATAGAAAAACTAAAATTCTATTTCCAAATGAACCGTGATAGACAAACTAAAATTCTATTTTAAAATTAACCGTGTGATAGACAAACTAAAATTCTATTTCTAAATGTACCGTGATAGACAAACTAAAATTCTATTTTAAAATTAATCGTGATACGCGAACTAAAATTCTATTTTAAAATTAACCGTGATACACAAACTAAAATTCTATTTTAAAATTAACCGTGATGCACAAACTAAAATTCTATTTTAAAATAACCGTGATCGACAAACTAAAATTCTATTTTAAAATTAACCGTGATAGACAAACTAAAATTCTATTTCAAAATAAACCGTGATAGACAAACTGAAATTTTATTTTAAAATTAACCGTGATAGACGAACTAAAATTCTGTTTTAAAATTAACCGTTACAAACAAACTAAAATTCTATTTTAAACTTAAGCGTGATAGACAAACTAAAATTCTATTTTAAAATCAACCGTGATACACAAACTAAGATTCTATTTTAAAATTAACCGTGATATACAAACTAAAATTCTGTTTTAAAATGAACCGTGATAGACAAACTACAATTCTATTTTAAAATTAACGTTGATAGACAAACTAAAATTCTATTTCAAAATTTACCGTGATCGACAAACTAAAATTCTATTATAAAATTAACCGTGATAGACAAACTAAAATTCTATTTTAAACTTAACCGTGATAGACAGTCTAAAATTTTATTTACAATATAAACCGTGATAGACAAACTAAAATTCAATTTTAAAATTAACCGTGATAGACAAACTAAAATTCTGTTTTAAAATAAACCGTGATAGACAAACAAAAATTCTATTTTAAACTTAAGTGTGATAGACAAACTAAAGTTTTTTTTAGTTTGTCTATCACGGTAAATTTAAAAATAGAATTTTAGTTTGTGTATCACGGTTAATTTTAAAATGTAATTTTAGTTCGTCTTTCATGCTTTAGTTTAAAATAGAATTTTAGTTTGTCTATCACGCTTCAGTTTGATATAGAATTTTAGTTTGTCTACCACGGTTAAGTTTGAAATAGAATTTTAGTTTGTCTATCACGGTTTAGTTTGAAATAGAATTTTAGTTTGTATATCATGCTTAAGTTTAAAATAGAATTTTAGTTTGTCTATCACGCTTAAGTTTAAAATAGAATTTTAGTTTGTCTATCACGGTAAATTTTAAAACAGAACTTTAGTTTGTCTATCACAGTTAATTTTAAATAGAATTTTAGTTTGTCAATCATGCTTTAGTTTGAAATAGAATTTTAGTTCGTCTTTCATGCTTTAGTTTAAAATCGAATTTTAGTTTGTGTATCACGGTTTATTTTAAAATAGAATTTTAGTTCGTCTTTCAAGCTTTGGTTTAAAATCGAATTTTAGTTTGTGTATCACGGTTTATTTTAAAATAGAATTTTAGTTTGTCAATCACGGTTAAGTTTAAAATAGAATTTTAGTTTGTCTACCACGCTTAAGTTTAAAATAGAATATTAGTTTGTCTATCACGCTTCAGTTCAAAATAGAATTTTAGTTTGTATACCAAGCTTCAGTTCAAAATAGAATTTTAGTTTGTATACCAAGCGTTCGTTTAAAATAGAATTTTAGTTTTTCTACCACGATTAATTTTAAAATAGAATTTTAGTTTGTCTATCACGCTTAAGTTTAAAATAGAATTTTAGTATGTCTACAACGCTTAAGTTTAAAATAGAATATTACTTTGTCTATCACGCTTCAGTTCAAAAAACAATTTTAGTTTGTATACCACGGTTAATTTTAAAACAGTATTTTAGTTTGTCTACCACGCTTAAGTTTGAAATAGAATTTTAGTTGGTCTACCACGCTTAAGTTTAAAATAGAATTTTAGTTTGTCTATCACGGTAAATTTAAAAATAGAATTTTAGTTTGTGTATCACAGTTAATTTAAAAATAGAATTTTAGTTTGCTAATCACGCTTTAGTTTAAAATAGAATTTTAGTTTGTTTACATCGCTTAAGTTACAAATAGAATATTAGTTTGTCTACCACGCTTTAGTTTAAAATTGAATTTTAGTTTGTCTACCACGCTTAAGTTTAAAATAGAATATTAATTTGTCTATCATGCTAAAGTTCATAATAGAATTTTAGTTTGTGTATCACGGTAAATTTTAAAATAGAATTTTAGTTTGTGTATCACGGTAAATTTTAAAATAGAATTTTAGTTTTTCTCTCACGGTTAATTTAAAAATAGAATTTGAGTTTGTCTATCATGCTTAACTTTGAAATAGAATTTTAGTTCTTCTTTCAAGCTTTAGTTTAAAATCGAATTTTTGTTTGTCTATCACGGTTAATTTAAAAATAGAATTTTTGTTTGTTTACAACGCTTAAGTTTATAATAGAATTTTAGTTGGTCTACAACGCTTAAGTTTAAAATATAATTTTAGTCTGTCTACCACGCTTAAGTTTAAAATAGAATTTTAGTTTGTCTACCACGCTTAAGTTTAAAAAATAATTTTCGTTTGTCTACCACGCTTAAGTTACAAATATAATTTTAGTTTGTCTACCACGCTTAAGTTTAAATTAGAATTTGAGTTAGTCTACCACGCTTAAGTTTAAAATATAATTTTAGTTTGTCTACCACGCTTAAGTTTAAAATAGAATTTTAGTTTGTTTACATCGCTTAAGTTCAAAATAGAATATTAGTTTGTCTACCACGCTTTAGTTTAAAATAGAATTTTAGTTCGTTAACCACCCTTAAGTTTAAAATAGAATATTAATTTGTCTATCATGCTCAAGTTTATAATAGAATTTTAGTTAGTCTACCACGCTTAAGTTTAAAATAAAATTCTATTTTAAACTTAAGCATGATAGACAAACTAAAATTCTATTTTAAACTGACGCGTGATAGACAAACTAAAATTCTATTTGAAACTGAAGCGTGGTAGACAAACTAAAATTCTATTTTAAACTTAAGCGTGATAGACAAATTAAAATTCTATTTTAAACTTTAGCGTGGTAGACAAACTAAAATTCTATTTTAAACTTAAGCGTGATAGACAAACTAAAATTCTATTTTAAACTGAAGCGTGATAGACAAACTAAAATTCTATTTGAAACTGAAGCGTGGTAGACAAACTAAAATTCTATTTTAAACTTAAGCGTGGTAGACAAACTAAAATTCTATTTTAAACTTAAGCGTGATAGACAAATTAAAATTCTATTTTAAACTTAAGCGTGGTAGACAAACTAAAATTCTATTTTAAACTTAAGCGTGATAGACAAACTAAAATTCTATTTTAAACAAAAGCGTGGTAAGCAAACTAAAATTCTATTTTAAACTGAAGCGTGATAGACAAACTAAAATTCTATTTTAAACTTAAGCGTGGTAGACAAACTAAAATTTTATTTTTAACTGAAGCGTGGTAGACAAACTAAAATTCTTTTTAAGACTAAAACGTTATAGACAAACAAAAATTCTATTAAAAACTGAAGCGTGGTCGACAAACTAAAATTTATTTTAAACTGAAGCGTGATAGACAAACTAAAATTCTATTTTAAACTTAAGCGTGGTAGACAAACTAAAATTTTATTTTTAACTGAAGCCTGGTAGACAAACTAAAATTCTATTTCAAACTGAAGCGTGATAGACAAACTAAAATTCTATTTCAAACTGAAGCGTTGTAGACAGACTAAAATTCTATTTTAAACTGAAGCGTGATAGACAAACTAAAATTCTATTTTAAACTTAAGCGTGATAGACAAACTAAAATTCTATTTTAAACTTAGGCGTGATAGACAAACTAAAATTCTTTTTTAAACTGAAGCGTGATTGACCAACTAAAATTTTATTTCAAACTTATGCGTGATAGACAAACTAAATCTGGCGCAAGTGACGAACAAAAGAAAATGTTATTACAAACATAAGCGCCACGGATCAAAGAAAATGCAGGCAGATGAAAATGCTGTCTCAAACTTCAATTTGACAGACCGACGAAAAGAATGCTATTTCTAAGTTAAGCGTTAATTCTGCCGAAAATTCCACTTCACACTTAAGCGTTATTGGCCAAAGAAAATAGATGATCAAACTTAAGCATCATTCACTGATTTAAATTTTTAAAAATTCTATTTCAAATTAAGAAAATACTATTTCAAATTAAGAAAATGATATTTCAGACTTCAACGAGAAAGGGCAAAGAAAATGCTATTTCAAAAAAAGACATTTTTAAACTTCAGCTTGACACACTAACTAAAATGCTATTTGAAACTTAAGCATGGCGGAACAAAAAAAAAATACTATATCAAATTTAAGCATGAAAAAGCAGCGAAATGCTATATCTAACTTAAGCGTGATTAACCAAGGAAAATTCTATTTCTAAACTTAAGCGTGGCAGACTAACAAAAATGCTATTACAAACTTAAGCTTGACTGATTGACCGAAATTCTATTTTAAACTTAGGCGTGACAGACCAAAAAAATTCTATTAAAAACTTAGGCGTGACAGATCTATGAAAATACTATTTCAAACTTAAAGGTGACATATTCGACGAAAATGCTAATTTAAACTTAAGCCTGACAGACTAAAAAAATTGCATTTTCAAACTGAAGCATGACAGACCGACTAAAATGCTATTTGAAATGTAAGTGTGACAGACCAAAGAGAAAACTATTTAAAACTAAAGCGTGACAGTCATACCGACGGAGAGAATCTCTTGGACGCATCTGAGATAAGATGCGCATATTAGATCTTCGCGATTTACAGTAAAAATGCTATTTGAACAAGAAGCGTAACGGACCGACGACCCACCGACGGACAAATCCGCTAATAGGGATACAATGACGCATCTAAAAAAAGGCCCTATTTTTCTGCGTTGACTTCTCTCTTCAAAACAGCCTTTGCACTAATTTAATATTATTGCGCGCACGAAAAATAAACCCTTTTTCAGAATCTGTATTTCGAAACAAGCGACCATTTCTCTTTCTTTTTTTTTAATTATATCTTTATAATTATTTTTTATATAATTTTAACTAATTAATTGGATTAAATCTCGTAAGATATAATCTCAAATGACAGGAGCTGGCGTCTTCTTAATTGACTACGACGAAGCATGTTTAATTACCGATTTAATTATATTTAATGCAAAGATGGGCGAAAATTAGATTAATGTATGAATTCGCTGATTATGTTGTTTTCTTTCCGATTTGTTTTTTTTTTTTTTTTTTTTTTTCTTGTTTTTTTGTCGTTATTTGTTACGAAATAATGAACGAAGGCTTCAGAATGAGCGGCGGATGAATTCCGTAACTTTTATTCTGATAAAACTTGTTTCTTTTTTAAATAGAAACAGAAGAGTTCGCATAATAATCAAATGTTTACGAAGCACGAAAAGGTGGTTTTAGCGTTTATATTAGTTCGATCGTTTGTTTATTGATTGTTTCCCTTTGATAGTTTTGTTTTCTCGCTTGTACAAAAAAGAGCGAACAAAAGATGAAAGGTCATCTCTTTTCTACTTTAATTTGTATTTATTCATTCGTTTAATTATTATCTCCCTTGGATTGTTTTGCGTTCCGAAACGTTTGCACGAATTGGCTTGCGCAAAAGATATTTAGAAAGATGAAAGTTTAGAAATTCTATCTCATCTCCTTCTCAACATAAAACAAACAGAAAACTAAAGAAGGGTTATTCGAAAGGAAATATTAATAACGAGCGAGACCACGTGGAAATTACATGGCGCTTTCAACATCAATCTGTATAATTTACTGTTAATAATAATATTCCTTTTGAAATAAATAAAAAAGAGTTCCATACCTAATCGATCCTCCATTGCCTACCAAGTTCCAGCCCCTGCCCCATCGACGAAATATTGCATCCCTGTGCTTGTTTTACAAGAACTTCCACGTAATGTGTTCCGATGAAAATAATTCACTTGTACTCCGTCATCGTAAAAAAACCCTACAAACCATACTAGTACCAAAATCCCACCCCTTCACTGTAGAGGTCCCCAGATGCCGGAAGACTTTCTATTCTAATAGCTTCTTTCCTCAGGCCCCTCTTTTTTGGAGTTCCCTCATTGTTCCCTATTTCCCCGACTGTGCCATTTAATTTAAATAGCATGTGAAAATTTTAGATAATATGTCTGAAACAATGATACTGATCCTATCCCCACATTTAAAAGCCCTTTTACCTGGCTTGGATTGCCCTCTGGGGGAAACGCGCAGAGCCGGCAGCTCTGCAATTCAAAATGCTAGCCGTATCAAACAGCACATTGTTTTGGAAAAATCAAAGGTCGATGTCGAAACAACACAGTGGAAGGTTAAATCAACTGTCACAAATGTTTATGAACTGAAAAACAAAGGTGACTATTTTATCTCTCTCTCTCTCTCTCTCTCTATATATATATATATATATATATATATATATATATATATATATATATATATATATATATATATATATATATATATATATATATAAAGTGGTGAACTAAAAGCGAACTTTTAGGAAAGGTAAAACCTATTGTGAAAAGTATACAGCTCAATATCCAGGATAGAGCAGATTGATATGTAGAAGGATGAAAAAGAATTAGTGCAAGCAAATGTCCGATTGCAAAAAAGTCCGTTTTTTTGGAATTTAACTTTGAATTCTCTCTTGTCACTTCTCGTGACTTTTTAACGACCTACCTATCTACATTTCACTTTCTCCGCTGGACTTTTTGACAGCGGACTTTTTTGCAATCGGACATTTGCTTGCACTCGGGCAGAGTTTTGCCTTGTGTTTTTTCCCCTACAATTTTTATTTTACTTTCTCAAATTTTAAATTTTGGCTTTTGCCAACTTATCTATCCCAGCGTCTTCCTCTGATGATAAGATTTTGATCTTTGAAAAGCCTGGCTTAAGGAAAAATTTACCTTGAATAAATTTCTTTTTTGCGGAATATACCTTGCTATGAGCAACTGAATTGAAAAAAGATTTGACTTTTGCTTTTCTAATTCCTTTTCATCCTTCTACATATATATATATATATATATATATAGATATATATATATATATATATATATATATATATATATATATATTGCTACAGAAAAATTAGTACAACATTCGTACCGTCGGTTTTAAGTACAGAAGGACTTAGCCATCCGGCTCTCTTCAGCTTTTGTTGTCATCTGTTGTGAAGAGAGCCGGGCGACTAAGTCCTTCTGTGCTTGAAACCAACACTACGAATGTTGTACTAATTTTTCTGTACCAAAATAAATAAATATTACGCTCTTAATTTTTAATTTTAATTCTCAATTAATCGAGCACTATGCTGTGATTTTTCCCGTTATATTAATTACAAAGAAGTTATATATATATATATATATATATATATATATATATATATATATATATATATATATATATATATATACACACACGCACATATATACACACAAACCCATACAAGCATACATATATATGCACACATACGCCCATTAATATACACACACATAACATATGCATAAACCCACACATACAACACACACATATATATATATATATATATATATATATATATATATATATATATCTTTTTAAGACGATCAATTTCTCTCATTATTCGTTTTTTTTGACGTGGTTGTCTATACATCTGAGGAGACCTAATTAAAGGGGTCGAAATAAGTTATTATGTGTACAACCTTAATGTGTGTATAGTTTTTCTTTTTATAATTATATATATATATATATATATATATATATATATATATATATATATATATATATATATGTGTACATATATACATATATATATAGAAATTTAATCAGGGTCGCAGTTCTGCAACATACTGCATTGTTTTAGTGCGACTTTTGCGAGATGTTTTCACACGTTTTGTCCACCACGGCACTTCATTTTCACGAGTTATCATGTTTCTCACCCAATGCATACATATGTATGTATGTATGTATGTATGTATGTATATATACATATGTGTACATATATATTGACTGTCGTGTGTAAGACCCTTTATTACTCTTTAAAAACCTAATGTATGATAAACTAGCAGACTCATTCCCAACTCATTCTGATTAATCTTTGGATTCTGGCGTCCAGCATATCAATTTCCCACTTGTTCACCCTGGTCAGCTACTCGTACTCTCTCCCTCCCCCACCACCTTCTCAATACTAGCTCATTAGGTGTGGAAATAAAAAAAGAGAAAGAAAATAAATAGAAATATAAACAGAAGAATAAGAAACATAGTAAACTGTGCCACCCACCCATCATTTTTCAACATCACCTAAGTTCTTCTTCGTGTGGTCCAATCAGATAATCCTCTCCTCATCCCATGTATGTGCCTTCAAAATAAAACTATTTTATTACCTTCATTTGTGAAGACGTTCTTCAACAGAACGAAACGGGTCAAAATCTTTTGTTTTTGTTTTTCCCCTGCACTTTAACCTGTTTTTCCGTTTGTCATTTTCTCACACACACACACACACACACACAGAGAGAGACACACACACACACACACAACAACTAGTCAACGCGACACCTTGCAAAAGCTTAGAATAAGTGCGATTCACAATCTCTACACTCCGAACAGTTATGCCCCTTGCTCTTTCGGCTTGTCTCGTCAAACATCGTTTTCTCACGGGCCAGTCCACTTTACAAGTAATGATTCCGGACATTTTCGTAACAGTAAAGATAAAATTTAGTCGCGTGTTTCCTCCCAAATGAAGTATAAGAGAATCGTCGGTACAAACGAGATCGCGTCCTCAGAAACGAGATCACGTCCTCAGATGTTAATTGATCTCAAGATGATCAATCGAGCTAAAAATGAGAACTAAATTGATTTTCAATGATTTTTAGAAAACCCTCAATGATGAATTTTAATTTTTTAATGTGTGATTTTACAAATACACAAATGTGTTGGACAACAAATTATTTCAGCGGTTTTACATCTCTTGACTAATACTTTGAAAGCGCCCTTGAATTAATGGACCAAATTTACAAAATGTTTTTCAGACTTTTTTATTTCATGTATTTTAAACGATTTCAAAAACACTTCATAATAAAAACTGCATGCAAGCATCCTTAACGATTTTTTTTGTTTAAATCAGATATTTTTGTTTATAATTAATCAAAAATATTTAAGTTCGTATTTTTTGAATGAATATATGTGTGCCAATATGAATAGGCGTGTCCGTGTGCGAGGACGTGTCTGTGTGTTGGAGGTATGAATTTAAGATGGTGTACCAATTTTCTTTCGGTCTTCAACCCAGGTTCCATCAGTATCTCAAGTATTTTACACGAAGGCCGCAATTCATTTTCTATAAAATAAAACGCAGTTATCTGTGTGTGAAATGTGTGAATGACTTCTTAAAAGAATAAAATATGAGATACAAATAGATGGTAGCAGTGGGAAATTGAGTTAACAATAAAAAGTGTGGGGGAAAAGTAGCGGTTGGAGTTATAAAATCATTAGGGAGATGGAGGGAGTTTGTGTGATGTAAGCCGAGAGGGGTCGCTTATGACAAGATAACTCACTCCCACTAATGAGCTTATAACTCCAACCGCCACCATTTCCCCGCCACCCACTTTCTACAACTGCCACCATCCATTTGTATTTCATAATTTATTCTTTTCATGAGCGGCCTTTTAATATCCACTCCTACTACTACCATTGTTTCAAACATTTTGTACTTGTGTGTTATTTTCTTTAGACAATCAACCTGAGAAAATCTTGAAATGAAGACGAAACGTTGATGAATACATAAATAATATTTTTTTTTGTTTTCCTATTTTCATATATATATATATATATATATATATATATATATATATATATATATATAAATATATGTTTATTTATTCATTTATTTTTATTTTTATACACATAAAAGTAATCCGTGTACGCGTTTCACAGTTTTACTTATCCTCAGCTTTGATAGTAGCTCGAAACCACGACCAGAGCTCCTGTCAAACTTTATGTGTGACTTTAAGCGCCTTAAATCTAAGTTTTCATGTTATTGTTTTTTCTTAAGCGCTATTGAGCGAATGAACGCTCATACAATTACATATCGCTACCTTAGCAGTCATAGGGATATTTTGCCTATTCAAATGCATTTTACTGCATTCTATCGCGCCCTTTTATATATTTATATATATATATATATATATATATATATATATATATATATATATATATATATATATATATATATGTGTGTGTGTGTGTGTGTGTGTGTGTAGAGAGAGAGAGAGAGAGAGAGAGAGAGAGAGCGAGAGAGATCACTAAAAACCCTCTTTTTTTCGTCTTTCATCTCTTTCTTCTTTTACCTTTCTTTCTCAATTATCTTTCCGTATTCATTCGTAAATCTATCCCCGATGTTGGAACATTTTTACTCTAAAGTTTTGCATTCCTGAAGAAGGCATATAGTATATCGAAACGTCATATTCACAAAACTGGTTATCTAGTCGTTTTTATACTCGACATATATCACACTTTCTTAGTCAATCATCGACTTTCTCCCGCCAATATCCGTACCCTTTACATCCCAATTTCTAGCTATTTCTCGACAGTCGCCGTCACTTTTCGCTAATCAGATATTCCTTCTGGCAACCGTAGGCTATTTCTCGCCAATTTCACTAACTTTCCATCCAATCGCTGATTATTTCCTAATACGCAACGCCTCTTTACCGAAAATCGCTGTCTCTTTCCCGCCAATATCCGCTTATCATAGATTCTCTCCCGCCAATCACTGACTCTTTTTCGCCAATTGTCAACCCTTTTCTCGCCAATTGCCGATCCTTTTTCCAGCAAATAACTACTTCTTCTACCAATGTGGTCAGCACTCACTTACCCTACCCCCCCCCCCAGTAATTCAATATCAATAGGGGTTTAATTCGTGGAACGAGTGTCAAGAGTCAAGTGTTGAATGTGATCATATTATCTTGTAGTAGCAATTAACGCCGACCTAAATGTTCAACAAACAATGGCCGATATTTTCTAAAGGCTCAATGATATCAACTTAACTATATCAACCACTTCAAATACTTTCATTTATTGTTTTGTGTGTAAGAGTGTTAATTACTGTAAACGATTAATCTACCGGAAGTTTCTATTTATCCAGAAGAATAGAGATCCCAATGTGTTCGATATCCCTTTATAAACGTGTCGTTTTTTTTTATAAGTGTTTTTTGTTCTCTTCGCCTCCCCGACCAAAGCGTACGTTCCTAGATCTCTTTCGAGGTGCGCAGAGTAGGGTGTCTAGAGAACTGTGTTGTTTATTTCTTCGTCTTTTTAGGGGTTTCCAAGTTCGCATCGGCTTGTTAATTTTGCATCGGCTTGTTAGAGTTTGGGTTTGAAACGATTTTCATTGGTTGAAAAATGTTGAGTTAACACGTTGCTGTGAAAACTCACTTGCTTTTGGAAGTGAAGGGGAAAACTTATCGAAATAAACCGGGGAAAGGAAGAGGTTGGCTATTTAAGCCATTCCATTTTTTGGGGCGTTCGTTCGAATCGCATCTCGATCCACCACAGCGGCATAATCACGTTCGCATACCGGTTCTCGTTAGATCACCAAAGTTAAGCGATGTTGGACCTGGTCAGTACTAGATGGGTGACCATTTGGGAATGGCAGGCGCTCGCTGTATGCGGAGGGACGACGAAACCTCTGTGCCAAAAACAAATACAGCTCTGAAGGTGTATTTCGCAAGTGCTTCAGCATAACTTGCAAATCCACGTGTGGTGACATAATGAAACAATAACCGACTTGTTCTCAATGATTTGGCGACGCTTTTTTTTAGTTCAATTTTTAAAGTAAAAAATTAGCGTAGTTAATCCAATGAACATACATTCGTAGAATCTACTTTCATTTCTGAAAAAATAACTCGTATTTTAAATGTAAAATGTTATCTCATACATTAGAATTATAAGCTCTACGCGCCACAGCTATAACCCTAACCCTAAGCCCTAGGGGCTACACTTCTAGTATATATTAAAAATCAAATTGTTTTTTTACGACAATATGTAGTTAAAGCAAAATATATTGTTTTGGACTATCAAAATAATTTACAACGCTATTGATAATGTTTACCCATTCATTTATGTACATTTTATTATCGCTTATGTTTTAAAGCTATGAAGTCACACCAAAGCTATAATTATTTTGTTAAGGTAATGTTTTAGGCTTTATTTATAAGAAAGTCAAAATAGCTCAGTTCGTAGAACATCAGACTGAAGATTTAAAGGTTTCGATTTCGATTTCGATTTCCGGTTATGCTATCAGCTTTGTTTATTATTTAAATATTTCCATTTCTAACGGTAGTTAATATGTCCGCGATTTATTTAATGAAACAAATTCCGCAATGTATTTATTACGTTTAGAAAAATTGTTCTATTTATCCATAACACGGAGAAGGGAGTTAATTCCCAACACGTTAGACATTCCTTTGCGAACATCTGGACCTAGATGCGTCCATGTAAACATCTTGGAATGTATTATTCGTAGCGTTATTCTTATCTTAACTGGAAAATTCAACTCGACCTAATTTATGGAAATTTACCATACTAATCCTTTTTTCACGTACACGTCTCTAATATTGATACATTTTGCCCATAGCTGAAAGACATATTTTGGGTGCATATCTTTCCTAACATGACCACGGGTGAGCCGATAGGATTTAAACTCAGTCGAGTCGATTCCATACCGCGATAGTGCCCATTAGGCTAAGTATGTACCTTGCTCAATTGTAACATTTCAAAAATAAATGTTAAGTTAAATGTCGTATCAGATTGACCCGTACTAATATATTTCGTACTAATTCTTATATATAGAAATTTAGACGACCCGTGTAGATTATGTCTGAATGAGAAATTTGAAATCCTACACTTTAAAGACCCACAAAATCTATTAAACTGTAGAAGTGAGATAGCAAACAGCTGCCTGCACAAAATAAAATTTACCTTAGGCTAACAATACATACATAAAAAATAAAAATAAATAAATAAACAAACAAGTATAAAAAGCTAAACTAAAATAAAACCTAACAACTTAAAAACTAAAACCTAAAATAGAAATACAAGGAACCACGTGTAAAAATAAGTTCACCCATTATATTGACACAACAAAGAAACAGAATAACGGCCACTCTATAGAAAACATAACAATAGAACAGGAAATATGAAGTAAAACTAACTGGCCCTTTGTTCGTGAGAAGCCCAACGATTGACTATTGTATTTTATTCAAAACAAAAAGAAACCATAAATGAAATTATCATAATTCTTCCAAACAAATTATGGATATAGAAAAACATAGACACGTCGAAAATTCGCAAGATTGTTGTGGACATCATAAAATGAAAAAATAACAAAGTCTATCCATACAAAATAATCAACTTTTATTGACAACTTGTTAAGACAACAAAATATAAAGAATTCGTAGAATACCAAAGTTCAGAGTTTCCCAAGAACGTTCTGGTGAAAGAAGAGTTATTTTATAATCAAATAAAATTTATTGGCAGAAAAAGTGCAACAAGCCATGCAAAAGGACTGTTAGGAGATGTGTATGTCTATATATCATCTAGATGTTTGTCAAAGGCGACTTTAAACCTGGATATGGTAGGCATCCTTACTACCTTCTCTTGTCGGCTAGGGAGTTAATTTATCTCAACTTATTTTTAGAATTTTTCTTTTTCAACGATTGATTTTAACAAAGATATTCGACTGTAAAGCTTTTGGCTTGTGCCGAAACTAATTGAAAACGAAGTCCATATCGCAGCTGCCCTCGTTTTACTAGGTAATTTGTCCCTTGCATTTTTAGGTGTTGTTTTCTTTGATTCTTCCAATTTAACTCGCAAATAAAAAAAATTCTTCATTTACATTTCAAACAAGTCAACAAATATTTTTTATTGCTAATGTAAATCAAATCAACTAATGGAAGAAAGAAAATCTAAAAGTAAGTTGAATCGAATCATCGAATCAAATCAAATTCATTGGCAAAAAATCGCAAAGTGCAACAAGCCATGTAAAAGGGCAGTTAGAAGATGTGTAAGTGTGGGCAACTTTCTATGAAGACGTTTGAGGGAAGCTTGCCTCAAAACGAGATGTTTGGAGAACCAATGTTCGCGGACAATGCCATAAATAGAGTGACAGAGTTGAATGATTATATCTATGTATGTCTAAACACGTTTGATTTTTTAGAAAGACTTTTTTCCAGTTTTTTGCTCATTTGTTTTTGTCACCTGAAGATGATTCGACGAAGAATCGAAAGTGTTCGTGATACATATATATACGTTCATTATGTTTTTGATTTTGACACAACAAGATCAGAAAAATTTGAAAAAAATAGAAACGTATAATCAAGCAAAAGAAGTTTGCTATGTTTAACGATATACCTGGCGACTGTACAGGACAGTTAGAAGATGTGTAAGTCTATATACCATCTGAAAGCTTGACCCTGGCGACTGTAAAGGACAGTTAGAAGATGTGTAAGTCTATATACCATCTGAAAGCTTGACCCTGGCGACTGTAAAGCTGACATCGTCACTACATATGTTAGGCTGCTCCAGGCAGCAGAAACACGGACAGACAATGGTGCCTTTTTTCTAATGAGATGAAAGCGACTATAGTACATGTTTTGGGGTACCGTTGAGACCACGACTCGGTTTATCTGTAAGGAGAAATAGAGTACACGTGTTAATTTCAGCTGTCGCCATGTGCGTTTACCTTGTGTCAATGAGATAGGCATGAATATACGTATGTATATTAGCGTGTCTGTTTTGCCAGGGAGAGGATGTATTATGAACTGTGTATGTGCTTCCGGTGTGTGTGGGGGGGGGGTATGTGTGTGTGCGCGCGCGCGTTTCGCTGGGCGTACAGAAGTTCGCGTGACTTTCTCGTTGGGTAGACAAGATTATGTCGTACGCACGTCTATTGTCCCCAGAAGAAAATAGAGAAGAGAAAGAAGAGCGCTCTTTAGGGTTAGGGTTATAGCTATATTGGGGAGGGGGTTATACTACGTGCGAGATTTGAAAGTGAATATTGCTTGCACTTTGATTGGCCGAAAGAAACTGCCGATTTGAGTTTTAGTCCGATCTCTCTGTAGAAGGGTTTGTCAGGACAACCTGACATGAGGATACTTCACTCTACAAGTAAATCCGGTTCAAATATTCAAAATAATATAGTATTCAAAGCACAAATAACATCTCCTCGACACGGATATACACTGGTTCATACGAGGAATGGTGCACCTTCTACAAGTAATGTTACCTCAAGTAACTGCACTTAACTGGATACTCCACCAGACTAGATGAATTCTTGTCCTGGAATCCGGTAATATCACGAGACTACAAGAAAGATATACTATAACATAATTAACTGGTCAATTTGGGAGAAGAAATTAATGTTCTTAACTTCTTTACTAACTCAACGTTTGAGAGGTAAAAGAAAAATTTAATGGAATATTCGAATATTTATGTATCTAATATAGATATAAAGTATTAGCCCACACTTCTGAGAACTTCGACTGAAGTAAAATGAAACAAGAGATATTTATATACATAGACGCGCACACATACGTAGATACGCAAAAGTAAAGACTTTAAAAACGACAAATTTAAGAAATTAAATTTTAAATAAAATAAAATAAAAATAGAAAATTAAATTTAAATAAAAAATTAAATTACAAAATAGAAAAATGAAAATAATTAAAAAATAAGTAAATAAAAAGGAAAAGAAAAAATCGATAAAGAAAATAATCATGATAAATAATAATAATACATAGAATATAGATATGCCAAAAAGGAATTATAAATACAAATATATAAAAAATATATGCATATGCAAGCATACACACACATATATATATATAAATATATACATATATATATATATATAAATGATTACAAAAGAAAGTAAAGCATATACATACGAACAAAGAAATATATATGAAGTGAAGCAAAATATATGACATGATGCAAAAAAGTATATATGCACTAAAATGAATAGAAGCAAAAATGTATATATGCACTGATAAAAAAGCAAAAAATTATATATGAACAGGTATGCATGAAAGCAAAAAAATTATATATGCACTGATATTAATAGAAGCGATATATATATATATATATATATGCACTAATATAAATAGAAGCAAAGATAATATATCTACTGATATAAATTAAAGCAAAACATTATATATGCACTGATATAAATAGAAACATAAAATGATATATGCACTGATATAAATAAAAGCAAAAGGTATAAGTGCAGCTACAAAAAATACAAGCAAACAATAATATATGCTATGATATAGATATAAGCTCAAAATGATACATACACTGATATAAATAAAAGCAAAATATTATATATGCACTGATATGAATAGAAGCAAAAAAAGTATACATACACTGATATTAATAGAAGAAAAAATTTATATATGCACTGATATGAATAGAAGCAAAATAATTATATATGCACTGATAAATTAGAAGTAAAAAAAATTATATATGCACTGATATAAATAGAAGCAAAAAAATTTATATGCACTGATATAAATAGAAGAAAAAAAATTATATATGTACTAATATTAATAGAAGCAAAACTTATATATGCACTGAAATTAATAAAATCAAAAGAATGTATATGCACTGATATAAATAGAAGCAAAAAAAATCATATATGCACTGATATGAATAGAAGCAAAATAATTATATATGCACTGATAAATAAGTAGCAAAAAAATTATATATGCACTGATATAAATAGAAGAAAAAAAAATTATATGCACTGATATAAATAGAAGCAAAATAATTTATATGAACTGATAAAAATAGAAGCAAAATAATTTATATGAACTGATAAAAATAGAAGCAAAATAATTTATATGCACTGATAAATTAGAAGCAAAAAAATATATATGCACTGATATAAATAGAAGCAAAAAAATATATATGCACTGATATTAATAGAAGCAAAATAATTTATATGCACTGATATAAATAGAAGCAAAAACATTATATATGCACTGATATATATAGAAGCAAAAACAATTATATGCACTGATATAAATAAAAGCAAAAAAAATTATATGCACTAATATAAATAGAAGCAAAATTATTTAGATGCACTGATATAAATAGAAGTAAGAAAAATATATATGCACTGATATAAATAAAAGAAAAAAAATTATATATGCACTGATATAAATAGAAGCAAAAGAATTATATATGTACTAATATTAATAGAAGCAAAAAAATTATATATGCACTGATATGAATAGAAGAAAAAATTTATATATGCACTGATATAAATAGAAGCAAAAAAATTATATATGCACTGATATAAATAGAAGCGAAATAATTGATATGCACTGATATAAATAAAAGAAAAAAATTTATATATGCACTGATATAAATAGAAGCAAAAAAATTATATATGTACTAATATTAATAGAAGCAAAAAATTATATATGCACTGATATGAATAGAAGCAAAAAATATATATATGCAGTGATATGAATAGAAGCAAAAAAAATATATATGTACTAATATTAATAGAAGCAAAAAAAGTATATATGCACTGATATTAATTAAATCAAAAAAATTAAATATGCACTGATATTGATAGAATCAAAAAATTATGAATGTACTTATATGAATAGAAGAAAATGATTATATATGCATTGATATCAATAGAAGCTAAAAAATGTATATGCAATGATATAAATTGAAGCAAAACACTATATATGCACTGATAGAAATAGAAAAAACAGATTTTATACGCACTGATATAATTATATGCAAAACATGATATATGCATCCATATAAATATAAGCAAAGAATTATACATGCACTGATATAAAAAGAAGAAGAAAAATTATATATGAACTTATATAAATAAGAGAAAAAAATTATCTATACAGTTATATGAATAGAAGCAAAAATTATATATGGCCTCAAATAAATATATGCGAAAACCTATATGTGCACTGATATAAATAGAAGAAAAAAATTATATATGCACTGATATAAATAGAATAAATCAATAGTATATGCTATGATATAAATAGAATAAATCAATAATATATGCTATGATATAAATAGTAGCAAGAAAAAATATATATGCACTTATATGTATAAATGCAAAGATTTACATATGCACTGATATAGATAGAAGCAGACAATTATATCTGCACGTGTATAAATATGGGCAAAAAAATATATGAAGTGATATAAATAGAAATAAAAATTCATATATGCACTGATATGAATAAAAGAAAAAAAGTATATGTGCACTTATATAAATAGAAGCAAAATATTATATATGCAATTATATGAATAGAAGCCAAAACTTATATATGCACTGATATGAATATAAGCAAAAAATGATAAATATACACTGATATAAATAGAAGTAAAAAAAATTATATATTCAGTGATATGAATATTAGAAAAAAATTTTATATGCACTCAAATGATTGTAATCAAAAAATTATATATAGACAGATATTAATAGAAGTGAAAAATTATATATGCACTGATATGAATAGAAGCAAAAAATTATATATGATCTCAAATGATTATAAGCAAAAAATTATATATGCACTGATATAAATAGAAGCAAAAAATTATATATGCACTGATATTAATAGAAGCAAAACATTATATATGCACTGATATGAATATAAGCAAAAAATTATAAATATACACTGATATAATAGAAGCAAAAAATTATAAATATACACTGATATAAATAGAAGTAAAAATTATATATGCAATTATATGAATATAAGCAAAAAATTATATAGGCACTGATATCGATATAAACAAAAAATTATATGTGCTCTCATAGGAATAGAAGCAAAAAAATGTATATGTACTGATATGAATAGAAGCAAAAAAAATATATATGCCCTCAAATGAATATAAGCAAAAAATTATATATGCAGTGATATTAATAGAAGCAAAAAATTATATATGCACTGATACGAATATAAGCAAAAACTTATATGTGCACTGATATGAATATAAGCAAACAATTATATATGCACTGATATGAATAGAGCAAAAAATGATAGAGAGGTATACACGAAACAAAACATAACCTTGAATATATATATATATATATATATATATATATATATATATATATATATATATATATATATATATATTTATAATTTTGGAAAATTATTTTTGACAATAGACCGTTTTTATTTTATGTTATTGTTTGCGTTGATAATATGACTATACAAGCGATTATTCAGTCTGCTGGCTAGAAATAAGAAAAGACTACCATAAAGTAAAAGTGAGATTGTGGTAGTCTTTACTTATTTTCAGCCCCGCGGAATAAATAATCGCTTGTATAGTTATATTATCTCCGCAAACGATAGTATAAAAATCCAGCTTAATACCTACTATTTTATTTATATATATATATATATAGAGAGAGAGAGAGAGAGAGAGAGAAAGATATATATATATATATATATATATATATATATATATATATATATATATATATATATAATATTTAAATGTTGAATTAAATTAAAGATAAGTCAATTATCGTTTAACAATTATCTATCGTGATAATATAAAGCTCAATATATTGAATAGAGCAATCAATTTTAGAGATGACAGAGGAAAATAAAAAATTGTAAATATTTATTAGAGCATCAAAATTTCAGAGCAAGGATCTTCATATCCTTAATCCATGGATTTTAAAAGATAAACTCTTTTCATCAGAGGATAGGGAAACGTCGACAATGTAATTGTAAATTTTATCGGTCTTATAAGTATCGGATTTAAATAGTTGTCTATAACCTACCGATACACTGATCAACCAGGGAGCTAGAGGTTTTCGTAATGCACACTTTGATATATACCCAACTCCAACCGACAAACCTCTTTCTTAACCCTGGAAAATGGATAATTCCAACACCAAACTACTACACAGACAGGATAAACGAGACGTTACCAATTGCTATTTGAATATCAGCCTCTTATCAAAAACATTTGGATTCCTAAACAATTTGAGTATTATTCTTTTTCAAACATTCATTTCAATATAAAATAACAACTGTTTTTATTTTGACGTGTTTTGGACGGCGTCCACCCTGACTCTACGCTCTCATCTCAACATAAGACTCTTTACCTTTTAATCTTTATTTTGTTTTATTTTATGTAAAATTTTCAAAGTGGAATGTTGCCGATAATATTTACAATTACATTGTCGGTTTTTCCCTATCCTCTGATGAAAAGAGTTTATATTTGAAAATCCATGGATTAAGGATATGAAGCTCATTGCTCTGAACTTTTGATGTTCTAATAAATATTGTATCTTTACAAATTTTTTATTTTCATCTGTCATCTCTAGAATATATATATATATATATATATATATATATATATATATATATATATATATATATATATATATATATATATGAAAAAACTAGGCCTAAAAGTAGAAGTACTGGCTAACATAAAAACAACTCACTTTCTAGATGTCACGTAAAACTTAAATAAAGATACTTACGAACCATACCTACAAGATAATGCCAATCCAATATACGTAAACCCAAAGTCTAATCAACCCCCCCCCCATCAATCATAAAACATATTCTGAATTCTATCGAACGTAGGCTTATCAATAATTCTAGCACCGAAAGTGTTTTTAAAATATCAAGCAACATTTACAATACGGCTCTAAAAATAGTGGTTACCATAATACCGAAATTAAATTTTTAAAACAGGACACTAATAATTACAACAAAATTAAAAATAAAAGAAAAAGAAAAAACATTTCCCCGTAACCAATCCCCTGCATAAAATATTCAATAAAAATAACTTAAAACTATCCTACAGCTGCTGCAAAAAAACTAGAAATGATAATTAAGGCACATAATAACAAAATACGAAAAGATATATATATATATATATATATATATATATATATATATATAGAGAGAGAGAGAGAGAGAGAGAGAGAGAGAGAGAGAGAGAGAGAGAGAAGAAAAAAGAGTGATAAATATGTGACGATTGTCCAAATTTATTTCAAATTTCAATTGTTCAATGCAAGGGGTATTCAGTAATAAACTAGTGTTTATTATTCTTTCCTTAAGCCAAGGCTTTTCAAAGATCGAAATCTTATCATCAGAGGAGAAATACAGATGGATAAGTTGGCTTTCGAAAAAAACAAAGTTCAAATATTTGAAAAATATGAAAATTATTATTAAAAATTATTAAAATAATTTTTTTTATAAAACGTATTGAATGAAAAGAAAAGTTCCGTGAAAAAGATATGCAAATTGTCCGGGTGGTAAATTTCCGTTGAAAAGAAGTCCGGTGAATTGTAGAATGTGAAGAAAAACTCTTTGCGAGGGAGCAGATTGGAGAAAGTGCTCAAAATATAGGTAAGTCCAGACGCACTTAAAGGGGGGTTGAGAAGAGGAAAACAGGCCATTTTTTTATGTACTTCCAGGGCCAAATAAAACAGATGAAATATATATATATATATATAATGTGTGAAAAAATGATCCGATTGATATGATATTGTCCAATAGGATCATCTTTTCCTTCTCCCATGTGTGTGCCTTTAAAATAAAATTGTTTCCAAATCTTCACTTTTTCTGAAGACATTCGTTAATACGAACGAAACCGGTCAAATCTCTCGTTTTTGTTTTTCTCCTGCATTTTAACTTGTTTTCCGTCTGTCTTTTTTCACGCATTTTGTCTACAACGGCATTTTGTTTTCATAACTTATCGTGTACCTTACCCTAATTTAATAATTGTAAATTATTAATAATTTAATATTTATTTATAAATATTATATATACATATTATATATATATTATATATATATATATTTATATATATAATATGTATATATAATATATATACTATATATATACTATATATATATATAAAATATATACTATATATATATATATATATATATATATATATATATATATATATATATATATATTAAGAAAAAATTCACATACACATCGTAGTTGTCGGTGCTATATTTTATTTCGACCTCCTGACAACTACATATTAAAAACTTTCCAATATGTAGTTGTCCCGTTAGCATTTTTAAGGGCCAGCAGGAGGCCGAAATTAATTATAGTGCCGACAACTACAATGTGTATGTGAATTTTTTCTTTCTATATTTCATTCTTGCTCTGTTTTCTACATTGAGCTCTCATACTCGGATTTCTTTCCGAAATTATTCACTTTAACACCATATATATATATATAAATATATATATATATATATATACTCTCTTTTTTTTTCATTTTACTTCAGTCGAAGTTCTCAGAAATTAAGGGGCCCCTTTCCTGAGGTTAACATATGATATCTATATGAGATACATAGATATTCCATTAAAGTTCTCCTTTACCTGTCAAACGTTGAGTTAGTAAAGAAGTTAAGAATATTAATTTTCATCTTCCCAATTGACCAGTTAATTATGCTAAAGTATATCTTTCTTGTGGTCTCTTCGTCTTACCGGATTCCAGGACAAGAATTCATCTAGTCTGGTGGAGTATCTAGCTACGTGCTTTTACTTGAGGTAACATTACTTGGAGAAGATGCACTATGCCTCGTATGAACCAGTGTATAGCCGTGTCGAGAGGGTCTTATTTGGGCTTTGAATACTATGTTATTTTGAAGATTTTGTCAAGGTTTACTTGTAGGGTAAAGTATCTTCATGTCAGGTGATACTGACAACCCCGTGTACAGAGAGACGGAAGACACTCGAGGATGGTGTCTTGACGGTAATTCAAACTTCCCAGTAGGTAATTCAAACTCCCCAGTAGGTTATTCAAACTGTGAATGTGTGTGCGTGTGTGTAAAGTCCAATACATGATTAATTTACGTTTTACGAATTCAACATAGCAACAGATTGTGTACGATCATTTCAGAGACCATGTATTTTTATTATTATTACCATCCGATCTCATCGTCTGCACAGAGTATTGACACGAAATTAAACGTATATAGACGGCATCAATGGAACAGAGACCAACATCGTCAATTAAACAGCAATGAGATAAACTTAATGACTCTGGGACAGACAGTAATTTCTTTAATTTTGTCATATGTACACACATAATTCTTCATTTCATAGAAGAAAATACTTATTTCACTATGATACAATAAACATACCGGTTCCCAACCGTGGACTTTAGTTTCATATATTACAAGCCTGTTATAGAAATAACCTTCAAATTCCTTTTAGTATTTTAATGAGATTCAAAACAAAGACATAATGACTTGGCCTGATTCGCTTACCAGTGTGGTCTACTTTGCAAAATAAAAAAAAAGGCATTGCCTATAGAAACTGTGCTAGATTGCCGCCAATTTCTGTCAGCGTGACAAATCTTTCCCGCGCAAATGTCACCTGTTTGTATTGGCTGCGTTTAACAATGGCGTCGAAGCCCGATGAAATGCCCGAGTCGGCTACTCGTTCTTGCTTTAACGACTTGCTGGGTCTTCGGTTAAGTATTTGAACAGGCATAGTTCATACACTACACCGTGTGTAAACATCGGCGCAGACTGCTCTGAGGCAGCTTTTTATTCCTGTATTCTTTTTTAGACGATCGTTCGTTCGCCAATGAATAACTTTCAGCGAAGTCCAGGCTAACATATCTGTCGGCGAGAAAGAAAAACGCAGACGTACTCAGGAATCGGAAAGTAGTTCTTCCTCTGGAAATAGTATTGATGCCAAGGAGAAGTGTGTAGGTTGCAGTTAGGGTGAGGAGGGGGGGGGGGATTGTGGCCCATTATATAGAAAACCAGAACGTTTATTCTTAAATTGAATGCATTAAATCATTCCGCTTAGCGATGAAAATTCAGTTTAAACTTAACGACCAACGGATTAACAGACGGACAGAGTATCATAAAGTGTTGCGTGGTCGCATTCAAAATATTTATTTCAAGCTTAAACGCGAAAGACGGACGTAAATTTCAATCTTGTTTCTTACAGACTGACGAAAATTCGATTTCAAACTTACACCGATGAAAATGTGATTTGAAACTTCAACGCGACAGGCTGACGAAAATGTTAATCTTGAGGGTAGCAGACAGATGTAAATTATATCTTAAACTTAAGCTTGACAAAAAACTGTTCTTTCAAACTTAAGCTTCCAGACAAAAGGAAAGTTTATACCAAACGCAAGCGAGACAAAAAATGCTGCATTGTTCTTTCCACGACATTATATAAATACATCTGAAATTGTTACTTTCCTGCACTTATGAAAGCTATAAGCTTGAAACGCTAGCGTCTGTGTATGAATAAATATTATATATATATATATATATATATATATATATATATATATATATATATATATATATTGACTGTCAACTTTAAATATCTTCGTTTACACCCTAATATATATATATATATATATATATATATATATATATATATATATATATATATATATATATATAGTCTTGAAAAAACTTAAATGCATTGAAACGCGAAGTAATTAGCGTCGACTCTTACAAATGTTGATTTAATTTTATAAAAGCTCTACTCTGTGTTGAAGACTTTAAAAATATTGGTTTTGTGTTCAATATATTTTAACTTGATTAATTAATATATATATATATATATATATATATATATATATGATCAATTTTAGAGGAAACATTATTTTAATCAATTAAACAGACGAGTGGAAAAAAAAGGAAAATTGTTAAAATTACCTTAAGGCCTTATCGTCTGACCCTCTGAGAGGAAACGTCAGAATGGTAAATTAAAAATTAAAAGTCGAATGAGATATGAGGGGAAAAACTTATTTCAGTTGGAGGAAACGATTGAGGGTAACTCTCTCAACGTTATGGTGGCTTTGAATCATTAAAGATCTCCAACTAATGCTTCAAAATCTTTTGTCTACACAGGCCAGGTCGAGAGTTGTTAATAACTAACGCCTCAATAATATTGAGATGGTAGTTCGACCTGGCACTGTGTAAAACAGAAAACCACCCATCGGAATAGTTGTCAGAACAACTATTTGTACTAACGAGGTGATTACCGATGGCTGATTCCTGTGCCTGAAAATTCCCAGATGGTCTCGAAACCTTGTGTAGGCGAATATCACGTGGTATATATATATATATATATATATATATATATATATATATATATATATATATATATATATATATTTAGGTGTAAACGTAGATATGTTTCTTCGAACTTCGAACACTTCTGGCACTCATGTTAATAACACAATTGAACATTGAACATTGCACACTCTTTCTGATTGAAGAAATATTAATTTCTCAATCGACCAGCATATTTTGAATTGTTTTTCGGTCATATAAACAGTATCGCTTTTCATGCCAACGTCATAAAATTTTGAATTTACTTTGTTCCCTCAAAACTTTTTTCTCAGAACTTATCCGTTTTCCCCGCCATTATCTTGTTTTATCTCCCTCGACGTTGTTGTTCCCTTTTTTAAATTAAAATTCATTTTGGTAAATTATATATTTTATACAATTTTCTGTGTCACTGTTGTTTCTTCAGCGTGTTGTGTTTATTGATATATTCAGAATGATGTGTATTATTTTTAAATAAAAAATGTGCAATTTGTTGTTTTCTTTGTAACATACCCCGACGTACTATATATATATATATATGCATATATATATATATAGTATGTGTATAGTATGTATATATATTGTATGTATATGTGTATATATATTTATATATAATATATCTATATATATATATATATATATATATATATGTATATGTATATGTATATATATGGTATAGTATATGTATATGTAAAATATATGTATATGTATATATGTATATGTATATATGTATATTTATATATGTATGTATATGTATATATGAATGTATATGTGTATATATGTATGTATATGTACATATATATGTATGTATATGTATGTATATATATACATATATATGTATATATAGGTGTTATATGTATGTGAATATGTATATGTCCTTTATTATATGTATATGTATATATATATATGCATATATACATATATATGTATATGTCTGCATATATTATAGTATGTATATATATATATATATATATATATGTATATATTCGTACAAAAAAAATATTTCGTTTTTTCATTCTCAAAAAATTACAGCCGTTTCCTCATTGTCAATACAAACGGGATTTGTTTTTATAAATATCTCGTTTATATTCACAATGAGGAGACGGCTGTAATTTTTTAATTGTGCTTTTTATAAGGTTTTAATTATTTTTGTCTGAAAATATCTCAACGAAAAAGTGTGTAAAATTATTCTTTTAAATCTTTTTTTGTCAATTTGCTTATTCAAAAAGCGCTAATCTGCACATAACATCGACCGGACTCTACCGATCCCATCGTCTTTTAGAACTTGGCGTGTTATTCTGCCTTTACCATAGTTCGACCCCTCGGGGTTAATACCATCAAAATGAGGAAGAAGAAAAGATAAAACTATAAGACAGTCTCGCCTGACAACGTGGTTTTACAACGAAATATTGCAAAAAAAATTTAATAAATGATTTATTGATTTAACTTGCACGATGTGTTCATTTTCAAAAATATTTCACTTATATATATATATATATATATATATATATATATATATATATATATATATATATATATATATATATTCTTTTATCTTTATACGCTTTTTCTGTGTATTCTCTTAATACAAAAACCTAATGGAGGACATTATGAAAAAAGATAACATCATTTTTTTCGAGTATCTTTTTATATTGTTTTGGTTGTTTACCATACATAAGGAGGCAAATAGTAATTTTTTCTATTGGTTTGCTTTGAGAACAAAAAAGCATAAATAAGTAAAATAAAGAACATAATTTTTATGTTAACGTCTTTTGGGGGCGTGGGCTCGGGCGCGCGGGCGCGTGGGCGTAGGCTGTTAATTTGATGGGGAGATAAAAATTCATAGAAAAAGCCTTTTGAAAATATCTTGAATTTGTTATCAAGAAAAAATGTGTTTTGGGAAATGGGCAGACACAATTGCATGAATAAAGATGATTTTAAAAAGTAAAATAGGAACGTTTATTATATATATATATATATATATATATATATATATATATATATATATATATATATATATTATATCGATCAACAGTTCTCTCCAAATATGATCTGAGGTTAAGATCGGATTCTAACTCTGCCTGATGAGATCTCAGTTTATAATAACTGTTGATCGATAACATCGACATGCCAGTGTCGCAGATTTTGTACTTGCCTGTGTAAATAAAAACTATCATATATAAAGCTCTATTTTGATATTGAGCACTTTGTATAAACCCGGTTGAAATAATCTGGATTACCACCCTGTGGATATTTTTTACCTGGATTATTACCATTATTATATATATATATATATATATATATATATATATATATATATATACATCGGAATTTTAGCCTGAAGATTCCCCCGGTGATGACACGCGGGAGCCTCTGTGTAGCTTAATTGCCATAAATATATTTTTACGCCGGTCAGTGGGTCTGTCCTGAGCAGTTCGTGGAGGTCGACCTTCTCAGGCTTTGCTTACTGCCTGAGGCGCCCGTACCGGGGAATGCCGACGGGGCTGCCCAGGCAATTTTTAAACCCCACTTTCCCGACCCGACCTTGGGTCACATCTTACTTGTGGGAGTAAGATAAAAACTGGCCTTGTGCCTAACTCCTGGAGAGGAGTAAATCAATACTCTTCCGAGAATCTAATCAACAATGAAAAAAAAAGCACATGATTTCAACACAAAACAGAAAGAAAACTCATGAAGAAAAGTTGAAGAAGAACGACAAAAAAAAAACCGTTGACGGGTAGGTCGGCTAGTGGAGGACTATAGATAATCATTTTATTATCTCCCTTTCCCAATTAGTTCTTGTTAAGTTAATGATTCTAGCCACTCAACCGGCGTTGACGAGTATTGATTTACTCCTCTCCAGGAGTTAGGCACAAGGGCAGTTTTTATCTTACTCCCACAAGTAAGATGTGACCCAAGGTCGGGTCGGGAAAGTGGGGTTTAAAAATTGCTTGGGCAGCCCCGTCGGCATTCCTCGGTAGGGGCGCCTCAGGCAGTAAGTAATAAACTTACTCCTCCCCAAAGAGGGGGGGCGAAGCCTGGGAGGGTGGACCTCCTAGAACTGCACAGGACAGACCCATAGACCGGCGTAAATCAAGCCCCGAAGGCCAAGACAATACCAGTCTATGGTGTGCAGTATTCATCGGAACATATACTACACTTTGATCTTAGCCAAAAGGCCAAGAACCGTCGTTGACGAGTAGGTCGGCTAGTAGAGGGCTATATTGGTCCCCTATAAAACACAACTAAACAGTCCTATTCTTTAATGCGTGTAAACCTGACATGGTAATGGTGGTGGTGATTGGGGGTAGGGGGAATCGGTAACTCTAGCTGTTCAGCTACGAACCGATCCGAGCGCCCCCTGGTATCACAAGTTAATTGCTGCCTTCTTCCGATAAAACGTTGAGAGGCTTCAGCATTGCCTCTCCATTATACCGGAAAAAGCCTCTCTATTGTCCGAGGTGGCGTCACCCCTTTTCCTCTCTACTTTCTGCGCATCCCTTCTCGTCAGGTGTATTTCCGACCACGTGTCGTAGCAGACGGCAGCACTTGGGGTTCGTGGAGTAGGACGGCTAGGGGATAGGGGCGATAATGGTGGCGAGAACGTGTGAGGACTTCATTAACACACGAACAATTAGAGA
>OY744519.1:211920432-211922932 GCA_963556195.1 Sepiola atlantica
CAAAAATAATATAGTAGGCTTGTGTTTTTTAACGTGTAGCCTAGGATATATATATATATATATATATATATATATATATATATATATATATGTTAATTATTTATTACCTACAGACATCGATGTTTCATGCTTACGCAATCTTCACGTGCAGGAAGAGCTGAGGTCTCATCAGGCAGAGAATTTTTTTATGATCCAGCTGCAGATCGTTAACATCGACATGCCAGTGTAGCAGACCTTGTACATGTTTGAATAAAAGCATTCACTATATATATAAAGTTATATGGACGAAGAGTGATAAACATGCACGAATGTCCAAATTTATTTCAAACTTCAAATGTTCAAAACAGGGTATATTCTGTAATAAATTTGTTTATTGTTCTTTCCTTAAGTCAAGGCTTTTCAAAGATCGAGATCTTATCATCAGAGGAATTATACAGATAGATAAGTTGGCAATAGAAAAGCCAAAGTTCAACATTTGAAAAAATATGAAAAAATATTTAGAAAAAGATGGGTGAGAAAAAAAAGTTCGAGTAAAAAGATATTGGGTTTGTCCGGATGGTAAATTGTCCGCCGATAAGGTGTCCAATGGAAGAGGGTTTCAATAGAGAAAAAGTTTCGTAGAGGCATCATGGGTAGGCGTTAAAAAAATAAGTAAATCTAATGGTGAAAATTGAGTTCAAATTAGTAGATAGGGCGTACTTAAACGGAATTAAAATGAAGATATCTGGCCATTTAGAGAAAGCTTCCAGGCCGAAGAGAATTCAAAGTGAAATAGTATATATATATATATATATATATATATATATATAAACAGTATACAAAAAAGAGTAAATGAGTTTGAAGGCTTAAACAGTTTCTTCAAACGCGATAATATATTTTTTTTTAAATTATGACATTAAGAACGTTTTCGAGTCAAAAATCAAGTAAGCACTACTTAGTAATAGGGAAAAAAGACGTTTTAATACTTTTTTTCGTCTTAAGCGAGACAAGAACATGGCGGCATTCTGGTAGCATATTGACACATTTCAAACTTGTTTTTCTTCAGATTACATGCAATGTACTAAATAGATTTTAAGTCGAAATAGTTCCTCATTAAAGATTTTTTTAAACCTTAAAACCATTTTTATCGCATATACACAATTTTTTATCGCATCATGCTTACCCCTTCGAACTCATCATTTACCCAAAAAAAGATAGTGCGTCTATTGTGTAAAGAGAAATTAACTTGAAATAGGGCATTTTGACTTTACTAGTGCGAGAAATAGGCCCAACTTTCGCATTTATTCATTTAGATAATGTTATGGCCTGCAGTGTTTTTTTTTTGTGTGTTTTTTTAATAAAAAAAATGAGACAAAGGTTGTATTGTTGCATTTTTCTCTCACCCAGTACAAAATTTTTTACTTACATCAAACGAGGCAAGGCGCAGGATGTGATCTTTCTTATTTCGTTCTTCATGTTCAGATGTTGGCGATAATTTGACAACATCAACAAACATTTTCGGCTTCAAATCCAAATATGTGTGTGTGTGTGTGTGTGTGTGTGTGTGTGTGTGTGTGTGTGTGTGTGTGTGTGTGTGTGTGTGTGTGTGTGTGTGTGTGTGTGTGTGTGGATATATATATATATATATATATATATATATATATATATATATATATATATATATATACATATATACAAAAAAAAGAGGTTGCCTCTGTAACGATAAAAACAAAAGCAATGTTAATTTTTAAATATATTCTATTTCTTTTATTTTCAATTCTTTTTTTTCTTTTGATTTGCGAAAATTGTTTTTCCGACTACAGTAATTTAAAACTTTTTTTCGTAGAGATTATGTTATCATACTAATCCTTGTTAATCCTCTTTTAGCGATAATCAGTTATTAACAAACTAATCATATTAACTAAATTATCAATTGAAGAAAATAAAAACGCACCAATAGACTTTATAAGCCGGCCATCCGTATACACACGGAATCGCTCTGAAACAACAGTTACTAAACCCTTAACAATAAAATCTAATATAATGTAATAATTACATTTGATAACTAAAACCAAATAACTATAACAAAAATATAATAAAAGCCTAATAGTTAAAAACTAATCACTAAAACATAATTAAGATTGTGTAACAAAAACATAATAATGTAAACTTAATAAACATAATAATTAAAACTTAATAAACTTAATAACTAAAACCTGACAAAAACATAACGAAAATAACTAAAATCTAATGAATATTACCTAATAAATCAAAAAATGATAACTAAAACTTAACAACCTGACTTGATAATTAAAATCTAACAAACCTTACAACTAAAATTTAGCAAAATCCCAATAACTAAGACCCAATTGCTAAAACCTAGTAGCTAAAACTTAACAAAACCTAACAAATAAAACGTAATAGCTTAAACCTAGCAAAAGTCTAATAACTCAAACCTAACAAACCTTACAACTAAAATTTAGCCAAAACCCCAATAACTAAGACCCAATTGCTAAAACCT
>OY744519.1:211925432-212075432 GCA_963556195.1 Sepiola atlantica
TGTATTATAACAACAGAACCGATACTACATTGCCCACCCCCATTAAAAGATAATACAATAATAATCAGAGTTTGTTTGTTTTTGTTGGGGTATTTTCGTTTATTTTAAAATGTCTAGTTCATTGATGGCCTTGTGCCTAATTTGTTTTAAATATACATTTTCTTATATTTTCTGCAAATAGTTAATTCAATATGCAGTATCTGTTCTCAGCATCCCGGCAACATCCGGCGTTTTGTTATCGACCAAACTATTTCATATATATAAGAAAATATGACAATGCAAATTACAAATGTATATTACAGAATATTAATTAATTAGAAACTGTTTAAAAAATAAGTATGCAAATGAGGTATACCTTTAATTGTTTGTGTGCAGATTACTATATATTTCAAAATCTTATGTATCACAAAATTAAATTAACATAACCCGTTTTGATGGTAATAAAACTAGTTTAGATGGAAAATATTTCCCATTTATTTGTTTAGATGCAAGATATATGTATAGAAAAAGCGATAGACTCCAATTGTTGTTTCGGTATTTTTTTTAGATGTGGATTCATAAATTGGATTATTCGGTCTACTGTTCTCATCTTAGATGTTATGCTCACAACGTTTCGACCGATGTAATATCCAACCTTCTTCAGGCGCTACGAATAAAATTGCTAAGTAATAATCCGTTTTAGGTGACAGTTTTCTAGAAGTTGACAGTTCAATCCTCAGTACGGGCAATACTAAAAATGGAATAAAAAAATTACTTAAAACTTCTAGTCGATCATGACTGACAGAACGAGAATAAACCACCTCCGTGGAAAAATACAGGGTTCCATTCGAAAATCCGTACCGATTCTCGTGTTCTGACAAGACGCACTTGAAGAAGGTCGGAAGTTACATCGGCCGAAACGTTGTGAGAATAACATCCAATAACAGTAGTCCGAATATTCCAAATAATATATATATATATATAACTTGTTCCTATTTTCTTGCCTCCCCCCGAAGGCAAAGTTAGACACAAAGTCGTTTTTTTAACGTGAGAAAAATCCAGCTCCCAAAAAGGGGCACTCTGGATTGGAAAAAAAAAATTGCCTCGATCTAGAAGGATCATTTTTCACTGACCGAGGACAGAAAAAATGAAGTGTAGTATCAGAACAGATACTACACTTTGAATTATTTATTTGAAGAAAATAAAAAATTAGGTACAAGGCCATCAAAAGTGTGGGGATATGGGTGTCGTTGGTCATCCTTAGTCTCTAATGATAAAAATGGCTATCCTACTTTTAACTGGAATCATTTCAGTCACCACAATACCACATTTACACTAGGGGCTGTCCTACTTAAGGTATCTTCAAATTGATTGATACTACACTTTGATCCTAGCCAAATGGCAGCGACCTTGTTATTCACAGCTTTTGATACGTATGTTACGATCTAAGATAGATAGATAGATAGATAGATAGATAGATAGATAGATAGATAGATAGATAGATAGATAGATAGATAGATAGATAGATAGATATGAACGGAATGAGATAGATGGATAGATAGATAGATAGATAGATAGATAGATAGATAGATAGATAGATAGATAGATAGAGATATCAATATATATATAGATAGATAGATAGATAGATAGATAGATAGATAGATAGATAGATAGATAGATAGATAGATATGAACGGAATGAGATAGATGGATAGATAGATAGATAGATAGATAGATAGATAGATAGATAGATAGATAGATAGATAGATAGATAGATATGAACGGAATGAGATAGATAGACATACAGATAGATAGATAGATAGATAGATAGATAGATAGATAGATAGATAGATAGATAGATAGATAGATAGATAGATAGATATGAACGGAATGAGATAGATGGATAGATAGATAGATAGATAGATAGATAGATAGATAGATAGATAGATAGATAGATAGATAGACATATAGATAGATAGATAGATAGATAGATAGATAGATAGATAGATAGATAGATAGATAGATAGATAGATAGATATGAACGGAATGAGATATATAGATAGATAGATAGATAGATAGATAGATAGATAGATAGATAGATAGATAGATAGATAGATAGATAGATACGTATGTTACGATCTAAGATAGATAGATAGATAGATAGATAGATAGATATGAACGGAATGAGATAGATAGATAGATAGATAGATAGATATGAACGGAATGAGATAGATAGATAGATAGATAGATAGATAGATAGATAGATAGATAGATAGATAGATAGATAGATATGAACGGAATGAGATAGATAGATAGATAGATAGATAGATAGATAGATAGATAGATAGATAGATAGATAGATAGATAGATAGATAGCAATATAGCAATATGAATACCGTAATATATCTGCGAATTGGCGAGTGTTTATTGTGATACGATAAAATCCTTTTCCAACATTCTAATAATGTATGGGCACCATTCCATCATTTTCGCTACGGAAGAACAAAAGGGACATAATAAAAACGATAAAAGATTCAATTAAATTTCAGTTTCCTCCTTTCAATAAAAATTGTTTTTTTTGTTTTTGTTTGTTTTTTTTTCTTTTATTCTGTACAGAAAAAAAGAGATTTGAATTACATCTCTTTCTTTTTTTTTCGCTTATGGTATTCCATTTCTAATTAGTTTTTGATGCGTCCTCGTATGTCTATAAGAGGAATGGTCTGTCAGTCGTTGGTCTGTCGGGCTTCAGTTTGAATGATCATTACCTCCGTTGAGTTTGTTTGTTTGTTTGTTTGTTAGTTTGTTTGTTTGTTTGCGTACCGCCAAGCGTCCACATCGCTTGACCAATCGTCACCAAATTTGGTCAAAATATCGGTTCTGGTAAAACTAAGAATTGATTTATTTTGGGGATATTTAGGTCAAAGGTCAAGATCAAGGTTACGGAAAAAGTGAAAGCCATACTTTTGGCGATAACTTCTCGTCAGCGCGGAGACTCGCAACTTGGCCCATGTTGCAGTCAATGAAGTCCCGCATCTTATAATGTCTTGATCATGAGCTTTGACCTTGGCCATGAAAAGTTCGGTCATAGTCGAAATTTTTACAAATCTGATGTTCTTTGATAACAATAACCACCATAAAATATTTCAACCTGATGAGTTAAATAGTTTTTAGTTATCAACGTTTCCATGGCATAACTTCGAGAATACTTCATACAATATGGCGAAGTAAAGCTCTGACAAGACTTTGGCCCATCCTTACGTTGTCAGACGAAAGTATGCAATCTCACAACTGATTTATTGAACTAATGTTCTTATATATCTATTCATCCAGTCTCCCTCTCATATATATATTTCTATCTATCTTTTTCAATTCTCTATCTTCTGTAGTCCTTTATTATATAATATATTTATATAAAGCATATATGTATGTTTGCCTATCTCAATTATTTGGGTCCATTAGTATATACGTATCTCTCTCTCTCTCTCTCTCTCTCTCTCTCTCTCTCTCTCTATCTATCTATCTATCTAGCTAGCTAGCTAGCTAACTATCTAGCTAACTATCTCTTCTGGTGTTACCAAATCAGGCTGTATGAAGATACCGGCTTCCTGACCAAAAATGCACCAAACATTGATGTTATTGTTTTTTTTTTCCTTTCCCTTTGCAAAACTCAATAATGTTCTGCAAAGCCAAAACCAAAAACAACATTTTTTTCTCTTCAAAACAACCAAACCGAACACCATAAGTAAATATTTGAAGATATAAAGAACTTGAAGCATAAAAACTTTTACCAAAATGACCGGATTCGGCATTAAATAACACGAAAACTGTTGATATGCCGTAAAACAAAAAAAAACACAACTAAACTCTCTCTCTCTCTCTCTCTCTCTCTCTCTCTCTCTCTCTCTCTCTCTCTCTCTCTATCTCTCTCTTTCCCATATATATATATATATATATATATATATATATATATAGATATAATATCCAGAGAGAGAGAGAGAGAATGAGGGGGTGCATTTAGACTGCATGATTTCATAGAATAACCAATATGATATTAAGACTAACAAAATTCCTAATTATTCATTTAAACTGGTTGACTTTAAGCTCTTTAATATAATAACCCTATAAAAAAATCAACGACATGATAAAACACCCATATTGTTTGTTAGCGATAAAATTGTACAATGTCAACGACGCCAATAATATTATATCACGACTATTAAATCGTTACTAAAATACTATCAGATTCAAGTGTTTTGCTTTGTATTCGCTCACTTGTGTTAAGTGGCAAATCCACTATTGTTCTACAATTGTCAGCCATATTGTCAAGCGCTCATTTTCCAATATAGTAATGCTTCCTCCCACAACGGAGAGCTCCTCGCCGCAGGCCGTCAATTTTCATGATGTCTGCCAGAAAATACGTGACATAATAGCGAGAGTTTCTTATCTTATAAGCCGTCAAGTGTTATAGACAAAATTGGACTGAAGGAGAGAAAGGCTTGTGTAACAAGGGACACAAAGCGAGGAAATCCGATGAATTATCCGTAACTATGAACCAAGTTAATGTGTGGAAACTCCTTTTATGAATATGATCATCAAATAACACGAGAAAATTGGTGTTATCTCTTTATGGGTAAAAGCATCCATATTCGGAATCATATCAACAACGGATTACAACGGAGGCGAATGGGCGGGCCTAGGATGAAATTGTTCATTCAGATTTAGATAAGTGCAAATAGGCAACTGCAATTTCAGGACTTCGGAAGATAAAACAAATAAACCAATAATAATAATAATAATAATAATAATAATAATAATAATAATAATAATAAGAAGAAGAAGAAGAAGAAGAAGAAGAAGAAGAAGAAGAAGAAAAACAACAAAACAACAACAGGCAGAAGAAGAATATGAAGAAGAAGAAAGAAAAAATATGAAGAAGAATAAGAATATGAATGAGGAAAAAAAAAGAATATAAAGAAGAAAAAGAAGAAGAAGAAAAAGAAAAAGAAGAAAAAGAAGAAAAGGAAGAATATTAAGAAGAAAAAAAGAAGAATATGAAGAAGAAAAGGAAGAAAGAAGAAAAAGAAGAATATGAGGAAGAAAAAAAGAAGAAAAAAGAAGAATATGAAGAAGAAAAAGAAGAATATGAGAAGAAAAAAAGAAGAAGAAAAAAAGAATAGGAAGAAGAAAAGGAATATGAAGTAGAAGAAGAATATTAGGAAGAAAAAAGAAGAAGACGAAGAAGAATATGAAGAAGAAGAAGAAGAAGAAGAAGAAGAAAAAAGAAAACAGAAGAAGAATATGAAGAATATGAAGAATATTAAGAATAAGAAAAAGAAAAAAGAAGAAGAAAAAGAAGAAAAAGAAGAAGAAGAATATGAATAAGGGAAAAATCAGAATATGAATCAGAAAAAAAAGAAGAAGAAGAAGAAGAAGAAGAAGAAGAAGAAGAAGGAAAAAAGCGACACTCTTAACGTGTGCTTATTAGATTTGCGCATCGACAATACTCTTTAAACGTAAGCGCGAAAGACAGCAAATATGCTATTTCCAACTTACGTATGACAGACCGACAAATATGTTATTACAAACTAAAACGTGACAGACTGACAGACAGACACAGATTCTGTTTAAAAAGTATGAATGACAGCCAAAAAAAAATTCTATTCAAAACTTAAGAGTGATAGAATAACGAGAATTGAATTTCCAACTTAAGTGTGACACACCAACGAAAATGCTGTTTCAAACTTAAGTCTGGTAGACCAAATAAAGTGCTATTTAAAACTCATGCATGACAGACAAAATAAAAATGCTGGTTCAAGCCTGACAGACCAAAGAAAAGAGTTATTCAAATTTAATCCTGGTAGACTAATGAAAGTTATATTTCAAACTTAAGCCTCACATACCAAAGAAAATATTTAATATTTAAGCCTCACATACAAAAGAAAATATTTCAAATTTAAGCCTCACATACCAAAGAAAATATTTCAAACTTAAGCCTCACATACCAAAGAAAATATTTCAAACTTAAGCCTCACATACCAAAGAAAATATTTCAAACTTAAGCCTCACATACCAAAGAAAATATTTCAAACTTAAGCCTCACATACCAAAGAAAATATTTCAAATTTAAGCCTCACATACCAAAGAAAATATTTCAAATTTAAGCCTCACATACCAAAGAAAATATTTCAAACTTAAGCCTCACATACCAAAGAAAATATTTCAAATTTAAGCCTCACATACCAAAGAAAATATTTCAAATTTAAGCCTCACATACCAAAGAAAATATTTCAAACTTAAGCCTCACATACCAAAGAAAATATTTCAAATTAAAGCCTCACATACCAAAGAAAATATTTCAAATTTAAGCCTCACATACCAAAGAAAATATTTCAAACTTAAGCCTCACATACCAAAGAAAATATTTCAAATTTAAGCCTCACATACCAAAGAAAATATTTCAAATTTAAGCCTCACATACCAAAGAAAATATTTCAAATTTAAGCCTACCATACCAAAGAAAATATTTCAAACTTAAGCCTCACATACCAAAGAAAATATTTCAAACTTAAGCCTCACATACCAAAGAAAATATTTCAAACTTAAGCCTCACATACCAAAGAAAATATTTCAAATTTAAGCCTCACATACCAAAGAAAATATTTCAAACTTAAGCCTCACATACCAAAGAAAATATTTCAAATTTAAGCCTCACATACCAAAGAAAATATTTCAAACTTAAGCCTCACATACCAAAGAAAATATTTCAAATTTAAGCCTCACATACCAAAGAAAATATTTCAAATTTAAGCCTCACATACCAAAGAAAATATTTCAAACTTAAGCCTCACATACCAAAGAAAATATTTCAAATTTAAGCCTCACATACCAAAGAAAATATTTCAAACTTAAGCCTCACATACCAAAGAAAATATTTCAAACTTAAGCCTCACATACCAAAGAAAATATTTCAAATTTAAGCCTCACATACCAAAGAAAATATTTCAAACTTAAGCCTCACATACCAAAGAAAATATTTCAAATTTAAGCCTCACATACCAAAGAAAATATTTCAAATTTAAGCCTCACATACCAAAGAAAATATTTCAAATTTAAGCCTCACATACCAAAGAAAATATTTCAAATTTAAGCCTCACATACCAAAGAAAATATTTCAAACTTAAGCCTCACATACCAAAGAAAATATTTCACATTTTAGCCTCACATACCAAAGAAAATATTTCAAACTTAAGCCTCACATACCAAAGAAAATATTTCAAATTTAAGCCTCACATACCAAAGAAAATATTTCAAACTTAAGCCTCACATACCAAAGAAAATATTTCAAACTTAAGCCTCACATACCAAAGAAAATATTTCAAACTTAAGCCTCACATACCAAAGAAAATATTTCAAATTTAAGCCTCACATACCAAAGAAAATATTTCAAACTTAAGCCTCACATACCAAAGAAAATATTTCAAATTTAAGCCTCACATACAAAAGAAAATATTTCAAACTTAAGCCTCACATACCAAAGAAAATATTTCAAATTTAAGCCTCACATACCAAAGAAAATATTTCAAATTGAAGCCTCACATACCAAAGAAAATATTTCAAATTTAAGCCTCACATACCAAAGAAAATATTTCAAACTTAAGCCTCACATACAAAAGAAAATATTTCAAATTTATGTCTCACATACCAAAGAAAATATTTCAAACTTAAGCCTCACATACAAAAGAAAATATTTCAAATTTATGTCTCACATACCAAAGAAAATATTTCAAATTTAAGCCTCACATACCAAAGAAAATATTTCAAATTTAAGCCTCACATACCAAAGAAAATATTTCAAATTTAAGCCTCACATACCAAAGAAAATATTTCAAACTTAAGCCTCACATACCAAAGAAAATATTTCAAACTTAAGCCTCACATACCAAAGAAAATATTTCAAACTTAAGCCTCACATACCAAAGAAAATATTTCAAATTTAAGCCTCACATACCAAAGAAAATATTTCAAATTTAAGCCTCACATACCAAAGAAAATATTTCAAATTTAAGCCTCACATACCAAAGAAAATATTTCAAATTTAAGCCTCACATACCAAAGAAAATACTCCAAATTTAAGCCTCACATACCAAAGAAAATATTTCAAATTTTAGCCTCACATACCAAAGAAAATATTTCAAATTTAAGCCTCACATACCAAAGAAAATATTTCAAACTTAAGCCTCACATACCAAAGAAAATATTTCAAACTTAAGCCTCACATACCAAAGAAAATATTTCAAATTTAAGCCTCACATACCAAAGAAAATATTTCAAATTTAAGCCTCACATACCAAAGAAAATATTTCAAATTTAAGCCTCACATACCAAAGAAAATATTTCAAACTTAAGCCTCACATACTAAAGAAAATATTTCAAATTTAAGCCTCACATACCAAAGAAAATATTTCAAACTTAAGCCTCACATACCAAAGAAAATATTTCAAATTTAAGCCTGACATACTAAAGAAAATATTTCAAATTTAAGCCTCACATACTATAGAAGGTGTTATTTTAAACTTACGCCTGACAGACTAAATAAAAATGATATTTCAAATGTGACAGACTAAAGAAAATACCATTTCAAACATAAACCCGCTAAACTCGTTAAAATGCTCTTTTCAGCTTGACAGACAAATCAACCGACGGACAGCGCCTCTTATAGAAATGCTTGGACCTCTCTCAAATTTGATGCAAGGTTCAAACAAACGTGACAGAATTACCGACGGTCACAACCTTTCATGGAGATACGAGGACGCGTGTAATAATAAAATTAAAAAAAGAAAATGACTATATTATTGAAATTAGCCTAGTGTGAGATTCGAACTCACGATGGCATAATATATTGAAACTGAAGGTGAACTCTTTATCCACATGACCACCGATCAAACCAATCAATAATTTGTCTTTTTAACTTGCTTAAATGAGTTCGGCGTAGGAATACAAAATTAAAAATTTGTTTTACCTCTCCGCATAGATCTAAAATAGTTTCATTGTCTCAAGGAGAGTAGAAAGTGACTAACTTGGGTTTACTTTCAGCAGCCTCGTAACTCTCGTTTTCCCTTATTTTGTCCTTTAGTCCTCACGCTTCGTGAGCGATGTTTCTGACAAAGGGGAATAATTGCTGTTTTCTGGGTCAGAATCTATCCATACAATACTTATCGTTGGCTGGGTTTTGACCTTGAAGTGGTACTTTTTAGCTACTTACATCAAGTGGCTTCATGCCTTGTCTGGGGCGATTTCCATATATATATATATATATATATATATATATATATATATATATATATATATATATATAAGGAGACATAAAAACATAAATATAATAATATTCGTGAACATTTATCAAATATTTTTATAAATTTAAAAAAAAAAGGATAAAAGTTTTCTCTTCAAATTAAACAATACGGAAAATCCGAACAATGATTTGATGTAAAAAATATAAACGATTTTTATAATTATATTGTTTCGTCGGCTAAAAAGGAACATTAAAAATGTCGGAACATTTGTTTCTAATGTTATTTTTGCGGTTTTATTTTTAATTTTTAATAATGATTTTTTTTAAGGTTCAAAACCTTTTGATATCGATAAGTACATCGGATCGAAGGTGCTGACTCCGAATCTACGGTTAGTTTGGCTCTTAAATAAACCGATTTACTGTACTGCAACGACACTGCAACACATGCATGTATACACACATACAGAAAACTTGAATGCATACTGGAGAGAACTTGAATATTTACTAAACAATGTCCTCGAGTGTCTAAAGTCTCATTGTACAGGGGTTTGTCAGGAAAACCTGACACGAGGATACTTCCTCCTACAAGTAAACTCTGACCATATATTCAATATAACATAGTATTCGAAGCCCAAATAAGATCCCCTCGGTATGGCTACCCCACACTAGTTTATACGATGGAATTGTACACCTTCTTAACGTGGTGTTGCCCCTAGTAACATCACTAAGGTGAAGCATCCACCAGACTAGATGAATTCTTGTCCTGTAATCCGGTAAGACCAAGACACAACAAGAAAGATATACTATAATATAATTAACTGGTCAATTAGTGAGAAGTAAAATTAATGTTCTTAACTTCTTTACTAACTAAACGTTTGACAGGTAAATAGAACTTTAATGGAATATTCGTATATCTATGTATTTCACACAGGGAGCAAGTGTTAGCCCCAGGTAGGGGTCCCTTGGTTTCTGAGAACTTCGACTGAAGTAAAATGAAACAAACTATATATATATATATATATATATATATATATATATATATATATATATATATATATATTAATAATGGAGTTTACGTATCTGTCTGTCTGTCTGTCTGTCTGAAGCCGAAACTCCATCAAAGTAGTACGACTATTTATTAAGTCCGCTAGCTTCATTATATACTATGAAAAAAACCCGGCATAAACACTATGGGCATTTCTCAATTTACATAATCAATTGCTTTTGAACTTCTAATAAATTAGTATTCGCAAACATACACTCAGGATCGTTTCAGTCAGATTTCATCATGTATTTAGGTACTTCTGCTCGCTAATAATCTTACTTATAAATTGTAATTATTGAATCAAACTGTTTAATTAAAATAATAATTGATTTAAAAATTAATGAGTTACGTAGTCATTTCATCTACGTCCAATTGATTAAACAGCGTGCAGCACGTAAATCCATTGTAACAATCTCCCTCCGTTAACTCAGTTTGGACGCAATACAAGCGCGTGATTTAAAATGTAAACAAACGCTGATATTACCGTGTTACTTTAACTTACGCTGTTAAGCTTTTATTCACAAACTGTTCTTATTATTCCATGTTTTATTTATTATATGTCAACAAAAAATAATATAACTGATTTTAGAAACATATTGTTAAATTAAAAAAGATCATTAAAACACGCACGCACGCACACACACACACATAAAAGAGTACGGATTTTTACATTGTTTCATTTTATAAACACTTTTCTTCCGATTCGAAAAATACTGTTCGCTGTATTTATTTTTTTTAAATTGTCGATTTTAACAATTTTATTGAATAAAATTGTTTAATTTAAATAAAAATCGATTTAAGAATTATTACTAAAAAAAACAAAACACACACACACACACACAAATTTAATCAGGTAAACTTTCTTTCCGAGACAACTTACATAAGTAACCATGTTTATTATATTTGATTTTTTGGTGCTTTCACACTTTAGGACCCGCACTAACTTTGACTCCATCGTTTGGGTTAGGGTCACGGTCAAAGTGGGGGTTAGAGTTAGTGTTTGGGTCATCGTCAAAGTCAGCACATATCCTACAGTAAAAGAATACAGATTTTTTTTTATTGTTTTATTTTACTTATGGAGAAGGGTAACAGAAAAATCGGGGTGGGGTCGAAATTTCTTTTTTATTTATTTACATCTACAAATATACTTGGTCATAAATAAAGAATATCAACGTCTAACCACCAAAACAATATGACTGAGGCTTCCTCAGTTTACACGTCAGCGTTCATTTCTGACGCGGCAGCCTGACAAAAATATGCGACCGGAGGGAGCATATATTTGCTAGTATATATAATACTCGTAATCCGGGGTTTCGAATAGGTAGTGAATAGTCATATCCCTATGCTGATGAGTCCCGATTATTAAGGACGAAACGTATACGTACATAGATAATAAACAATAACAAATATTTATTATTATTTGTCGCTCCTAGAAAAAGTAGAGCACTGTAAGTGTAGTATTAACACAGCATGACGTCACTAGCTTTAACATGCATCATTCCTTTCAGTACAAAAGTAGAACGCTTTCAGACGTTAAGCCGCCGATAAAATGTTAAAATTATCACAGTTTATTCGCTGTTCAGAATATACTCGTAATCCGGGGTTTCGAATCGCATGACCGGTAGTGAATAGTCATATCTCTATGCTGATGAGTCCCGATTATTAAGGATGAAACGTATACGTACATAGATAATAAACAATAACATATATATATATATATATATATATATATATATATATATATATATATATATATATATATATATATATATATATATTTATATATATATATATATATACGCATACTCAAGTAATGTTACCTCAAGTAACAGCACCTAGCTTGATACTCCACCAGACTAGATGAATTCTTGTTCTAGAATCCGGTAAGACCAATAGACCACAAAAAGAATATACTACAACATAGTTAACTGGTCGATTGGAAAGAAGAAAATTAATGTCCTAAACTTCTTTGTAAACTCAACGTTTCACAGGTAAAAGAAGAAATTTAATGAAATATACGAATGTTTATGTATCTCATATAAAGATCAAGTGTTAGCAATAGGAAAGGGCCCCCTTGATTTCTGAGAACTTCAACTGAAGTAAAATGAAACAAAAAAAACAGCTTTGCTTTATATAAAGAGAGATTGGTTTGGTTTGGTTTGTTTCGGGATTGAGATAATTTACTGCCGGAACAAAATACCAGACGATTCAACAATTGGTGTAATATATGTGTTTTGCAATATATCAACACTTTTGTTGTTAATTGGTCTATTTTGGCATAGAGTGTCTGCTGATGTCCAGAGGTTCTGGTTTCAATTCTAACTCGAATCATAGCAAAGACTAAAAAAAAATGGCACTTGATTCCAATTTGCTAAACATTCAGCATCATCAGGTGTGGACCAAGGGTAAGTGGGTCAATCGAAGAGAAAAGAAGTGGTACTCTCTCTCTCTCTCTCTCTCTCTCTCTCTCTCTCTCTCTCTCTCTCTCTCTCTCTCTCTCTTACATCTAGGTGTAGTAACCAATGAAATGGGAGTCTTCGGATCGCTCTTGACTACAGTCGACCTACTACTGGTGCACGAACAATTCAATCAGAAGAGATGTTGCTAGCCTCCCTCTCTCTCTCTCTCTCTCTCTCTCTCTCTCTCTCTGTATATATATATATATATATATATATATATATATATATATATATATATTGTATCATTATGTTTATGGTAGATGCTCGACTGAGCTAGAATACCTGGTACTCCCCTGTAAAACATCCACAGCTAGAACTCACCTAGCTACAACCACAGCAAATAACTTTCCTTTCCCTCTCTCCTTCTCTCTCTCACTCCCCCTCTCTCTCTCTTTCTCTCTCTTTCTCACTCTCTCTCTCTTTGTATAAAAATCCAAACGAATCTTAAATTAACAAAGTTTCTTTCTTAGAACTTCTCATCTGTGGAACAAGATACCATGAAGTTGCTTCCCAACCGAATACAGCATGGTCGTCTTCAAGTCTAATGTAAACAAATACTTGTTCTCTTTGATAACCAATTCCTCTTAAGTAATATTCTGCCTATTCGACCCATTCTTTCCAATCCTCCTGTAATGACATTCATCGTAAAACTGATAATCTCTTTAACCTTTATCCTCGAGTTGCACCTGCGCCTTGATAAGCGATGATTCATTAGTACAATCATATCCACATATGCTCGCAAACAAACCGAAACAAAATGAATAATGAAACAAAGCAAAACAAAGGGAATAATAACAAACGAAACAAAATGGATGATAAAACAAAGCAGAAAGAAATGAATAATAAAAAAATGCAACAAAATAAAACAAAACTAAACAAAATAGATAATAAAACCAAACAAAACAAAAATAGATAAAACAAAACGAAACCAAATTGATTATAAAACGAAACAAAATGGATAATAAAACGAAACCAAACAAAATGAATAATAAAAAACGAAACAAAATGTATGATAAAACAAAACGAAACGAAATGAATAATAAAACGAAACGAAACAAAATGAATAATAAAAAACGAAACAAAATGGATTATAAAAACGAAACAAAATGGATGATAAAACAAAACGAAACAAAATGAATAATAAAACGAAACGAAACAAAATGAATAATAAAAAACGAAACAAAATGGATGATAAAACAAAACGAAACGAAACAAAATAGAATTTAAAAACGAAACAAAATAAACCATAAAACAAAACAGAACAAAATGAATAATAAAACAAAATTTAAAAATGGATAATAAAAAACGAAACGAAATGGATAGTAGAACAAAACAAAACAAAATGGATAATAAAACAAAACGATACAAAATTGATAATAAAACAAAAGGAAACGAAATAGATAATAAAACAAAGCAAAATGAGCAATAAAACAAAACGAAACAAAATAAATAATAATACCTTAATGAAACACAATGGATGATAAAAACGAAACAAAATGAATAATAAACCTTAATGAAACACAATGGATGATAAAAATGAAACAAAATGGATGATAAAACAAAACAAGAGAAAATATATGATAAAACAAAACGGATGAAAAACGAAACAAAATAGATAATAAAACAAAACTGAACAAAATAGATAATAAAACAAAACAGAAACAAAATGGATAATAAAACAAAGCAAAAGAATCTAGATGATAAAATAAAACGAAACGAAATGGATAATAAACAACGAAACAAAATGGATAATAAAACAAAACGAAACAAAATGATAATACAAACGGAACAAAATGGATAATGAAAAACGAAACAAAATGGATAATAAAACAAAACGAAACAAAATAGATAATGAAAAACGAAACAAAATAGGCAATAAAACAAAACGAAACAAAATGGACAATAAAATAAAACGAAACAAAATGGACAATAAAACAAAACGAAACAAAATGAATATTAAACAAAACGAAACAAAATGGACAATAAAACAAAACGAAATAAAATAGACAATAAAACAAAACGAAACAAAATAGACAATAAAACAAAACGAAAAAAAATGGATAATAAAACAAAACGAAACAAAATGGACAATAAAACAAAACGAAACAAAATGGATAATAAAACAAGACGAAATAAAATAGACAATAAAACAAAACGAAACAAAATGAACAATAAAACAAAACGAAACAAAATGGACAATAAAACAAAACGAAACAAAATGGATCATAAAACAAAACGAAACAAAATGGACAATAAAACAAGACGAAATAAAATGGACAATAAAACAAAACGAAACAAAATTGAAAATAAAACAAAACGAAACAAAATGGATAATAAAAAACGAAACAAAATTGAAAATAAAACAAAACGAAACAAAATGGACAATAAAACAAAACGAAACAAAATGGATAATAAAACAAAAGTAAACAAAATGGACAATAAAACAAAACGAAACAAAATGGACAATAAAACAAAACGAAACAAAATGGATAATAAAAAACGAAACAAAATAGACAATAAAACAAAAGTAAACAAAATTGACAATAAAACAAAACGAAATAAAATGGACAATAAAACAAAACGAAACAAAATAGACAATAAAACAAAACGAAACAAAATGGATAATAAAACAAAAGTTAACAAAATGGATAATAAAACAAAACGAAACAAAATGGACAATAAAACAAAACGAAACAAAATAGACAATAAAACAAAACGAAACAAAATGGACAATAAAACAAAGCAGAAAGAAATGAATAATAAAAAAATGCAACAAAATAAAACAAAACTAAACAAAATAGATAATAAAACCAAACAAAACAAAAATAGATAAAACAAAACGAAACCAAATTGATTATAAAACGAAACAAAATGGATAATAAAACGAAACCAAACAAAATGAATAATAAAAAACGAAACAAAATGTATGATAAAACAAAACGAAACGAAATGAATAATAAAACGAAACGAAACAAAATGAATAATAAAAAACGAAACAAAATGGATTATAAAAACGAAACAAAATGGATGATAAAACAAAACGAAACAAAATGAATAATAAAACGAAACGAAACAAAATGAATAATAAAAAACGAAACAAAATGGATGATAAAACAAAACGAAACGAAACAAAATAGAATTTAAAAACGAAACAAAATAAACCATAAAACAAAACAGAACAAAATGAATAATAAAACAAAATTTAAAAATGGATAATAAAAAACGAAACGAAATGGATAGTAGAACAAAACAAAACAAAATGGATAATAAAACAAAACGATACAAAATTGATAATAAAACAAAAGGAAACGAAATAGATAATAAAACAAAGCAAAATGAGCAATAAAACAAAACGAAACAAAATAAATAATAATACCTTAATGAAACACAATGGATGATAAAAACGAAACAAAATGAATAATAAACCTTAATGAAACACAATGGATGATAAAAATGAAACAAAATGGATGATAAAACAAAACAAGAGAAAATATATGATAAAACAAAACGGATGAAAAACGAAACAAAATAGATAATAAAACAAAACTGAACAAAATAGATAATAAAACAAAACAGAAACAAAATGGATAATAAAACAAAGCAAAAGAATCTAGATGATAAAATAAAACGAAACGAAATGGATAATAAACAACGAAACAAAATGGATAATAAAACAAAACGAAACAAAATGATAATACAAACGGAACAAAATGGATAATGAAAAACGAAACAAAATGGATAATAAAACAAAACGAAACAAAATAGATAATGAAAAACGAAACAAAATAGGCAATAAAACAAAACGAAACAAAATGGACAATAAAATAAAACGAAACAAAATGGACAATAAAACAAAACGAAACAAAATGAATATTAAACAAAACGAAACAAAATGGACAATAAAACAAAACGAAATAAAATAGACAATAAAACAAAACGAAACAAAATAGACAATAAAACAAAACGAAAAAAAATGGATAATAAAACAAAACGAAACAAAATGGACAATAAAACAAAACGAAACAAAATGGATAATAAAACAAGACGAAATAAAATAGACAATAAAACAAAACGAAACAAAATGAACAATAAAACAAAACGAAACAAAATGGACAATAAAACAAAACGAAACAAAATGGATCATAAAACAAAACGAAACAAAATGGACAATAAAACAAGACGAAATAAAATGGACAATAAAACAAAACGAAACAAAATTGAAAATAAAACAAAACGAAACAAAATGGATAATAAAAAACGAAACAAAATTGAAAATAAAACAAAACGAAACAAAATGGACAATAAAACAAAACGAAACAAAATGGATAATAAAACAAAAGTAAACAAAATGGACAATAAAACAAAACGAAACAAAATGGACAATAAAACAAAACGAAACAAAATGGATAATAAAAAACGAAACAAAATAGACAATAAAACAAAAGTAAACAAAATTGACAATAAAACAAAACGAAATAAAATGGACAATAAAACAAAACGAAACAAAATAGACAATAAAACAAAACGAAACAAAATGGATAATAAAACAAAAGTTAACAAAATGGATAATAAAACAAAACGAAACAAAATGGACAATAAAACAAAACGAAACAAAATAGACAATAAAACAAAACGAAACAAAATGGACAATAAAACAAAACACACACAAATCAGGCCTAAACACCGACGTATTTATTTTTAAGACATACAACTGTCTTACTTAGAAATATATACATTTCTTACGGACGGAATAAGATCTCATTTCAGCTATGAACAAATTCCTTATATTTAAATAAGAACATAATAGACGCATATACATTGAAAAGTAAATAAATTAAAAACTAATTCTGTTTAAATAAAACTATTTTGTTAGGATGTTAAACTACTTAGTAGGAGAGTAGAAAGTGGACCTTGGGTTTGCTTTCGGTCTCCTCGTAACTCTCGTTTTCCCGTATTTTGTCCTTTAGTCCTCATATTCCATGTGTGATGTTTCTGACAAAGGAGGAAGAATTGCTGTTTTCTGGGTTGTAATCTATCCATCTAGCACTTATCGTTAGATGTTTTTGACATTGAAGTAGTATTTTCTTAGCTCCTTACATCAAGTGGCTTCATGCTTTGTCTGGAGCGATTTTGATAAAAAAAGTTACTATATTGTAGTGATTGTATTGATCTTTCCTAGGTGTTCATCCAATGAAACTCCGGTGTTTATACAAGAGCGCTCAATAACAAGATGAGCTGTTTTATAGTTTAAATTTTTTATTCATACAGGCATTATAGGCTACGAATGTGCATACATGTTTCAGCTGCCATTTCTTTCGAAATTCAGCTTCCTCGGGCCACGTACAAATTGAAAATGCTACTGTAAAAGGAAGGAGGCTTAGCAATCCTTTTTGGTTTATAGAGGGTGGTAGGGAGGGTGGGAGAAAAATATTAAATCGTCCAAGCATTTATCCGTATGTAACCCAACATTTATTGATACATATACACACACTCAGATTCTTCACTTTCATTCCGACAGTTGACTCACCCTTCATTTTTATGATACGGTAATAAACACTCAAAGGCCCAGTTCATTTTGTGTGATTGACCTCGGGGCAACATACCCTAATCATCTTGTGAGTCGAGGTAAAGTAATAGGATATCCAGTGCTAACCTATATATATATATATATATATATATATATATATATATATATATATATATATATATATATATATATATATAAAAGAGGGTAGTGCAGTATTAGTGCAGTTCCAACGAGAGAAAAGTATATATGTAAAGGAGTAAGGCTATCAACATTTGTAGAATGTTTTTTTCAACATTTATTTATTATTTTGTTGTTTTATCATTTTATAATTTTATATAACGCGTTTCAAGCGGTGGTCCGCTTTCATCAGATATGTAAATCCATTTGAAGAAATGTCTTTCGATTTGAGAGAATGTTGTTTCATTTGAGGAAATTTGTTATTGTTTTTGCGCATGCGTGGGTTTGCGAGTGTGTGGGTATCTTTTATTTTTTATTTGCCATTTTTCCTGCTTCTCTTGGTCAAGTACGTGTTACCCATCCATGACCTATCGGTCATCCCAGCTTCCTAGGGTGCGTAGAATTTCTTTTGAAATTTAATACTTTTTATTGCTTTTGTCGTCTCCAAAAATGATGTCGCGCCTGCGTGCGTGTGTGCGCCCGTATGCGTGTGGTCTAATCTTGAGTCTTGTAAATAGGTGAGACACACACACACACACACATAAACACGCACACACACACCCATGCGCGCACACACACAGGCGCGTGGTTAGATAGTGACAAAGAGGTGGATAAAGGTTGAAATACATATATATACACACACACACATACATACATACATAAACACACACACATACATACATACACACATATACACACACATATTTATAAAAGATAAGTTAATGCAAACGGTCCAACTAGATTCAAACTTGGTTTGGCCGACTTCATAGTCCGGTATTTAATGTGCAAATTTTTATGTCTATTGTAAATGATTCATTTAACACAAGTTGCTATTTGACTCATAGCTGTGTAGAAGTGCGTAATAAGAAGTTATGTACTAAGATTATCTTCCTTGAATAAGAATTTTACAGTCTATAGATAATTATAAATAGTTATTTATGTTTGTACTTAACTAGAGGTGGATAAAGTGTGATCAAAGTGTGTGTTGTTAGAGTTATGATCTGTTTAATGCTGGATTAAATTTAAATATGAAGTTTTTTTCTTGTGTTAGTAAGTAAGTGTAGTCTTGGCTTTGGGAAATTGGCATTATTTTGAATTTTCCTCCGCTGCATGAGTGAACATGTTGGGAGACGAATAATTTACGGTTTTCTTTGATTTTAATGTTGCTTTTATGTAAAGATACTCTATTATTAAATGTTTTGGTCGCACCTATATAAGCTTCATTACATGTTGTACATTCTAGCACATAGACAACGTTCTTGGAGGTGCAGTTAAGGTCTTTTTTTATTATGAATGTTTGTGTTGGGTTTTTAAATGTGTATGAGTTCCCCTCCATTATTATGTCACAGACCCCACATCTTTCCTTGTTGCATTTTGTGACCCCTTGTATTGTGTGTTGGTTGAGTTTAGATGAGGTTAAAATTTGTTTGAAGTTTTTGGTTAGCGTTTGCTTTTTATTATTTTCGTTGTGTTTAATATGTCGTTTAGTTTGTTGTTATGGTTGAGTAGGGTTAGGTTTCTTGTTATTTCTGTGAATAATTCTGGATTGTTTTTGTTGTGTGTAGAGATGTATGCTAATATTTGTTCTTTGTTTCGTTTTTTGGGGATTCGTAATTGTTCTAATGGAATGTTTTCTGCTAGTTCTATACCTTTATGTATTATTTGTAGCGGGTATCCTCTTCTTTTTAAAGTTTTCCGTAGTTCCTCCAGTCGGACAATCCGGGGGTCTTTGTCACTGACTATAGTACAGATCCTGTGTGCTAGGGAGTAGGGTATAGATTTTAGGCATCTTTTGGGGTGATGGCTTCTAAAATGGAGATATTGTTGGGTGTCTGTGGGTTTGTGGTAGATGTCTGTGATTATGTGAGTGTTTTTAATTTTAATCAATACATCTTAGAAGGGTAGTTCTGTTTGACTGTGTTCAATGGTGAATTTAATCTTGGGGTGTAGGTTTTGTAGTATGCTGTGCAATTTATTGATGTCCCCCCATGTGGATTCCCAGAGGATAAAACAATCATCCAGGTATCTTTTCCAAGATTTTATGAAGAGAGTTTGAATATTCTGTCCATATATGTCTTCTATCTTTTCATATAAGATCTTCTCTAGGTAGGCCAGTGTTAGGGTGGCCTATGTTGGTGCCATTTTGGTTCCCATTGCTGTACCTAGAATCTGGGTGTAGTTTTTGTTATTAAATTCAAAGGAGTTATTGTTGAGAATAATGTCTATGCTGTCGAGGATGAATTGTTTGGTGAATCTGTGGTGTAGTATTTGTGGATGTTTGTCCATCCAGTGTGATATTGCCTGTTTACCTAAGTCATGGGGAATGTTGCTATATAAGCTGCTGACGTCAAATGTAACTAATTTAGTCCCGGGATTTACTATTTGTGGTAGGGAGCCTAGGAAGTGTATGTCGTCTCTTATGTAGCTCTTGACTTGATCGGTGAATGGTTGTAGTAATATATCAATTAAGTTACTCAGTCTGCTTGTTGGGCATGATGGTCCTGCTACTATGGGTCTAAATGTAAGGTCACTGGGACTCGGGACACTAATATATTCTGATGCCTGTGTGTTGATGGCATTCCTTATCTCATTTGATTTATGTATCTTAGGTAGTCCGTAGAAGTTGTTTGTTTTAATCATGAAGTTTGTTAGGAAATCTTTTTCTTTTTTTGTTAGTATATTATTGTATGTTGTGCAAAGTTTTGTGATTTTTGAAATGGTGTTGTTATCAATGTTGATGCTAATTGGTCTGTAATAATCATTGTTTTCTAGTACCTCTGTAATTTTCGATTTATAGTAATGTTTGTCCATGATGACTACCGCACTGCCGTTGTCAGCTTCTTTTATAATTATGTTATTATTATTTAGGATTTTATCTAGTGCTTGGTTTTGTTTAGATGTTAAGTTACTAGTATGTTTAGTTTTACTCTGAGGGTTGATGCTCCAGAGGTTTTTAAAGTAGGTGTTTAGTTCTTTCGTATTGTTGTGTTTGTTAGGGAAATATGTTGATTTGTTTCTCACTAATGACTGATCTGTTTTGTTTTCTTTATTGTTTAGTGTTTCTATTAGTCTAAATTTGCGTTTAAATTCTTTAAGGTCCTTCCTCAGTTCCGTGATATTACTTTTGGGAGTTGGGCAGAATTTGAGGCCTAATTTTAGGAGACGGCAAAAGCAATAAAAAGTATTAAATTTCAAAAGAAATTCTACGCATCCTAGGAAGCTGGGATGACCGATAGGTCATGGATGGGTAACACGTACTTGACCAAGAGAAGCAGGAAAAATGGCAAATAAAAAATAAAAAATAAAAGATACCCACACACCCACAAACCCACGCATGCGCAAAAACAATAACAAATTTCCTCAAATGAAACAACATTCTCTCAAATCGAAAGACATTTCTTCAAATGGATTTACATATCTGATGAAAGCGGACCACCGCTTGAAACGCGTTATATAAAATTATAAAATGATAAAACAACAAAATAATAAATAAATGTTGAAAAAAACATTCTACAAATGTTGGTAGCCTTACTCCTTTACATATATATATATATATATATATATATATATATATATATATATATATATATATATATATATATATATATATATATATATATATATATATATATATATATAAAGATGAGAACACGTGCCCCTTCAATAAGATTGAAGCTGAGCTGTGTTCGGGTAAATTCAAAATAGACTAACACGTAGCTATAAGGCATAGTCCGACAACGTTCGTTGAATACTCTAGTCAGTCGTTCTAGATATGTCGCCCTTCTCATACATAGAACTTAAATTCCATTCTTGAATGTGGCCTCTAATGGTTACATCGCTTTCTTACGAAGTCTAGGTTGATTCTCTGGCAGGAGTTCGAACTGTGCGAGGCCGAAAGCTTGAAAAACTAGCGTATGTAGGTAAAAATGGTTTAATATTTGAAATCAATATATATAATCACCTCCTCTCTGTCCTTCGCTCTACATATACACATACATACACATACCTACATATATAGCTGTCTTCCTTCTTGCAGTAGCATTTTCAATTTGTACGTAGCCTAAGGAAGTTAAATTTCAAACGAAATAGCAACTGAAACATGTATGCACATATATAGCCAATAATGTTTGTATAAATAAAGAAATTCATACTATAAGTAACTATGTTGTAAAGATACATGGAAATTAAAATTTAACATAGAAAAATGTAAAGTATTATTGGGTCCAGCAAAAACAAAGTTGAATATACATATGCACAAAAGAAATAAACAGACATTTTTATTATCATTTATAATGAAGACTACCGGCAAAGTGTCATGATCGACTTAGGCGGGATAGTATTGATTTTTTTCTCTTTTTAATGAATTGGAAAAGCACTCGGTTAACATTGGAAAGTGGAATCCCAAGGTTTGCGGCGATTTGACGCTGATTTCCAGATTAGCCTATAAACATTGCTCCTCTAAAACTTAGATAATTCGAATGCTTTTCTTGACGGCAGCATACTTATACGGTCATTTAAATGATATATGATATTTAAATATGATAGGTATATGATATCATTTTAAATATGATAGGTATATGATATCATTTTAAATATGATAGGTATATGATATCATTTTAAATATGATAGGTATATGATATCATTTTAAATATGATAGGTATATGATATCATTTTAAATATGATAGGTATATGATATCATTTTAAATATGATAGGTATATTGATATCATTTTAAATATGATAGGTATATGATATCATTTTAAATATGATAGGTATATGATATCATTTTAAATATGATAGGTATATGATATCATTTTAAATATGATAGGTATATGATATCATTTTAAATATGATAGGTATATGATATCCTTTTAAATATGATAGGTATATGATATCATTTTAAATATGATAGGTATATGATATCATTTTAAATATGATAGGTATATGATATCATTTTAAATATGATATGTATATGATATCATTTTAAATATGATAGGTATATGATATCATTTTAAATATGATATGTATATGATATCATTTTAAATATGATATGTATATGATATCATTTTAAATATGATATGTATATGATATCATTTTAAATATGATATGTATATGATATCATTTTAAATATGATAGGTATATATCATTTTAAATATGATATGTATATGATATCATTTTAAATATGATAGGTATATTGATATCTGAAACACAATTAATATAAAATATCAATGTTCCAAACGTTTACTGTTGCTTCATAGCTTGATAACCAGTGGAAAGTTGAATCCCGACGTTTGCGCCGATTTGTCGTCAATTAAATGCAATTTTAGAGGTTGTTTTTATGATATATAGGTGAAACTTACAATCATATTTTATTTATTGTATCGAGGTAAAATAGAATGATTAGATAAACGGTTGGAAACGTTATATTAAAGGTATACAAAGCTCTACTAAGAGATAGAAATGTGAATGTAATATTGAGATTGGAAGGCATACAAAGAAGAGTGACAAAACTAATAAGACCTGATATAGAGTATTGTACTCATGGCTGGTCTCTACAGTTAAACATAGAAATTGGAATGTAATATTGAGATTGGAAGGCATACAAAGAAGAGTGACTAAAGTAATAAGACCTTATAAGGAGTATTTCACTGAGGCCAGTGTGTTTCGAAATAGAAATTTGAATGTAATATTGAGATTGGAAGGCATACAAAGAAGAGTGACAAAACTAATAAGATCTGATATAGACTACTGCACTCAGACTTAGCCTCTACTGTCAGATTTAGAAATTGGAATCTAATATTAAGGAAATTAGGATCAACTACTTTATTAGAGAAAAATGTAATTTAATTGAATTTTTTTTTAAATAAGTTATGTTATTTTTATGGTGTATATTTTTTAAATATTTCTTCTGAATTTCAAGAAAAATTTAAAATAAAAAAAATTATTTACAAATCGAGTGTTTGCTAATAGTGTAATATATTTTTGAAACAAATTTCCAGGTTAAATTTAAAAGAGCATTTTAAGATAGAAATTAGATAAATTCAGAAAAAAAGCCTAGAATAAATTTAGAGGTTCTATCTGGAAACTATCGTCAGAAATATTTAATAGAATTTGATCTGCAGTGTAACAGACAGATTGATAGACGAACAGAAACAGCCCCTAATGAAAATTCGAGGCCCCAAAACATTAAAGACGTACTGTATTAATGGTTTAAATGTTCTGCGTAATGTTTACTACTTTTTTTTAGGTTTAATTGCTAAGATAATTAAAAAGGGAAAACACAAATAAATTAAAGATGAGATCCCAAGATAATAGTAATAAGGCATAATATACGAAAATATAAAATGGAATGTTCATAAATAGGCATAATATATAAATAAATAAACTGAGGATATCCCCTAAAAAGCATAATATACAAAGAAATAAAAATCCCATATCCTAAAAAAGGCATAATATACAAAAAATAGGAGACAATTTAATAGACCGAATATACAAATAAATAAAAAGGGGATATCCTCCAAAAAGCATAATATACAAATAAATAAAAAGGGGATATCCTCCAAAAAGCACAATATACAAATAAATAAAAAGGGGATGTCCTCCACAAAACATAATATACAAATAAATAAAAAGGGGATATCCTCCAAAAAGCACAATATACAAATAAATAAAAAGGGGATGTCCTCCAAAAAACATAATATACAAATAAGTAAAAAGGGGATATCCTCCAAAAAGCATAATATACAAATAAGTAAAAAGGGGATATCCTCCAAAAAGCATAATATACAAATAAATAAAAAGGGGATATCCTCCAAAAAGCATAATATACAAATAAATAAAAAGGGGATATCCTCCAAAAAGCATAATATACAAATAAATAAAAAGGGGATATCCTCCAAAAAGCATAATATACAAATAAATAAAAAGGGGATATCCTCCAAAAAGCACAATATACAAATAAATAAAAAGGGGATATCCTCCAAAAAGCATAATATACAAATAAATAAAAAGGGGATATCCTCCAAAAAGCATAATATACAAATAAATAAAAAGGGGATATCCTCCAAAAAGCACAATATACAAATAAATAAAAAGGGGATATCCTCCAAAAAGCATTATATACAAATAAATAAAAAGGGGATATCCTCCAAAAAGCATAATATACAAATAAATAAAAAGGGGATATCCTCCAAAAAGCACAATATACAAATAAATAAAAAGGGGATATCCTCCAAAAAGCATAATATACAAATAAATAAAAAGGGGATATCCTCCAAAAAGCATAATATACAAATAAATAAAAAGGGGATATCCTCCAAAAAGCATAATATACAAATAAATAAAATAAGAGATCTCCAAAATTGCATAATATACAAAAAGAAATAATAAGGAGATCATCAAATAAGATTAATATACCAATAAAATAAAATGGGATATCCCTAAATAGGCATAATATATGAATATATAAAAAGGGGATATCCCTAAATAAGCATAGTATATAAATAAATAAAATGGGTATATCCCTAAATAAGCATAATATACAAATTAATAAAAGGGGATATCACCAAATAGTCATAATATACAGATAAATAAAAATAGGGTATTCCCAAATAGTAATAATATACAAATAAATAAAAGGGGAGATCCCCCAAATAGTCATAATATAAAAATTAATCAAAAGGGAGATTCTTAAATTGTCATAATATACAAAAAAAGGAGGTTTCCCTAAACAAGAATAATATAAACTCAATAAAATAAGAGATCCTAAAATAGGCATAATATACAAACAAATAAACAAGGGATATCCTAGAATAAGAATAATATAAAGATATATATATATCCATATCTTTAAATAGGCATCATATACAAATAAAAAGGGGTATCCAAAGATATGCATGATATACAAATAAATAAAAAGGGGGTATTCCAAAATAGGAATATTATACAAATAAATAAAACAAACAGAAGATCCTCAAATAGGCATAATATAATGTAAATAAAATGGGATATCCTAAAATATGGATATTATACAAATCAATAAAAAGAGAGATTAGCAAATAGGCATAATATACAAATAGATAAAATGGGGTATTCCCCAATTGGAATAATATAAAAATAGATAAAATAAAAGATTCCTAAATTAGCATAATATACAAATAAGAAAAAATGGGGAGATTCCCAAATTGGAATAATATTTAAAAAATTAAATAAGAGATTCCTAAATTGGAATATTATACAAATAAATAAAATGAATTCCTTAATTAGCATAATATAAAAATAAATAAAAAGGAGGAAGATTCCTAAATTGGCATAATATTTTAAAAATTAAATAAGAGATTCCTAAATTAGAATAATATACAAATAAGATAAAAAGTGAAGATCTCTAAATTGGAATAATATAAAAATAAATAAAAAGGGGAGATTCCCAAATTGGAATAATATAAAGATAAATAAAATAAGAGATTCCTAAATTAGCATAATATACAAACCAATAAAAAGGGAGATTCCCAAATTGGAATAATATAAAAATAAATAAAAAGGGGAGATCTCTAAATTGGAATAATATAAAAATAAATAAAAAGGGGAGATTCTCAAATTAGAATAATATGCAAATAAATAAAATAAGAGATTCTTTAATTAGCATAATATACAAATAAATAAAAAGGGGAGATTACCAAATTGGAATAATATAAAGATAAATAAAATAAGAGATTCCTAAATTAGCATAATATACAAATAAATAAAAAGGGAAGATTCCCAAATTGGAATAATATACAAATAGATAAAATAAGAGATTCCTAAATTAGCATAATATACAAATAAATAAAAAGGGAAGATTCCCAAATTGGAATAATATAAAAATAAATAAAATAAGAGATTTCTAAATTAGCATAATATACAAATAAATAAAAAGGGAGATTCCCAAATTGGAATAATATAAAAAATAAATAAAATAAGAGATTCCTAAATTAGCATAATATACAAATAAATAAAAAGGGGAGATTCCCAAATTGGAATAATATAAAAATAAATAAAATAAGAGATTCCTAAATTAGCATAATATACAAATAAATTAAAAGGGGAGATTCCCAAATTGGAATAATATAAAAATAAATAAAATTAGAGATTCCTAAATTAGCATAATATACAAATAAATAAAAAGGGAGATTCCCAAATTGGAATAATATAAAAAATAAATAAAATAAGAGATTCCTAAATTAGCATAATATACAAATAAATAAAAAGGGGAGATTCCCAAATTGGAATAATATAAAAATAAATAAAATAAGAGATTCCTAAATTAGCATAATATACAAATAAATTAAAAGGGGAGATTCCCAAATTGGAATAATATAAAAATAAATAAAATTAGAGATTCCTAAATTAGCATAATATACAAATAAATAAAAAGGGGAGATTCCCAAATTGGAACAATATAAAAATAAATAAAATAAGGGATTTCTAAATTAGCATAATATACAAATAAATAAAAAGGGGAGATTCCCAAATTGGAATAATATACAAATAACTAAAAAGGGGAGATTCCTAAATTGGAATAATATACAAATAACTAAAAAAAGGATATCCCCAAATTAGCATAATATACAAAAAAAATAAAAAAAGGATATCTCCAAATAGACATAATATACAAATCAATAAAAGGGGATATACAAAAATAGGCAAAATATACAAATCAATAAAACTAGTCGTCAGTAATTACTTTAAACATATTCAAAATTTCGTAAAATATGTTTCGATTCGACACAACCAATTTTGTTTCAACGTTGTGAATTTAATAAATTTTTAAAAATGTGATTTGTTATCGCACTAATTAAGCTCAGGTTAAATTGTTTGAATTAGGAAAATGTGAGTTTGTAAAGCCAGTTACATTTTTGAGGGGAATAAAAACACAAAATAACAGATTAGTGTTTCTCATCGTTCTCTCTTTCTCTCTCTTTCTCTCTTTCTCTTTCTCTTTCTCTTTCTCTTTCTCTCTATCTTTCTCTTTCTCTCTCCCTATTTTATTTAACTAACTATCTATCTATTCGTCCCTTTTTCTCTCCAGCTATGTGGTAAATCGTATTAATTCTTGTGACGGTATTCCCTACTGTTTATAATGGAATATTCCATTTTTATGCTTCATATTACCTTTGACTGTTAATAAATCGAGAGAGAGAGAGAGAGAGAGAGAGGGAGAGAGAGAAAGAGAAAGAGAGATACGGGACGAGAGTGATAGAAACACTACAAAATAAGAGCGGGCCGGGGGGGCAAACAGTGAGAGAGGGTGCGAGTAATAGACAGAATGTTATTTAGCGATGTATAACTTGATGATTAAATTACAAATAACGATTCGTTAAAAAAATTAAAATTAATTTTTTAACATAACTCAATCCTAAAACAAAAATATAGTTTGGCATGTATTTTATGTAGATAAAATATATAGGAAAGGGAAACAAACGTTGATTAACTGACCTTTTTCGCTACAAGCAAAGTGTAGTATCTGCTCTGACGCTACACTTAGTCTATTCTGCCCTCGGTCAGTGAAGGATAAGTTATTCTAGACTGAGGCAATTTTTATTATTGGTCCACTTCAGTGCCCATTTTGGGGGAGGGGGAATATTGCCCACATTAAAAATTGACCTTGTGTCTAACTCTGCTTTCGTAGGGAGGCAAGTAAATAGGAACTTGGATAATAGATAAATGATTTGTTATTGGATGAAAATATTATTACAAATTTAAGCGTGGCAGACCAACCGACGGAAAGAGGCACTTATAGAGATGGTTGGACGCATTTAAGATAAGATGTGTCCATTCAATCTACGCGTTTATCGATGAAAATGCTAATAGAATCACAGTGTCCGTATGAGATGATTGAGCTAATCTGAAATAAGACCGACCAAAATAAAAGTGTGTCCATTCAATTTGCGCGTTTAACAGTGAAGAAAAGTATCTTCGTCTGAATCGGCACGGTACAACTGTTTTGATTGGCCTGATTCTGCTGTTGCCATTGGTTGCCCACGATTCCCTCTAGAATCACGAATTTACAGGAAGGACGACGTATATATGGCATAGATCATCAAAGTTGAGCAACGTTAAGCTTGGCTTGTACCAGATATGCGACCATTTGGGAATACCAGACACTGTATGCCATCTCCCTTAACTGGGATATATCTGCTCAATCGAATATCACCTAAGTACAGGTATCAGGGGGTTGGTTGTTTAGTGGTTTTGTTTTACGGCATATCAACCGTATCCGGTCATTTTGGTGAAAGTTTTTTATGCTTCAAGTTGAGCAACGTTGAGCTTGGCTTGTACCAGATATGCGACCATTTGGGAATACCAGACACTGTATGCCATCTCCCTTAACTGGGATATATCTGCTCAATCGAATATCACCTAAGTACAGGTATCAGGGGGTTGGTTGTTTAGTGGTTTTGTTTTACGGCATATCAACCGTATCCGGTCATTTTGGTGAAAGTTTTTTATGCTTCAAGTTGAGCAACGTTGAGCTTGGCTTGTACCAGATATGCGACCATTTGGGAATACCAGACACTGTATGCCATCTCCCTTAACTGGGATATATCTGCTCAATCGAATATCACCTAAGTACAGGTATCAGGGGGTTGGTTGTTTAGTGGTTTTGTTTTACGGCATATCAACCGTATCCGGTCATTTTGGTGAAAGTTTTTTATGCTTCAAGTTGAGCAACGTTGAGCTTGGCTTGTACCAGATATGCGACCATTTGGGAATACCAGACACTGTATGCCATCTCCCTTAACTGGGATATATCTGCTCAATCGAATATCACCTAAGTACAGGTATCAGGGGGTTGGTTGTTTAGTGGTTTTGTTTTACGGCATATCAACCGTATCCGGTCATTTTGGTGAAAGTTTTTTATGCTTCAAGTTGAGCAACGTTGAGCTTGGCTTGTACCAGATATGCGACGCTGTATGTCATCTCCCTTATATATTAAAGTATTTATTCATGGTGTTTAAAGTATTTATTTATGGTGTTTTAAAGTATTTATTCATGGTGTTTAAAGTATTGGTTCATGGTGTTTTAAAGTATTTATTTATGGTGTTTAAAGTATTGATTCATGGTGTTTAAAGTATTCATTCATAGTGTTTAAAGTATTTATTCATGGTGTTTAAAGTATTTATTCATGGTGTTAAAAGTATTTATTCATGGTATTTAAAGTATTTATTTATGGTGTTTTAAAGTATTTATTCATGGTGTTTAAAGTATTGGTTCATGGTGTTTTAAAGTATTTATTTATGGTGTTTAAAATATTGATTCATGGTGTTTAAAGTATTCATTCATAGTGTTTAAAGTATTTATTCATGGTGTTTAAAGTATTTATTCATGGTGTTAAAAGTATTTATTCATGGTGTTTTAAAGTATTTATTTATGGTGTTTAAAGTATTGATTCATGGTGTTTAAAATATTGATTCATGGTGTTTAAAGTATTTATTTATGGTGTTTTAAAGTATTTATTTATGGTGTTTAAAGTATTGATTCATGGTGTTTAAAGTATTTATTCATGGTGTTTAAAGTATTTATTTATGATGTTTAAAGTGTTGATTCATAGTGTTTAAAGTATTTATTCATGGTGTTTAAAGTATTTATTCATGGTGTTAAAAGTATTTATTCATGGTGTATTAAAGTATTTATTTATGGTGTTTAAAGTATTGATTCATGGTGTTTAAAATATTGATTCATGGTGTTTAAAGTATTTATTTATGGTGTTTTAAAGTATTTATTTATGGTGTTTAAAGTATTGATTCATGGTGTTTAAAGTATTTATTCATGGTGTTTAAAGTATTTATTTATGATGTTTAAAGTGTTGATTCATGGTGTTTAAAGTATTTATTCATGGTGTTTAAAGTATTTATTCATGGTGTTTAAAGTATTTATTTATGGTGTTTTAAAGTATTTATTTATGGTGTTTTAAAGTATTTATTTATGGTGTTTAAAGTATTGATTCATGGTGTTTAAAGTATTCATTCATGGTGTTTAAAGTATTTATTTATGGTGTTTATAATATTGATTCATGGTGTTTAAAGTATTTATTTATGGTGTTTAAAGTATTTATTCATGGTGTTTAAAGTATTTTTATGGTGTTTAAAATATTGATTCATGGTGTTTAAAGTATTTATTTATGGTGTTTAAAGTATTTATTCATGGTGTTTAAAGTATTTTTATGGTGTTTAAAGTATTTTTTATGGTGTTTAAAGTATTTATTCATGGTGTTTAAAGTATTTATTTATGGTGTTTAAAGTATTGATTCATGGTGTTTAAAGTATTTATTCATGGTGTTTAAAGTATTTATTTATGGTGTTTAAAGTATTTATTCATGGTGTTTAAAGTATTTATTTATGGTGTTTAAAGTATTGATTCATGGTGTTTAAAGTATTGATTCATGGTGTTTAAAGTATTTATTTATGGTGTTTAAAGTATTTATTCATGGTGTTTAAAGTATTTTTTATGGTGTTTAAAGTATTGATTCATGGTGTTTAAAGTATTTATTCATGGTGTTTAAAATATTTATTCATGGTGTTTAAAGTATTTATTTATGGTGTTTAAAGTATTTATTCATGGTGTTTAAAGTATTTATTCATGGTGTTTAAAGTAATTATCTATGGTGTTTAAAGTATTTATTCATGGTGTTTGCCTTGGTTGTTTTACGGCATATCAACCCTCCTCTGGTTATTTAATGCCGAATCCAGTCATTTTGGTGAAAGTGTGTTATGCTTCAAGTTCTTTATATCTTCAGATATTTATTAATGGTGTTTGGTTTTGTTGTTTTTGTTGAGGAAAAATGTTTTTCTTCTTAGCTGTGCAGAACATGATTGCGTTTTGCAAAGGGAAAGGAAAATAAACAATAACATCAATGTTGGGTGTATTTTCTGGTCAGAGAGCCGGTATCTTCAGACAGCCTGATCCGGTAGCACCAGTACAGGTACCCGCAAGAGAGACCACTTGAAGGTTGTCAACATCCATAGAGAAAATAGTGTAAAGGAACGGATAGGATTCGAACTCGGCACACCCAGGTCGTCAGTCCACGCCGTTTTCGAGTATTCTACCGTCAACTCCCGTGTTTAGCGATGAAAATGCGATTTCAAACTGCAGTATGACAGACAAACAAAACCCCTGCGAGCCTTAAAAGTTTAAACATCAAAATAAAACGAGTGAAGGGACGCTTAAAATGAATGAATTAATTAATTATTAATAATAATAATAATAATAATAATAATAATAATAATAACAATAATAACAATAATAACAATAATAACAATAATAATAAAAAAAAATAATAATAACAATAATAATAATAATAATTAATAATAATAATTAATAACAATAACAATAATAATAATAATAATTAATAATAATAATAATAATAATAATAATAATAATAATAAAAATAATAATTATAATAAAAATAATAATAACAATAATAACAATAATAACTATAATAATATTTATAATAATAATAATAATAATAATAATAATAATAATAATAATAATAATAATAATAATAATAATAATAATAATAATAATAATAATAATAATAAGATAAGAACCATAATAATAACAATAATAACAATAATAATAATAATAATAATAATAATAATAATAATAATAATAATAATAATAATAATAATAATAAAAATAATAATAACAATAATAATAACAATAATAATAATAATATTAATTATAATAATAATAAAAAAAGCAACAACAACGACAACAACAACGACAACAACAACGACAACAACAACAACAATAATAATAATAATAATAATAATAATAATAATAATAATAATAATAATAATAATAATAATAATAATAATAATAATAATAAATAAATGAATAAATATATAGATTAACAGAAAATTACAACAAACAGAGAAAAGGTAGGTTGAACAACCGAAGTACAGCACCCTAACCCTAACCCTAACCCTAACCCTAACGTCAAAGTACTTTTGAAAGGCCTCTTTAAGCAATCGGGAGAAAAATTCAATCTTGAGATATCAATCCGCGGGATTATTGTTTTCGGAGGCTAATTCCAAGCGAGAAATTAATCCGCCTCGGACGACAAGATAACGCCGTCTGAGAGACCTCATTACAGAGTCACGTGACAAACACTGGCGGACACAGATGTCGTCAGCGTTTGAAAAGTACCAGAAGCGGACGCGAGATCTGCGCGTAAAAAAACGACACCGAGGGGCACGGTTTGTCCTTACATAGCCATGGTAGAAATACAAAACGCAAAAACTCAAAAACAAGTACTGCTTTATATTTAATATAAATTCTTTATTCATACAAAAATTTTTGGCTACATATTTGCAGACATTTTTTCGGCCATAGCCTTGTAAAGGCTTAGCTTCTTCAGGCCAAATTGTTAGTCTGGAAACAAAAAGGAGAATATGAATAAGATATGTCCACTGTTTGAATGCATTTTTAATTTGCAATTTTGAGACCCATGAATGTATGGGGGGGGGTATATGAAATATTATTTATTTAAAATTCAAATTTTCGATTCATAAAAGTATCTGTATCCGGATGGTACAGATGATATTTTTTCTTTCTTTTCTTAAGCGACATGTTGTCACTTATACTTCAAGTTTGTTGTGTAAAAGTTTGTTATGTCGCTTAAAAAAAAGAATACAAAAATATTGTACCATCCTTATGAAGATTTTTTTATGAATCGAAAATTTGAATTTTAAATAAATAATATTTTATTTTTAAAAAAAAGCCTGCATTTATTGGTCTTCCTACCGCTTAAAAAATGACAAAGAAGAATGATAAATTTTCTTTAGTCTGGCGATGCAGATGAACACTTTACAGAGGTTATTTTAATTTATTTTAAATCTAGCCTATTTTTTTAGTTTCTTTTATTTGTTATTCATATAATTTTTATTAGTCTTGTTTTAATGTTATAATTATTGCCACAAAACGAGTCAATAGGTATTCATTTATTTCCCCATTAGTAAGAAAAGGGAAATTAAATCAGCTACCATATTATAATAGTTGATCGGGTTTGAAACTCGTGCGTATGACCATTTCATTTTCAAGCCACGAACATAATCACACTCACAGAGAGACACACAATCATATATCAGGCTAAAACAGACGATTCCCTCCGGGGATGAAACGTAGAAGCCTCTGTGTAGCTTAATTGCCATAAACATATTTTCATAACTTACTACCTAGCTCTACTCACATATCGAGCACTGTTGAAATACTGGAAATTGATACATAAAAAATTATATGTCCTTATAACATTTTATGTGGATACATGAAATTATATATATATATATATAGTCTAAAGAAGCTTTGAGTTATTTTAAACAAAAAAAACAAAAAAAAAAGAAAAAAAAGGAAAATGCAGTTTAAATTCCCAGAGAAACTAACTAAATCCAAAATAGTGTAGACTTAACATTTGTTGGAAAATTCATAAATAAATAATATATAATAGTAAGTAAATGAAATAAAAAGGGGGATTAAGTATCTAACAGTGAAACAAAAGCAGGAGACCTTAACGTAAGCATCTAATATTAACACGGGGATCTTCAGCTGTTTACCATGTAACTGTTTCGGAGATTTAAAAACAGGACAGTTATATGCATGGCTCTCCATATATATATATATATATATATATATATATATATATATATATATATATATATATATATATAATAGAAACAAAATAACACGGAATCACATAATCACCGGTGCGATCATTTATTTCGACCATGTGGTCTCGTCAAGCATCACGGCGAGGTGATTACATTTTTGAAAATGAAAAAATAGAAATTCACACTCACCAATTCAATATACATATAGAGAGAGCGGCAACATATTTAATACACATCTTCAGAGAGGGGGATATGAACTATTTAAGGAGATATTACAGGATTTATAACGGAAGGCAATACAGTGAGGGGGAAGAGAGCAATATATATATAGAGAGAGGGGGAAATTGTATGATTTACTACTGGCGGTATCTAGGGGGTTGGGAAGGTAGTTAATGTATCTCATAAAAAGGTCAGCCTGTCTAGGTCCACCTTCAACCGCATAACCCCCAACCTAGGGGGCCTAGACAGGCTGACCTCTTTTTCAGATACCTCAATTACCTTCCCAACCCTCTAGATATCGTCCGTAGTAAATCATACAATTTCCCCCTTTTTCTATCTCTATATATTGCTCTTTTCCCCCTCACTGTATTGCCTTCCGTTATAAATCGTGCAAACATCCCCCTCTCTATATACATATATTAAATATGTTGTCACTCTCTTCCACCTACATTTACGTCTTAAATAGCCCATTTCCCCCTCTCCTTAAATATGCTGTAAACAATAACCTCAAACTCCCCCAAATAATTGGGGATTATAAACCTGGTTACCTATACGGTACCGTAAAAATCCATGAACCTTACACCCTTCTCCGTCCCATAATTTCTCAAGTCACTACCTAAATATATCAATTAACCAAAATAATTAATTAACTAATAACTCCTTATTTACCAAGTAAATACAGTGTAAAATCCACCCATGATACTCAACAAACAAAAAACAGATAATAAAATTACAACTTCAGTTGAAAAAAAGGAAAGAAAATGGAACAAGAAAATGGAACAAGAAAATGGAACAAGAATCCCCACGGAACTTACATACCGCAATTTGACTGAAACACTAAATGGACCATTCGGACAATTGGAAAAAAAATGTTTATGTCTTATCAAGAAAAAACACTTAATAATGTTTGCCTAAATTAAAATATGCTGCCTAAATACACACACACACAATATAAATATAAATATATATATATATGTGTGTGTGTGTGTGTGAGAGAGTTTGTGTTTGTGTGTGTTTGTGTGTGTGTGTGTGTGTCTGTGTGTGTGTGTGTGTTTATATGTAAAAAGGTGTAATTGTTGCAATACACATTCCTTCGGGGGGACCCGATAACATAAAACAAAACATAACGATAGAGACAATGACGTGCTCGAGAAACTCTGTTTCATTATTCTTCACCACCAGCTGGTGTAAGTTGGATATACATATATATATATATAATTAAACATTTCTTTGTTAGCAAAAATCCTTTGGCATTATAGTTCTTTCCCTTGTCTTACGAAGAAATCTCTTTCTTTACGTTGATGGCGGTTGATTTTCGAATCTACCCAACGTAGGTTATATTCACAAAATCAGGCAGAGTGATTTACCTTGCAACCTAGAGGGAAACACGACAATACGTTCTGTAGCAGTCTGCTCCTGGAATCTAAATGTTGAAGATAGGGAATATAAACAGTCATTCTGTTTAAATAACGACTGTTAAAAGATGAAAATGTAAACAAAGTCATTCTGTTTACATTAAAAAGGTTGAAAGCAGGAAATCTCAACAGTCATTCTGTTTACATAAGAAAGGTTTAAGGGAATCAATATAAACAGTCATACTGTTTACATAATAAACGTTGAAGGCAGGAAATATTGAAAAAAGTCATTCTGTTTACATAATAAAAGTTAAAGGCAGGAAATATTTTTTAAAAAGTCATTCTGTTTACATAATAAAAGTTGAAGTTAGGAAATATTTTTAAAAGTCATTCTGTTTACATAATAAGCGTTGAAGGCAGGAAATATTGAAAAAAGTCATTCTGTTTACATAATAAAAGTTGAAGGCAGGAAATATAAATAAAGTCATTCTGTTTACATAATAAAAGTTGAAGGTAGGAAATATAAAAAAGGTAATTCTGTTTACATAATAAATGTTGAAGGAGGAAATATTTTCAAAAAAGTCCTTCTGTTTACATAATAAAAGTTGAAGGTATGAAATATAAAGAAAGTTATTCTGTTTACATAATAAAAGTTGAATGTAGGAAATATAAAAAAAGTTATTCTGTTTACATAACAGAAGTTGAAGGTATGAAATATTCAAAACGTAATTCTGTTTACATGATAAAAGTTGAAGGTTGGAAACATTTTAAAAAATCATTCTGTTTACATAATAAAAGTTGATAGTAAGAAATATAAAATAGTCATTCTGTTTACATAACAAAAGTTGAAGGTAGGAAATATTTTAAATAGTCCTTCTGTTTACATAATAAAAGTTGAAGGTAGGAAATATAAAAAAAGTCTGTCTGTTTACATAATAGTTGAAAGTAGGAAATATAAAAAAATAATTCTGTTTACATAATAAAAGTTGAAGGTAGGAAATATAAAAAAAAGTCGGTCTATTTACATAATAGTTGAAAGTAGGAAATATAAAAAAATAATTCTGTTTACATAATAAAAGTTGAAGGTAGGAAATATAAAAAAGTCATTCTGTTTACATGATAAAAGTTGAAGGCAGGAAATATACAAAAAAGTCATTCCGTTTACATAATAAAAGTTGAAGGCAGGAAATATATAAAAAGTGATTTTGTTTACATAATAAAAGTTGAAGGTAGGAAATTTTAAAAAGACATTCTGTTTACATAATAAAAGTTAAAGGTAGGAAATATTTTAAAAGGTCATTCCGTTTACATAATAAAAGTTGAAGATAGGGAATATGAAAAAGTAATTCTGTTTACATAATAAATGTTGAAGGTAGGAAATATTAAAAAAATACAATCTGTGTACATTATAAAAGGTTAAGGTAGTAAATATTTTAAAAGTCATTCTGTTTACATTATAAACGTTGTTGGTAGGAAATATTTTTTAAAAAGTCATTCTGTTTACATAATAAAAGTTGAAGGTAGGAAATATTTTAAAAAGTCATTCTGTTTACATAATAAAAGTTGAAGTATGAAATATAATAAAGTCTTTCTGTTTACATAATAAATATTGAAGGTTGGAAACATTTTAAAAAATCACTCTGTTTACATAATAAAAGTTGAAGGCAGGAAATATAAAGAAAAGTCATTCTGTTTACATAATAAAAGTTGAAAGTAGAAAATATATAAAAATAATTCTGTTTACATAATAAAAGTTGTAGGTAGGAAATATAAAAAAGTCATTCTGTTTACATGATAAAAGTTGAAAGCAGGAAATATACAAAAAAGTCATTCCGTTTACATAATAAAAGTTGAAGGCAGGAAATATATAAAAAGTCATTCTGTTTACATAATAAAAGTTGAAGGTAGGAAATTTTAAAAAGTCATTCTGTTTACATAATAAAAGTTGAAGGTAGCAAATATTTTTTTTAAAGTCATTTTGTTTACATAATTAAAGTTGAAAGTAGGAAATATTTTTTTAAAGTCATTCTGTTTACATGATAAACGTTGACGGTAAGAAATATTTTAAATAGTCATTCTGTTTACATAGTAAAAGTTGAAGGTAGGTAATATAATAATAGTCATTCTGTTTACATAGTAAAAGTTGAAAGTAAGAAATATTTTAAAAAGTCATACTGTTTACATGTTAAAAGTGTAAGGTAGGAAATATTTAAAAAGTCATTCTGTTTACATAATAAAAGTTGAAGGTAGGAAATATTAAAAAAGTCATTCTGTTTACATAATAAAAGTTGAAGCTATGAAATATGTTTAAAAAGTCATTCTGCTTACATAGTAAAAGTTGAAGGTATAAATATAAAAAAAAGTCATTCTGTTTACATAATGAAAGTTGAAGGTATGAAATATTTTAAAAAGTCATTCTGTTTACATAATAAAAGTTGAAGGTAGGAAATAATTTAAACAGTCAGTATGTTTACATAACAGAAGTAGGTTGGAAATATAAACAAAAGTAATTCTGTTTACATAATAAAAGTTAAAGGTAGGAAATATTTTAAAAAGTCATTATGTTTACATAATAAAAGTTGAAGGTAGGAAACATAAAAAAGTCATTCTGTTTACATAATAAAAGTTAAAGTTAGGAAATATTTTTAAAAGTCATTCTGTTTACATAAAAAAAGTTGAAGGTATGAAATATTTTTTTAAAAGTAATTCTGTTTACATAATAAAAGTTTAAGTTAGGAAATATAAAAAAGTCATTGTGTTTACATAATAAAAGTTGAAGGTAGGAAATATTTTAAAAAGTCATTCCGTTTACATAATAAAAGTTGAAGGCAGGAAATATTTTTAAAAGTCATTCCGTTTACATAATAAAAGTTTAAGGTAGGAAATATTTTTAAAAGTGATTCTGTTAGCATAATAAAAGTTGTAGGTAGGAAATATTTTAAAAAGTGATTCTGTTTACATAATAAAAGTTGAAGGTAGGAAATATTTTTAAAAGTCATTCTGTTTACATAAAAAAGTTGAAGGTAGGAAATTATTTAAACAGTCAGTATGTTTACATAACAGAAGTTGAAGGTATGAAATATAAAAAAAGTCATTCTGTTTACATAATAAAATTTAAAGGCAGGAAATATTGAAAAAAGTCATTCTGTTTACATAATAAAAGTTAAAGGCAGGAAATATTTTTAAAAAGTCATTCTGTTTACATAATAAAAGTTGAAGTTAGGAAATATTTTTAAAAGTCATTCTGTTGAAGGCAAGAAATATTGAAAAAAGTCATTCTGTTTACATAAAAAAAGTTGAACGCAGGAAATATAAAAAAAGTCATTATGTTTACATAATAAAAGTTGAAGGTAGGAAATATAATAATAGTCATTCTGTTTACATAATAAATGTTGAAGGAGGAAATATTTTCAAAAAAGTCATTCTGTTTACATAATAAAAGTTGAAGGTATAAAATATAAAGAAAGTTATTCTGTTTACATAAAAAAAGTTGAAGGTATGAAATATTTTTTAAAAAGTCATTCTGTTTACATAATAAAAGTTTAAGTTAGGAAATATAAAAAAGTCATTGTGTTTACATAATAAAAGTTGAAGGTAGGAAATATTTTAAAAAGTCATTCCGTTTACATAATAAAAGTTGAAGGCAGGAAATATTTTTAAAAGTCATTCCGTTTACATAATGAAAGTTGAAGGCAGGAAATATTTTAAAAAGTGATTCTGTTTACATAATAAAAGTTGAAGGTAGGAAATATTTTTAAAAGTGATTCTGTTTGCATAATAAAAGTTGTAGGTAGGAAATATTTTAAAAAGTGATTCTGTTTACATAATAAAAGTTGAAGGTAGGAAATATTTTTAAAAATCATTCTGTTTACATAAAAAAGTTGAAGGTAGGAAATTATTTAAACAGTCAGTATGTTTACATAACAGAAGTTGAAGGTATGAAATATAAAAAAAGTCATTCTGTTTACATAATAAAATTTAAAGGCAGGAAATATTGAAAAAAGTCATTCTGTTTACATAATAAAAGTTAAAGGCAGGAAATATTTTTAAAAAGTCATTCTGTTTACATAATAAAAGTTGAAGTTAGGAAATATTTTTAAAAGTCATTCTGTTGAAGGCAAGAAATATTGAAAAAAGTCATTCTGTTTACATAAATAAAGTTGAACGCAAGAAATATAAAAAAAGTCATTATGTTTACATAATAAAAGTTGAAGGTAGGAAATATAAAAAAAGTCATTCTGTTTACATAATAAATGTTGAAGGAGGAAATATTTTCAAAAAAGTCATTCTGTTTACATAATAAAAGTTGAAGGTATAAAATATAAAGAAAGTTATTCTGTTTACATAAAAAAAGTTGAAGGTATGAAATATTTTTTAAAAAGTCATTCTGTTTAGATAATAAAAGTTTAAGTTAGGAAATATAAAAAAGTCATTGTGTTTACATAATAAAAGTTGAAGGTAGGAAATATTTTAAAAAGTCATTCCGTTTACATAATAAAAGTTGAAGGCAGGAAATATTTTTAAAAGTCATTCCGTTTACATAATAAAAGTTGAAGGCAGGAAATATTTTAAAAAGTGATTCTGTTTACATAATAAAAGTTGAAGGTAGGAAATATTTTTAAAAGTGATTCTGTTTACATAATAAAAGTTGTAGGTAGGAAATATTTTAAAAAGTGATTCTGTTTACATAATAAAAGTTGAAAGTAGGAAATATTTTTAAAAGTAATTCTGTTTACATAAAAAAGTTGAAGGTATGAAATATTTTTTAAAAAGTCATTCTCTTTACATAATAAAAGTTTAAGTTAGGAAATATAAAAAAGTCATTCTGTTTACATAATAAAAGTTGTAGGTAGGAAATATTTTAAAAAGTGATTCTGTTTACATAATAAAAGTTGAAGGTAGGAAATATTTTAAAAAGTGATTCTGTTTACATAATAAAAGTTGAAGGTAGGAAATATTTTTAAAAGTCATTCTGTTTACATAATTAAAGGTGAAAATTGGAAACATTTTAAAAAATCATTCTGTTTACATAATAAAAGTTGAAGGTAAGGAATATTAAAAAGTCATTCTGTTTACATAATAAAAGTTGAAGGTACGGAATATTAAAAAGTCATTCTGTTTACATAATAAAAGTTGAAGTTGGGAAATATTTTTTAAAAAGTCATTCTGTTTACATAACAGAAGTTGAAAGTAGGAAATATTTTTAAAAAGTCATTCTGTGTACATAAAAAAAGTTGATGTTTGGAAACATTTAAAAAAATCATTCTGTTTATATAATAAAAGTTGAAGGTAAGAAATATAAAAAAGTCATTCTTTTTACATAACAAAAGTTGAAGGTAGGAAATATTTTAAATAGTCCTTCTGTTTACATAATAAAAGTTGAAGGTAGGAAATATAAAAAAAGGCATTCTGTTTACATAATAAAAGTTGAAAGTAAGAAATATAAAAAAATAATTATGTTTACATAATAAAAGTTGTAGGTAGGAAATATAAAAAAGTCATTCTGTTTACATGATAAAAGTTGAAGGCAGGAAATATACAAAAAAGTCATTCCGTTTACATAATAAAAGTTGAAGGCAGGAAATATATAAAAAGTGATTCTGTTTACATAATAAAAGTTAAAGGCAGGAAATATTTTTAAAAAGTCATTCTGTTTACATAATAAAAGTTGAAGTTAGGAAATATTTTTAAAAGTCATTCTGTTGAAGGCAAGAAATATTGAAAAAAGTCATTCTGTCTACATAAATAAAGTTGAACGCAGGAAATATAAAAAAAGTCATTATGTTTACATAATAAAAGTTGAAGGTAGGAAATATAAAAAAAGTCATTCTGTTTACATAATAAATGTTGAAGGAGGAAATATTTTCAAAAAAGTCATTCTGTTTACATAATAAAAGTTGAAGGTATAAAATATAAAGAAAGTTATTCTGTTTACATAAAAAAAGTTGAAGGTATGAAATATTTTTTAAAAAGTCATTCTGTTTACATGTTAAAGGTTGAAGGTAGGAAATATTTTAAAATGTCATTCTGTTTACATAACAGAAGTTGAAGGTAGGAAATATTTAAAAAGTTATTCTGTTTACATAATAAAAGTTGAAGGTAGGAAATATTAAAAAAAGTCATTCTGTTTACATAATAAAAGTTGAAGGTATGAAATATGTTTAAAAAGTCATTCTTTTTACATAGTAAAAGTTGAAGGTAGGAAATATAAAGAAAAGTCATTCTGTTTACATGATAAAAGTTGAAGGTAGGAAATTATTTAAACAGTTAGTATGTTTACATATCAGAAGTTGAAAGTATGAAATATAAAAAAGTCATTCTGTTTACATAATAAAATTTAAAGGTAGGAAATATTTTTAAAAGTCATTCTGTTTACATAATAAAAGTTGAAGGTCAGAAATATAAAAAGAAGTAATTCTGTTTACATAATAAAAGGTTAAGGTAGAAAATATGTTTAAAAAGTCAGTCCGTTTACATAGTAAAAGTTGAAGGTAGGAAATATTTAAAAAGTCATTCTGTTTACATAATAAAAGTTGAAGGCAGGAAATATAAAAAATGTAATTGTATTTACATAGTAAAAGTTGAAGGTAGGAAATATTAAAAAAAGTCAGTCTGGTTACATAATAAAAGTTGAAGGTAGGAAATATAAAAAAAAGTCAGTCTGGTTACATAATAAAAGTTGAAGGTAGGAAATATTAAAAAAATCATTCTGTTTACATAATAAAAGTTGAAGGTAGGAAATATAAAAAAAAGTCATTCTGTTTACATAATAAAATGTTATGGTAGGAAATATGTTTAAAAGGTCATTCCGTTTACATAGTAAAAGTTGAAGGTAGGAAATATTTAAAAAGTCATTCTGTTTACATGATAAAACTTGAAAGCAGGAATTATAAAAAAAGTCATTCTGTTTACATAATAAAAGTTGAAGGCAGGAAATATAAAAAATGTAATTGTATTTACATAATAAAAGTTGAAGGTAGGAAATATTAAAAAAAAAGTCAGTCTGGTTACATAATAAAAGTTGAAGGTATGAAATATTTAAAAAAAAGTCATTCTATTTACATAATAAAAGTTGAAGGTAGGAAATATAAAAAAGTCATTCTGTTTACATAATAAAAGGTTAAGGCAGGAAATATTTTAAACAGTAATTCTGGTTATGTTACATTCCAATGAAAATTATCGCCACGAAAAGTCTATTAAACTCTGTTCGAAAGCCGAAAATAATACGAAAACTTTCTCAGGAGCATACGAAAGTTTTTCGGAAGAGCCGGCCAAGGCTCGTCTCGTAAAATCGATACACAGTTCTTACTATCTTTTTAAACAATTTATATTTAACACTGTTCTTTTTAAACAACTTTTCTCTTTTTAAATATTTCTTTTTTAAAACATATTTACTTAAACCCTGTTCTTTTTATACACCTTCTGTTTAAAAACATTTGGTACACTTTTCTTTTCTTTTTTTAAACGTTACAGTCTTTCTTTTCATTTTTCAAATGAAAATGTTCCACAAAAAGTTTCCTCACATATTTTCTTCTTCGTCTACCGGTCGTCGTCGTACTCTGTGTCGTTGCTCCATTACGTCTCTGGCCGTGATAGATTTTGGTGGCCTTTATTCTGTGGGCAAACTTTATTTTGAGGCAGGAGACAAAACTCGGAGACAAGTTGTTTTTTTTCAGAGAGAGATTAAATTTTTTATTCGATGTCTTGGTTGTGGAGGGGTTTCCATCCATTCGTCTCTTCCATTCGTTTTATTCATACCTTTCGTTGTGGGGTGCGACGGATGCACGGGGATATATGTCAGATCTCATTCGAGATCCAAACCCTAACTCTTTAGCCCATTTTCTCATGGGTCCGCTTGCTTTCAGGACAAGCGACTACATGGTTGGACTAATTGCTTTCACTTCCAAAGCGTTCTCTCTTTAAAAACTCTAGTTTTTGAGAAAACAAATGATGTAACGGACACTTGCCTCGCATCAGCCAATCAGACACGACATTCAACAATCGTACCATATCTGACCTTCCCTGACCCGAGATTCCCTGTGTCGGTGCCGAATTTGTAACTTATTTATGGGTTGACAAAAATGATTCACTCATTACAATCACCTCCAGTGCATGTCAGCTTAACCCGCACTGATTGTCTCAACTGACCCCAGCCATAATTCATACTAGCTAACTTAATCGTTTCCAAAGATATGCCCCCCCCCTCCATAATATAACACACCTTCCTCTCTTATCAGAAAAAAGCAATCCAGGATTTTTTTTTAAACCTATCCCCGGGGGCTGATCAAAATTGGGTACACAGCGGAGCTAACATCATCTTTATCCAGCCGGAATTTCCTTCGGTACAATATGACACTGTTACTGGGATGTAAGAAAACAATTACATCTTACGATCGTCAGAGTCAACAATAGTACACACTCAGTGTTCACCTGGCCTCACATCTGCCCGACCATCTTTCCCCGAATTGCCCGTATGTTATCTGTCGGTGCCCATCTCACTCTCACACATATTCATTGAATCATCGGTATACGACCGATTGCTACTTAAAAATAACTCCCGCACATTATTGGATATAGGGGAACTAAAACAGAAACCCCTTTCATTAACATGTAAACTTAAATGGTCAGCCTCCAAGGTCTACGTGATGTACCGTCCTTACATCACTTGCTTATCCGGACCATACATTTCGGACACCTCAGTGCCCCCGGCGCGAATGTCCGAGAACAATCACCCGTGTTTCTACCTCCCAGCCCTTTTTATTAAACGAGGATGTCCCTATCCCATGGTTCTAACTAGTCGGTACGGCAGCAAGGTGAAATGTCACATCGAATCATCGCCGCTCCCGGAACACGCCGAGTGACCAAAACTAGGCCCAACTTATACACTAAAGTTAATCAACACCCGGCACCTCCTTTTAAAATCGATCCCCTCCATGGTTCCATCTGCTACCGACGCGCGCACCCGAGTTATACCACACTCCAGCTTGACTCCAATCCCCACTGGTGTTGAGCGGACACCAATTCCATGCGTTCCCTTCCGGTGGCCCTATCTATGCGGTAAAGGGGTGGGGGATTTTCTCAGCACACATGTCGGCAACATTTAAAATACAAAAAGATTGGACCACAATTGCAAAGTTTAAAATTTATATAACTTTCATACAATCTATCGGTGTAGCTGGGTACAAACCTAGGTCACAAAAAACAATTTCCATAACTGACCACCGCCCTTTTTCGTGGTCCCTCTGAATGGCCAAACTTCCACCATTCCCTCCCTGTCCGCAACTTCACACATGCGGCACGAACGTTTTGTTCAATCTTGCCAAGCCAAACTGCTGCTCTCCAAATAGAGCCGTGCGACCGAACCAACTGATCACCGCCTTCGTGGTCCCACAGAATGACCATACCTCCGTCATTCCACCCCGTTCGCACTTTTTAACGTATGCAGGCTTTACCACAAGCCTCGCCACTACCTATGGGTACTCTATACAAGAGAGGATTCGAGCAAACGCCGGGAATCCTTCACTGACTTTCCAAGCCTGTACATACTCTGTACACGGGGGGTTTCCCGAGAAAAAATACAACCCTGCCTAAGGGTTTCCACAACCTGACCCAAACCGACTCTCACTGTCGCGAACTTCCCGAACCTAATCAACTCAATCGCCCGGCTGACCCAAACTTATATCCATTGAATTTTCTGCTTTTTTTAATCTTTTTCTTAACTTTGTTATAGCATTCTCGCTTACTCGACTGACCTCTCCAAACAAGATTCATTTAAAACAACAACAAAAATCAAAATTGGAACCGACAGAACGAATGGAAAACCCATCTTCACAATGCAAATTATACAGTAAAACATACAACACAAACTTTACATCAATAAAATTCCTAAAAAAAAAATTACATTTTTTCTTTTTCTTTAATCAAACAACCCAAGGAAAAAACAATTGCCCACAATACAACATAATTCAAATAAATTTTTTTTTAAAAACAGCGCCCGACACCATAACGGGTTGATATGTCGTCAATCTTCAACCCGGGCAGCGCCGAGTGTCCATGCTGGTTTTAGCAGTCGTCAGTCTCAAGCTACACGAACGGAGAACAATGGCCGCCTCTCTGCGCCTTCTCTCTTTTCTCTCTCTCTTTCTCTTTCATCCTCACTCTCTCTCTCTTTTTTTTCACTTCAACAATCATGAAACGAAAAAAACATATACCAAAATCACTTGTCTCTCTCTCTCTTCTTTCTTGCTCTTTTCTTTCATTCTCTCTCTCTCTGTTTTTTTTTTCCTTTTTTTCTCCCGTCTGCGCCGTCGTCCACCCCAGCACATTAAAACCATTTTTTTAAAAAACAGCCAAACATTTAACACAAATTACACAAATGGATGTCCCCCCCCCCCCCCCGGGTCTAACATATAAGTCAATCAAAACAGAATTCTCAAATATACAACAAACAGTTAACAAGTACGTATTTGTGTATGCAATGATTTCTTTCCCTTTTTTTTGGCTTTCAACACGGCATATCGCCCTTTTTTATTACCAATACTGTCTCAATTCTACTTCTCAATTTTCAACAATCACCGATAACGTTATACAATCATTTCTTTTCTTCTTTTTTTTGTCTTTAAACAAGGCATATCGCCCATTTTTTTATTTTACCAATACTGTCTCAATTCTACTTCTCAATTTTCAACAATCGTTCCATATCTAACCTTCTCTGACTGTGTCGGCGCCGAATTTATAAGATTGTTATGGTTTGACAAAAATGATTCACTCATAACAATCCCCTCCAGTGCCTGTCAGCTTAACCCACACTTATTGTCTCAACTGACCCCAGCCATCATTCATACAAGCTAACTTAATCGTTTCCAAAGATATGGGGGCCCCGCTATCATATAACATTTACATAATAACGGTTTAAGGCAAAAAATATAAACAGTCATTCTGTTTACGTAATTAACATAAAAGACAAGAAAATATTTTAAAAAAGTAATACTGTTTACATAATAACGGTTTAAGGCGAAAAATGTAAACAAAGTCATTCTGTTTTCATAAAAAAGATTGAAGGAATGAAATATAAACAGTCATTCTGTGTTAATAATAAAGGTTGAAAACAAGACATAAAAACAATCATTTTTTTCACATAAAACGGTTAAAGACAGAAAATATAAACAGTTTTTCTATTTACATAATAAAGTTGGAAGGCAAAGCCTATATAAACAGTCATTCTGTTTACCTAAGGTTCAAGGCAAAGCATATATAAACAAAGGCATTCTGTAAAGATAATACAGATTGATGGCATGAAATATAAACAGTCATTTTGTTCACATAATTAAGGTTGAATATTCTTTTAGTTTTCTTCTTGTCTTATCTGCTAACTTCTAAATTGTGTAGACGGGGCGAGATGTCGATCTTCTGTCTCATTTTTAGAGACGCAGTCTTAACTTATTTGTCTACATCTTTGGACAATTTCGTCCGCTTTCTCTCACGACGATCTTGTTGCTTTCAGCTCCCATGACGGACTGATTATTTCCCGTTTTCGACAGCAACAAGTGACGTCACCGTCCTTTGTCCTGTCATACAGATCATAACCAGAGCTGGCCTGACCTTTATTGAACCTCAACTTTTGAAGTCGGCCAGGTTTCACCAGTTGTTATGACTTTTAGGAATACAGGGCCCCTCATAATATAACAGAAAGCAAGAAATATTAACAGTAATTCTGTTTACATAATAAAGGTTGAAGGTAAAACATATATAAACAAAGACATTCTGTAAACATAATACAGATTGAAGGCATAGAAATATAAAAAGCCATTCTGTTTACATACTAACGGTTGAAGGCAGGAAATATAAACAAAGTTGTTTTGTGTACATGATAAAAGTTGAATGCAGGAAATATAAACAAAGGGGTTGTTTTTACATAATAATGGTTGAAAGCAGAGCATATATAAACACGTCATTTTCTTAACTCAATTTAAGGCAGGAAATATAAACAGTCATTCTGTTTGCATAATAAAAGTTGAAGGCAAACAACATAAACAAAGTCATTCTGTTTACATAATAAAGGTGGAAGGCAGGAAATATAAACTAAGTCATTCTGTTTACATAATAAATGTTCAAGGCAGGAAATATAAACAAAGTCATTCTGTTTACATAATAAATGTTCAAGGCAGGAAATATAAACTAAGTCATTCTGTTTACATAATAAAAGTTGAAGGCAAAAAATATAGACAAAGTCATTCTGTTTACATTATAAAAGTTGAAGGCAAACAACATAAACAAAGTCATTCTGTTTACATAATAAATGTTCAAGGCAGGAAATATAAACAAAGTCATTCTGTTTACATAATAAAAGTTGAAGGCAAACAACATAAACAAAGTCATTCTGTTTACATAATTCAGGTTGAAGGCAGGAAATATAAACTAAGTCATTCTGTTTACATAATAAATGTTCAAGGCAAAAAATATAGACAAAGTCATTCTGTTTACATTATAAAAGTTGAAGGCAAACAACATAAACAAAGTCATTCTGTTTACATAATAAATGTTCAAGGCAGGAAATATAAACAAAGTCATTCTGTTTACATAATAAAAGTTGAAGGCAAACAACATAAACAAAGTCATTCTGTTTACATAATTCAGGTTGAAGGCAGGAAATATAAACTAAGTCATTCTGTTTACATAATAAATGTTCAAGGCAAAAAATATAGACAAAGTCATTCTGTTTACATTATAAAAGTTGAAGGCAAACAACATAAACAAAGTCATTCTGTTTACATAATAAATGTTCAAGGCAGGAAATATAAACAAAGTCATTCTGTTTACATAATAAAAGTTGAAGGCAAACAACATAAACAAAGTCATTCTGTTTACATAATTCAGGTTGAAGGCAGGAAATATAAACTAAGTCATTCTGTTTACATAATAAAAGTTGAAGGTGGTATATTATGAGGGGCCCCGTATGCCAAAAGTGTGTAGGTTCACTGGTTTTTATTATGGGGGGTGAACTTAGTTCGAGTTCGGTGCAGATCAAAAGTACATCTATTTTGGAACAAATGCATTTGTCATCGAGATGACTAAGTCCGAAAAATCATAACAATTGGTTAAACCTGGCCAACTTCAAAGGGTTGAAGTTCAATAAAGGTCAGTCGAGTTCTGGTGATGATCTGTATGACAGGACAAAGGACCATGACGTCACTTCTTCTTTCGTGAGAAACTAAGGTTTAAAAATTAGTTACGAGTTTTGAGTTTCGGATGCTTCCTTGGTCTTTTGGCTAAGATCAAAGTGTAGTATCTGTTCCCACTGTCCTGTGCAGTTATGGGAGGTTAACCCCCTCCCAGGCTTCGCCTCCCCTCTTTGGGGAGGAGTAAGTTTATTGCTTACTGTCTGAGGCGCCCTGCCCAGGCAATTTTTTAATAAACTCCGTACTCTTCCTCTAGAGTACAAATTCCCACCTTCCGACCTTGTGTCACATTCTACTTTATGGGACGTAGATAAATAGGAGTTACGAGTTTTGCAGCGAGCTAAACGGTCGACCTATCTGGTAGGTCCCGAAATGAAACAGAAGTGCTCAGGAAGTGGGGGCAGGGAATCGAAAATGTAATCGTTCGTCGTAATGGCTGGATCTCTTAGAGAAATCCCCGTCGCATGCCCCAGCAGGAAGAATGAATGAGTGAATCGAGGAACGAGATGACAGAACCCTTCCACAACGAAGCGGAATAAAACATAGAATCTCTCTCGAAATCTTTGTCTTCGGGCGTTTTTGTCTCTCGTACATGATGACAGAATTTGCCTACAAAACAGATACACCACTACGATCACGAGCCAGCAACGGAGATGAGTGTGCCAGCAAACCCACGACCAACAGTGAAGCAGAAATCCGTTAGGTAACTTTTGGGGGCATAAAATTTTTTGGGAGTCCTAATCTGTAAAACTGAAAGAACTAAAAATCGAAAGAAAAGGGTGAACAATGCTGAATTTGATATGTCTACTGAACAATGTTTAAAATGTTTTTCAAAATCATAATACGAAATGATACGAAATCCCTCGGAAGCGCCGACCAAGGCTCGTCCCACAAAATCGATCCAAATTTCTTAATATCTTTTAAACAACGGCACCAAAATGAGATTGCATTACGCATATTAAAATTAAAGTCTCTTACGCTTCTAATAATACGAAAGCACTACGAAACGTCTAGAAGCGTTTTCAACACTTTTTTAACTCTCGTTTTTAAGGCGTTTTACAAAATACTTCTTAAACACTTCTCGTTACCGAAACCTTAGACGAAATGTTTTCAAACTTTTTTAACTCTCTTCTTTAAGGCGCTTTTGGGCCTTTAAACTGCCAGTCCTTGTAATCATAGTTTTTAAGCATTTTACTTATTAAAACATTGTTCTTTTTAAACATAGTTCTTTTTAAATTCTTTTCTCGTTAAAACATATTTTCTTTCCAAGATTTTTCTTTTCATTAATCATTTTTCTTTACATTAATCATTTTTCTTTACATTAATCATTTTTCTTTAAATTAATCATTTTTTTTACATTAATCATTTTTCTTTACATTAATCATTTTTTTTACATTAATCATTTTACTTTACATTAATCATTTTTCTTTACATTAATCATTTTTATTTACATTAATCATTTTTCTTTACATTAATCATTTTACTTTACATTAATCATTTTTCTTTACATTAATCATTTTTTTTTACATTAATCATTTTTATTTACATTAATCATTTTTATTTACATTAATCATTTTACTTTACATTAATCATTTTACTTTACATTAATCATTTTTATTTACATTAATCATTTTACTTTACATTAATCATTTTTCTTTACATTAATCATTTTTTTTACATTAATCATTTTTCTTTACATTAATCATTTTTTTTTTACATTAATCATTTTTCTTTTCATTAATCATTTTACTTTACATTAATCATTTTACTTTACATTAATCATTTTTTTTTACATTAATCATTTTACTTTACATTAATCATTTTACTTTACATTAATCATTTTTCTTTACATTAATCATTTTTCTTTTCATTAATCATTTTACTTTACATTAATCATTTTTCTTTACATTAATCATTTTACTTTACATTAATCATTTTACTTTACATTAATCATTTTACTTTACATTAATCATTTTTCTTTACATTAATCATTTTTCTTTACATTAATCATTTTACTTTACATTAATCATTTTACTTTACATTAATCATTTTACTTTACATTAATCATTTTTCTTTACATTAATCATTTTACTTTACATTAATCATTTTACTTTACATTAATCATTTTACTTTACATTAATCATTTTTTTTACATTAATCATTTTTCTTTACATTAATCATTTTTCTTTTCATTAATCATTTTACTTTACATTAATCATTTTTCTTTACATTAATCATTTTACTTTACATTAATCATTTTTCTTTACATTAATCATTTTACTTTACATTAATCATTTTTCTTTTCATTAATCATTTTACTTTACATTAATCATTTTTCTTTACATTAATCATTTTTTTTACATTAATCATTTTTCTTTACATTAATCATTTTTCTTTACATTAATCATTTTACTTTACATTAATCATTTTACTTTACATTAATCATTTTACTTTACATTAATCATTTTTCTTTACATTAATCATTTTACTTTACATTAATCATTTTACTTTACATTAATCATTTTACTTTACATTAATCATTTTTTTTACATTAATCATTTTTCTTTACATTAATCATTTTTCTTTACATTAATTATTTTTCTTTTCATTAATCATTTTTCTTTACATTAATCATTTTTTTTTACATTAATCATTTTTCTTTACATTAATCATTTTACTTTACATTAATCATTTTACTTTACATTAATCATTTTTCTTTACATTAATCATTTTTCTTTACATTAATCATTTTACTTTACATTAATCATTTTACTTTACATTAATCATTTTTCTTTACATTAATCATTTTACTTTACATTAATCATTTTACTTTACATTAATCATTTTACTTTACATTAATCATTTTTCTTTACATTAATCATTTTTCTTTACATTAATCATTTTACTTTACATTAATCATTTTACTTTACATTAATCATTTTACTTTACATTAATCATTTTACTTTACATTAATCATTTTACTTTACATTAATCATTTTACTTTACATTAATCATTTTACTTTACATTAATCATTTTTTTTACATTAATCATTTTTCTTTACATTAATCATTTTTCTTTACATTAATCATTTTTTTTACATTAATCATTTTTTTTTACATTAATCATTTTACTTTACATTAATCATTTTACTTTACATTAATCATTTTACTTTACATTAATCATTTTTCTTTACATTAATCATTTTACTTTACATTAATCATTTTACTTTACATTAATCATTTTACTTTACATTAATCATTTTTCTTTACATTAATCATTTTTCTTTACATTAATCATTTTACTTTACATTAATCATTTTACTTTACATTAATCATTTTTCTTTACATTAATCATTTTACTTTACATTAATCATTTTACTTTACATTAATCATTTTACTTTACATTAATCATTTTACTTTACATTAATCATTTTACTTTACATTAATCATTTTACTTTACATTAATCATTTTTTTTACATTAATCATTTTTCTTTACATTAATCATTTTTCTTTTCATTAATCATTTTACTTTACATTAATCATTTTTCTTTACATTAATCATTTTACTTTACATTAATCATTTTTCTTTACATTAATCATTTTACTTTACATTAATCATTTTTCTTTTCATTAATCATTTTACTTTACATTAATCATTTTTCTTTACATTAATCATTTTTTTTACATTAATCATTTTTCTTTACATTAATCATTTTTCTTTACATTAATCATTTTACTTTACATTAATCATTTTACTTTACATTAATCATTTTACTTTACATTAATCATTTTTCTTTACATTAATCATTTTACTTTACATTAATCATTTTACTTTACATTAATCATTTTACTTTACATTAATCATTTTTTTTACATTAATCATTTTTCTTTACATTAATCATTTTTCTTTACATTAATTATTTTTCTTTTCATTAATCATTTTTCTTTACATTAATCATTTTTCTTTACATTAATTATTTTTCTTTTCATTAATCATTTTTTTTTACATTAATCATTTTACTTTACATTAATCATTTTACTTTACATTAATCATTTTTCTTTACATTAATCATTTTACTTTACATTAATCATTTTACTTTACATTAATCATTTTACTTTACATTAATCATTTTTTTTACATTAATCATTTTTCTTTACATTAATCATTTTTCTTTTCATTAATCATTTTACTTTACATTAATCATTTTTCTTTACATTAATCATTTTACTTTACATTAATCATTTTTCTTTACATTAATCATTTTACTTTACATTAATCATTTTTCTTTTCATTAATCATTTTACTTTACATTAATCATTTTTCTTTACATTAATCATTTTTTTTACATTAATCATTTTTCTTTACATTAATCATTTTTCTTTACATTAATCATTTTACTTTACATTAATCATTTTACTTTACATTAATCATTTTACTTTACATTAATCATTTTTCTTTACATTAATCATTTTACTTTACATTAATCATTTTACTTTACATTAATCATTTTACTTTACATTAATCATTTTTTTTACATTAATCATTTTTCTTTACATTAATCATTTTTCTTTACATTAATTATTTTTCTTTTCATTAATCATTTTTCTTTACATTAATCATTTTTTTTTACATTAATCATTTTTCTTTACATTAATCATTTTACTTTACATTAATCATTTTACTTTACATTAATCATTTTTCTTTACATTAATCATTTTTATTTACATTAATCATTTTTCTTTACATTAATCATTTTTCTTTACATTAATCATTTTACTTTACATTAATCATTTTTATTTACATTAATCATTTTTCTTTACATTAATCATTTTTCTTTACATTAATCATTTTACTTTACATTAATCATTTTTCTTTACATTAATCATTTTTATTTACATTAATCATTTTTCTTTACATTAATCATTTTACTTTACATTAATCATTTTTCTTTACATTAATCATTTTTCTTTACATTAATCATTTTTCTTTACATTAATCATTTTTTTTACATTAATCATTTTTCTTTACATTAATCATTTTTCTTTACATTAATCATTTTTCTTTACATTAATCATTTTTCTTTACATTAATCATTTTACTTTACATTAATCATTTTTCTTTACATTAATCATTTTACTTTACATTAATCATTTTTCTTTTCATTAATCATTTTTCTTTTCATTAATCATTTTTCTTTACATTAATCATTTTACTTTACATTAATCATTTTTCTTTTCATTAATCATTTTTCTTTACATTAATCATTTTACTTTACATTAATCATTTTTTTTACATTAATCATTTTTCTTTACATTAATCATTTTTCTTTACATTAATTATTTTTCTTTTCATTAATCATTTTACTTTACATTAATCATTTTACTTTACATTAATCATTTTTCTTTACATTAATCATTTTTCTTTACATTAATCATTTTTCTTTTCATTAATCATTTTTCTTTACATTAATCATTTTACTTTACATTAATCATTTTTCTTTACATTAATCATTTTTCTTTACATTAATCATTTTTTTTACATTAATCATTTTTCTTTACATTAATCATTTTTCTTTACATTAATCATTTTTCTTTTCATTAATCATTTTTCTTTTCATTAATCATTTTTCTCGTTAAACACAGTTTATCTCTTCAGTTTTTAAATTAGATTCAATTTAAACATTGTTCACTTTAAACATGGTTTTTTTTTAACATATCAAATTAAGCATGGTGCACTTTTTCTTTCTGTTTTAAACTCTTTCAATTTTAAACCGATTAGGACCCAAAAATATTATGCACAAAAAGTTACCTTACATTTTTTGCTTTTGTCGTCTATGCCGGCGGTTTCGTTGTGTCTCTGGCCGTGATCGATGCTGGTGGTCTTTGATCTGTAGATAAACTTTACAAACAGGCAGGAGACAAACTCTGAGACAATTTTTCCTCTGAGAAAGATTCGATTCTTTTATTCTACCTCTTGTTTTTTGGAGGGGTTTAACCATTCGTTCGCTCGATTCTCATTCATACTTCTCGCTGTGGGATGCGATGATGCACGGGGATTTCTGCTGGATCTCTTCGAGACCCAGCCATTACGACGAGCGACTACATCTTCGACGTTAACGCTATCACTTCCAAAGGCGTTCTCTTTTTGGTAATCTTAATACCCCTTTTCCACTTGAAAACACATAGAGTGGTCGACCGTTCGGCTTGCTTCCAAAACCCAAACTCCTTCAAAAACCTTCGTTGCTCACAAAGAAGGAGTGACGTCACAGATTCACACGTGCGGCAGTCATGCAAAAGCATTTCCCTCACTCATGTTTTCTGACCCGAGAGTGTCGGCGTCGAATTTGTAACTTTGTTATGGTCTTTCAAAAACATGATTGACTCATAACGGTCCCCTTCGGTGCATGTCAGCTCGACCCGCACTCATTGTCTTCATTTGACTCCAGCCATAATTCACACTAGTTGATTTAATCGTATCTAAAAATATCGGGCTCCATCCATAATATAACATAAGCAGTCATTCTGTTAATATAATAAAGGTTGAAGGCAAAAATATAAACATAGTCATTGTGTTTCCCGTATAAAGGTTGAAGGAAAGAAAATATTAATAGTCATGACGTTTACATAATACAGGTTTAAAACAAAAAATTTAAAAAGTCATTCTGTTTACATTTATTTGACATTTTCTCGCCTCGAGCTCCCATAGCGGACTCTCTAAGATGCCGATATTTCGACAACAAGTGACGTCATAGTCCTTTGTCCCGCGTCATCAAATCAGATCACAGCACTCAATATTGTCATATCTTTGACCCTTGACCCCAGATGTCTCATGCCGGCCAAATCACTGTCAGCATGTTAGTGATTTCGGTACAAGTCATCTCTGAGAATCAGATTTAACCTTTCAAACACTTGCCATCTCCACCTGCACTTAATTCGCGAACTCTACTTCAGTCATAATCCACACTTGCCAACTTAAACGCTCTTTTAAAATATAGGGCCCCCTCATAATCCAACAAACGAATGGAAATATAAACAGTGATTCCGTTTACATAATAAAGGTTAAGGCACGATATATACACTGTAAATCTGTTTGCATATACCATGTCTAAAACAGGTAATAAAAAAGTCATTCTTTTTACATAATAAATATGGAAAACAGTAAATATGAACAGTCATCCGTTTACATAATAACAATAAAAGGCAGGAAACATGTAAGAAATTCTTCACGATTACATAAATGTTGAAGGCAGGTAAATATGAACAGTCCATCTGTTTACATAAAACAAGTTGAAGAACGTAAATATGAACAGAGTTATTCTATTTACATAATAAAAGTTGAAGGCAGCAAAAATAAGCAAAGGCATTATGTTTACATAATTAAGGTTGAAGGCAAGAAAAATAAGCAAAGGCATTATGTTTACATAATAAAAGTTGAAGGCAGAAAAAATAAACAAAGTCATTCTGTTTACATAATAAAGGTTGAAGGCAGGAAAAATAAACAAAGTTATTATGTTTACATAATAAAGGTTGAAGGCAGGAAAATAAAACAAAGTAATTATGTTTACATAATAATGGTTGAAGGCAAGAATAATTTTTAAAAGTCATTATGTTTACACAATAACGGTTGAAGGCAGGAAAAATAAACAAAATCATTCTGTTAACATAATAAAGGTTGAAGGCAGGAAAAATAAACAAAGTCATTCTGTTTACATAATAAAGGTTGAAGGCAGGAAAAATAAACAAAGTCATTCTGTTTACATAATAAAGGTTGAAGGCAGGTTACACAAAATTATTATGTTTACATAATAACGGTTGAAGGCAGGAAAAATAAACAAAGTCATTCTGTTTACATGATAAAGGTTGAGGGCAGGAAAAATAAACAAAGTCATTCTGTTTACATAATAACGGTTGAAGGCAGGAAAAATAAACAAAGTCATTCTGTTTACATGATAAAGGTTGAGGGCAGGAAAAATAAACAAAGTCATTCTGTTTACATAATAACGGTTGAAGGCAAAAAATAAACAAAGTCATTCTGTTTACATAATAACGGTTGAAGGCAGGAAAAATAAACAAAGTCATAATCTTATATTATGGATGCTTTTTGCATGACTGTCACACGTGTGGATCTGTGACGTCACTCCTTCTTCGTGGGAAAGTAAGGTTTTTGAAACAGTTGGGGCTTTGGAAGTGAAAGCGGCTAGTCGACGATGTAGTCGCTCGTTGTCATGGCTTGATCTCGAAGAGATCCAGCAAAGATCCCCGTACATCGTCGCATCCCACACAAGAGGTATGAATAAGAATCGAGCGAACGAATGGATAAACCGAGCCTCCAAATCCAAGACGTCTAATAAAAGAGTCGAATCTCTCTCTGAGGAAAAATTGTTTCCGCGTTGTCTCCTGCCTATCTATAAAGTTGTATCCACAGATCAAAGATCACCAGCATCGATCACGGTCAGAGATACGCAATGGAACCCGACGGTACCAACGGCGATCACAACCAGGCGACGAAAAAATGTAAGGTAACTTTTATGTGCTGCACATTTTTGGGGTCCTAATCTGTTAGACTTCGAAAGACTTAAAACTGAAAGAACTAAAACAGAAAGAAAACGAGAACAATGCTTAATGTAAAGTGTTAAAAAGAAGAAAAGTGTTTCGAATAAGTTGTTTGAGATACCATGTTTAATGAACTCTGTTTAATAGGAAAAAAGTTTTGAAAGGAAAGATGTTTTAACGAGTAAAGAATTTAAAATACAATGTATAAAAAGAACAAAATGTTTTAATAAGTAAAATGCTTAAAACGTAATGTTTAAAAGGACTGGCAGTTTAAACCCTTAAAAGTGCCTATTAAAAGTGCCTTAAAAAGGAGTGTTAAAAAGGTTTTAAAACGCTTCGAGACTTTTTATATGATTTCGTATTGCTTTCGTATTTTGAGAAGCGTGTAAGAGAGTTTAATTTTCAAGGACTATGTAACAATAGTATTTACATAATAAAGATTAAAGGCAGGAAAAATAAACAAAGTCATTCTGTTTACATAATAAAGGTTGAAGGCAGTAAATATAAACAAAGTCATTCTGTTTAAATAATAAAGGTTGAAGGCAGGAAAAATAAACAAAGTCATTTTGTTTACATAATAAAGATTAAAGGCAGGAAAAATAAACAAAGTCATTCTGTTTACATAATTCAGGTTGAAGGCAGGAAATATAAACAAAGTCATTCTGTTTACATAATAAAGATTAAAGGCAGGAAAAATAAACAAAGTCCTTTTGTTTACATAATAAAGATTAAAGGCAGGATAAATAAACAAAGTCATCTGTTTACATAATAAAGGTTGAAGGCAGGAAATATAAACAAAGTCATTCTGTTTACATAATAAAGGTTGAAGGCAGGAAATATAAACAAAGTCATTCTGTTTACAAAATAAAGATTAAAGGCAGGAAATATAAACAAAGTCATTCCGTTTACATAATAAAGATTAAAGGCAGGAAATATAAACAAAGTCCTTTTGTTTACATGATAAATGTTGAAGGCAGGAAATATAAATAAAGTCATTCTGTTTATACAATAAAGGTTGAAGGCAGGAAATATAAACAGTCATTCTGTTTACATAATAAAGATCAAAGGCAGGAAATATGAACAAAGTCATTCTGTTTACATAATAAAGATTAAAGGCAGGAAAAATAAACAAAGTCATTTTGTTTACATAATAAAGAGTAAAGGCAGGAAAAATAAACAAAGTCATTCTGTTTACATAATAAAGGTTGAAGGCAGTAAATATAAACAAAGTCATTCTGTTTAAATAATAACGGTTGAAGGCAGGAAAAATAAACAAAGTCCATTTTGTTTACATAATAAAGCTTAAAGGCAGGAAATATAAACAAAGTCATTCTGTTTACATAATAAAGGTTGAAGGCAGGAAATATAAACAAAGTCATTCTGTTTACAAAATAAAGATTAAAAGCAGGAAATATAAACAAAGTCATTCTGTTTACATAATAAAGATTAAAGGCAGGAAAAATAAACAAAGTCATTCTGTTTAAATAATAAAGGTTAAAGGCACGAAAATATAAACAGTCATTCTGTTTACATAATAAAGATTAAAGGCAGGAAATATAAACAAAGTCATTCTGTTTACATAATAAAGATTAAAGGCAGGAAAAATAAACAAAGTCATTTTGTTTACATAATAAAGATTAAAGGCAGGAAAAATAAACAAAGTCATTCTGTTTACATAATAAAGGTTGAAGGCAGTAAATATAAACAAAGTCATTCTGTTTAAATAATAAAGATTAAAGGCAGGAAATATAAACAAAGTTCTTTTGTTTACATGATAAATGTTGAAGGCAGGAAATATAAATCAAGTCATTCTGTTTATACAATAAAGGTTGAAGGCAGGAAATATAAACAGTCATTCTGTTTACATAATAAAGATTAAAGGCAGGAAATATAAACAAAGTCATTCTGTTTACATAATAAAGATTAAAGGCAGGAAAAATAAACAAAGTCATTTTGTTTACATAATAAAGATTAAAGGCAGTAAAAATAAACAAAGTCATTCTGTTTACATAATAAAGGTTGAAGGCAGTAAATATAAACAAAGTCATTCTGTTTAAATAATAACGGTTGAAGGCAGGAAAAATAAACAAAGTCTTTTTGTTTACATAATAAAGCTTAAAGGCAGGAAATATAAACAAAGTCATTCTGTTTACATAATAAAGGTTGAAGGCAGGAAATATAAACAAAGTCATTATGTTTACATAATAAAGATTAAAAGCAGGAAAAATAAACAAAGTCATTCTGTTTACATAATAAAGATTAAAGGCAGAAAATATAAACAAAGTCATTCTGTTTACAAAATAAAGATTAAAGGCAGGAAATATAAACAAAGTCATTCTGTTTAAATAATAAAGGTTGAAGGCAGGAAAAATAAACAAAGTCATTTTGTTTACATAATAAAGATTAAAGGCAGGAAATATAAACAAAGTCATTCTGTTTACATAATTCAGGTTGAAGGCAGGAAATATAAACAAAGTCATTCTGTTTACATAATAAAGATTAAAGGCAGGAAAAATAAACAAAGTCCTTTTGTTTACATAATAAAGATAAAAGGCAGGATATATAAACAAAGTCATCTGTTTACATAATAAAAGTTGAAGGCAGGAAATATAAACAAAGTCATTCTGTTTACATAATAAAGATTAAAGGCAGGAAATATAATCAAAGTCATTCTGTTTACATAATAAAGATTAAAGGCAGAAAAAATAAACAAAGTCCTTTTGTTTACATAATAAAGATTTAAGGCAGGAAATATAAACAAAGTCATTCTGTTTACATAATAAAGGTTGAAGGCAGGAAATATAAACAAAGTCATTCTGTTTACATAATAAAGATTAAAGGCAGGAAATATAAACAAAGTCATTCTGTTTACATAATAAAGATTAAAGGCAGGAAATATAAACAAAGTCATTCTGTTTACATAATAAAGATTAAAGGCAGGAAATATAAACAAAGTCATTCTGTTTACATAATAAAGATTAAAGGCACGAAAATATAAACAAAGTCATTATGTTTACATAATAAAGATTAAAGGCAGGAAATATAAACAAAGTCATTCTGTTTACATAATAAAGATTAAAGGCAGGAAAAATAAACAAAGTTCTTTTTGTTTACATAATAAAGATTAGAGGCAGGAAATATAAACAAAGTCATTCTGTTTACATAATAAAGGTTGAAGGCAGGAAATATAAACAAAGTCATTCTGTTTACATAATAAAGATAAAAGGCAGGAAATATAAACAAAGTCATTCTGTTTACATAATAAAGATTAAAGGCAGGAAAAATAAACAAAGTCCTTTTGTTTACATAATAAAGCTTAAAGGCAGGAAATATAAACAAAGTCATTCTGTTTACATAATAAAGGTTGAAGGCAGGAAATATAAACAGTCATTCTGTTTACATAATAAAGATTAAAGGCAGGAAATATAAACAAAGTCATTCTGTTTACATAATAAAGATTAAAGGCAGGAAAAATAAACAAAGTCATTTTGTTTACATAATAAAGATTAAAGGCAGGAAAAATAAACAAAGTCATTCTGTTTACATAATAAAGGTTGAAGGCAGTAAATATAAACAAAGTCATTCTGTTTAAATAATAACGGTTGAAGGCAGGAAAAATAAACAAAGTCATTTTGTTTACATAATAAAGCTTAAAGGCAGGAAATATAAACAAAGTCATTCTGTTTACATAATAAAGGTTGAAGGCAGGAAATATAAACAAAGTCATTCTGTTTACAAAATAAAGATTAAAGGCAGGAAATATAAACAAAGTCATTCTGTTTACATAATAAAGATTAAAGGCAGGAAATATAAACAAAGTCATTCTGTTTACATAATAAAGATTAAAGGCAGGAAATATAAACAAAGTCATTCTGTTTACATGATAAATGTTGAAGGCAGGAAATATAAATCAAGTCATTCTGTTTATACAATAAAGGTTGAAGGCAGGAAAAATAAACAAAGTCATTCTGTTTACATAATAAAGATTAAAGGCAGGAAATATAAACAAAGTCATTCTGTTTACATAATAAAGGTTGAAGGCAGGAAATATAAACAAAGTCATTCTGTTTACATAATAAAGATTAAAGGCAGGAAATATAAACAAAGTCATTCTGTTTACATAATAAAGATTAAAGGCAGGAAAAATAAACAAAGTCCTTTTGTTTTCATAATAAAGCTTAAAGGCAGGAAATATAAACAAAGTCATTCTGTTTACATAATAAAGGTTGAAGGCAGGAAATATAAACAGTCATTCTGTTTACATAATAAAGATTAAAGGCAGGAAATATAAACAAAGTCATTCTGTTTACATAATAAAGATTAAAGGCAGGAAAAATAAACAAAGTCATTCTGTTTAAATAATAACGGTTGAAGGCAGGAAAAATAAACAAAGTCATTTTGTTTACATAATAAAGCTTAAAGGCAGGAAATATAAACAAAGTCATTCTGTTTACATAATAAAGGTTGAAGGCGGGAAATATAAACAAAGTCATTCTGTTTACAAAATAAAGATTAAAGGCAGGAAATATAAACAAAGTCATTCTGTTTACATAATAAAGATTAAAGGCAGGAAATATAAACAAAGTCATTCTGTTTACATAATAAAGATTAAAGGCAGGAAATATAAACAAAGTCATTCTGTTTACATGATAAATGTTTAAGGCAGGAAATATAAATCAAGTCATTCTGTTTATACAATAAAGGTTGAAGGCAGGAAAAATAAACAAAGTCATTCTGTTTACATAATAAAGATTAAAGGCAGGAAATATAAACAGAGTCATTCTGTTTACATAATAAAGGTTGAAGGCATGAAATATAAACAAAGTCATATTGTTTACATAGTAATGGTTGAAAGTGTTACATAGCGGCACCAAAAACCAAACATTTGTTACGTTATCAATGATGAACATCATCGCCACGAAAGTCTATTCTTATTATTAGATCAGAAATTGGGGGCATGAAATCTACATATTTTAAGGTAACACGAGCAATTCTCAGAAATTCAGACATAATACTCCCGTAAAATATATACACAGCGCTAGTACTATTTTTATATGGCATTCGCACGATACGAAAAGGGAATGAATTTCTTTTATCAAACAGTTTATAGATAAATATATATGAGATTCTCTTAAACGAATAACCGGTCTTTTGCAATGGGAGAATTTTCTTTTAAATGTGAATTATTCTCTTTTGATTGAAAAACACTCTTTCATTTTTTTACGAAATAGTTTGTTAATACCGAATTGTAAGCGTGCATAGGGTTAGGGTTAGGGTTAGGGTTAGGGTTAGGGTTTCATTCTTCACATTGTTCGTATGGCTCAGTGCGAGGTCGATAACATATAGATATTGCTGGAGTGAAGACTAGTTTATCGAAGGCTTCAGTTAAACAGACTTTATATTGACATGGATAATTACAAGGTGAAATAGCTTTACCTCAGCCTAGGAGGTTATGTATTCGCTCGAATTTGCCTAAATGTTTGCTTGCATACGACCTAGCGACTACATCGCTTGACCAATTGTCACCAAATTTAGTCGAAATATCGATCATGATCTCACTAAAGACTGATTTAATTTTGGTATATCTAGGTCAAATGTTACGGTCGAAGTCACGGAAAAGATGAAAGGTCAACCTTGTCGATACTCGATTATTTGTAATAATGATTCATCGCTTATCGAGGCCCAAAGGCCACTCGAGGATAAGAAGTTTCAGAGTCGATTTTTCCTCAAGAGCAGAGTCATCCATGAGAATCTCACGATTGAAAGACACGAGCTCAGTCGTAACTGGATTAAATGAAACAAGCCATTTCGTACCCCAATCCACAACTGATCCCAAGTCAACTTCTAGATCAGCTGCATTTTTCGACTGATCCGAGAGAGAGAGAGAGAGAGAGAGAGAGAGAGAGAGAGAGAGAGGCGAGAAGCAACACCAGAATAGAAAATGGTATCATCAGCATAGATGTTAATTTTCTGAACAATATTCTCTGGAAGAACATTTATATAAAGAAGAAACAGTATTGGGGCCTAGAATAGAGCTCCGAGGAACACCAGCATTGATAGGAAAAGAGAATGAAGAGACACCGTCCAAAGTTACTCGCAAGTTTCGATCAGAACGAAACAAGTCACCGCTTATTGAGGCCCAAATGACCACTCGAGGATAAAGGTTAATGAGTTTGTCAGGTGGACGGTGAGACACCATTGTAAGGATTAGTAACAATGATTATAAAAGATCAGAATTTGATTATTTAAGAGGACGGCTCAACAAGACTTACAAAGTACCATGTTGTTGTCAGCTGGGAAGCAAACCTGCAGTATTGTGTTCCACAGTCGAGTAGTCCATTGGAAAGAAACTTTGCTAATGAAAGTTCCGTTTAGTTTTAAATCGGATAACTTCGGAAATACTTCAATACAATGTGAAGAAGTAAGACCCTGTTAAGACTTTGGCCTACCCTCACGTTGTCAGAGGTAGGTATGCAGTCTCACGACTGCTATTTATCTACGTCCCACACTGTAGAATGTGACACAAGGTCGGAAAGTGGGTATGCACTCTAGAGGAGGAGAGCTCCTAGTTGTGGGACCTAGATAAATAGGAGCTCTCCGTACTCTTCCTCTAGAGTGAAAATTCCCACCTTCCGACCTTGTGTCACATTCTTAGCCAAAATGACTTTTATAATACTAGAACTCTGATTTTTATTACTTGTTTCTCATTATGACGTCATCATTATGACGTCATTATCTCATAATTGTGTAATTTTAAAAATAAAATGCCGTACGTAAATTGGCTACTTAACCTTTCTTATTTAATGAAACATTTGAGTTTTACCACGTAGATCTGTCGGAAGTAGGAAGTGTGTGGGTGTGTGCGTGTGTGTGTGGGTGGGTGTGTGTGTGTGTGTGCGTGTGTGGGGGGCGTGCGTGTGTGTGTGTGGATTTTGAGTATAACAAAATGGTCAGATAAATTTCAGAGGAAATATTATTTTTAAGCGAGTGAAAAAAATAGAAAATTGCTAAAGATTTTCCTTATGGCCTTATCATCTGACCCTCTAAGAGGAAACGTCAGAATGATAAATAAATAAAAAACTCGAATGAGAAAAACTAAGAAAATCGAATGAGATATGACAGGGAAAATTGTTTCAGTGGGAGAAATCAAGTGAGAGGAAAAAAAATCACCCGCCCGTTTCATTGATTAAAAATAATGTTTCCTCTGAGATATATATATATATATATATATATATATTTCAAAAGAAACATTATTTCTTTATATATATATATATATATATATATATATATATATATATATATATATATATATATATATATATATATATAAAAGAAATAATGTTTCTTTTGAAATATATATACATATATATATAACAAATATTGTTTTAAATCAAATTCTATGCTATAAGATTTTTTGTTCAATAAATGAAAACAATATAAATCAAATATTTCGGCCAACACAGGCCTTCATCAATAAAAAAAACTTCTACCATCAAATTTGGTTTTAAAAACGATTTCTAATATTTTTCATTCAACAATGTTTTCCGGTGTAGAAATATTGGATCTATTACCTATACACACGTGACAATTGTTTTCTTTACATAAATCAAGACATAAACAACAGTCTCCAGTTATACACTAGAAGAAGTCGGCTGTCTTCGGCGTTCGGCGTTTTAGCTCGACAGTGAAGAAAAAAGGGAAAAACAATGTCTGTAATTCATTGATGAAGGCCTTATTTAGTCGAAATATTTGATTTATATTGTTTTCTTGTTTTCGTTTATTGAAAAAAATCTTCTAGCATCGAATTTGGTTTTAAAAATGATATCTCATATTTTTCATTCGACGATGCTTTCCGATGTAGAAATATTTGATCTGATATATATATATATATATATATATATATATATATATATATATATATATATATATATATATATATATATATGAGGTAAAATGCACGATATATCATAAAATGAAAAGCCGTGAAAGACATTATGTGTGAAAAACACAAAGGCAAATAAAAAAAATTAATACAGGAAAAAATCATCAAGAAACGAGATTTTACCGGTTTGGTTTGGATCAACGAGCATCTTTAGAAAAAGTAAAGATTCTAAATTTATTCGATAACCGTAAAAACATAGGAAAAAGAAGAACGCACAACGGGATGTTATTGTCACGTAATGAGGGTCCACGTCCCCACCGGATCAGGTGTCAACAAGGAGGTGTTGGTGTGATGTTTTGGGCTGAAATCATTCGTAATGAGCTGGTAGGGCCATTCAGAGTCGCAGATGGAGTGAAAATGACCGCCAAATTCTACATTGACTAAGGAACATCTTGTACCCTGGCACAAAAAGAAGAATTTGTCATTCCGGAAACAGATGGTATTCATGCATGCTAATGCACCGTCTCCTGCTGCAATGATAGCCACTGAATATTTGGAGAGTGTTTTTGCCAGACATGGGAAAATAATGCAATTGCCAGCCTGTTCTCCAGATTTAAATCCCATCGAAAATCTGTTCAGCATCTTGAAAAGGAAGATTTACTCCGGAGGTCAGCAGTACATCTCCAAGGATGACCTCCAAGGATGACCTCTAAGGATAACCTCTAAGGATGACCTCTAAGGATTACCCCTTGAATGCTGTTCTGACTGCTGCCAAAGAAATTTCATCAAATGAAATCAAAAGTTTGACATCTTCAATGGACCAAAGGCTTTTTCTCTTGTTAATAAAAATGGCAATTATATACAATATTGGTTGTACTATGAAAGCATTTTAAAGATGTTTGCTCTGTATTATTGTTGTTCTCAAATTACATATTCCTAAAATAATCAATTTTTTAATTTTCCGTCACCACTTCACAATATTTGACACTTTAGCAATGATTTGCATATAAAGTTGGCACGCTGAAACAGGCTGCAAGTCATCAAAATGACTGCCATTTGTTTACTATTGCGCAGATTAGCTTAGAATTTTAGATCTGCGCATGTGTTAGTGTTGCCATATAACGTTTCACTAATTTTTATTAAAAGCTATCAATTTGCATATAATTCTGGCACGTAGTGTATATATAGAGAGGGTGATTTTTAATTAATTCATTCATAAGTTAATTTTTGTATGTATAGATTTCTTACCTAATTAATCTATAAATTAATTTTTGCGTGCACAAAAGGACGCAAATAAGTAATTTATTAATTAATTCATTAAAAAATCTATATATACAAAATTTAATTCATGAATTATTTTTTTTTTAAATCTATATATACACAAATTGATGACACGTCTGATTAAGGGCGAATTAAAATGCAGTCTTCTGCATATTCTTTAAAATTAACCGCTCAGGGTAGCGACAAAAAATAAAAACGCATCGGTATACACCGGTCGACTATCGCCAGCAAAACAAATGTTTTAAAGCCATCGTATATATATATATATATATATATATATATATATATATATATATATATATATATATAGTAAGCAATGAAAATATATATGACAATCAAGCTACACAGACGCTCCCTGACAAAAATAACTCCATGCATTTAGCCTGACGATTCCCCCCGGGGATGAAACACAGGAGCCTCTGTGTAACTTGATTGCCATATATATATTCATTGCTTACTACCTAGCTCTACTTACGTATCGAGCACTGTTGAAGTAAATACTGAAAACTGACACATAAAAAATTATATCTCCTTATAATATTTTATGTGGATACATGAAGTACTAATATATATATATATATGTATATATATATATATATATATATATATATATATATATATATATATATATATATATATATATTTTCTAGCATGCATAAGGTTGCGAGGGGGGGCAAGTAAAGTGTTACGAGTAGAAAGGTAGTCAAGGTAGTCAAGAAAAAGGAGGGGGTAATACATGGGAGGATAGTATCATGACGAACGAACTTATACTACACTACCCCTCAAATGAGGATGCCATAGCTCGGAGGATGGTTTCATGACAACAGAACAGATATTACAGTACCTCCCCCTCTAAAAAAGGAAGAGGGATATGCCCGGGAGGATGGTATCGTGACAATAGAACATATACTACCCTACCTCCTTTGAAAACAAGACGTATACTACACTACCCATTCAAAGGAGAACAGATACTACATTACTTCATCCCTGAATTGAGCTTTGAAAGATTAGTCTGATTAAATAAATTAATGGTATATTAATATATATATATATATATATAGTATAGTATAGTAATAAATAGTATAGTATAGTATATTAATAAATATAGTATAGTATAGTAATAAATAGTATAGTATAGTTGTTAGATAATGGTTTCGACGCATCTGGGTTTGACTTGCGCGAATTGGGCGGAGTCATTCCGTGCGGTTTGGTTTGGTGTGTTTTCCCACGGTGCGCGTCGACGTTGAGTAACCTTAAGGTTACGTGAGGTCAAAAGTTCAGATTGCACCTGGCGTGTTGACGACGAGATTTGAGACGAAAGTTCCGACCGTGGGAGAATTAAATCGGGATTGAATCAGATTTGACTTGGAAGCGAGAGAGTCAAGATCACCAAAAATGTAACTATACGAGAAAGATTCCGAATGACGGGAAATCTTAGAGCCAATTAGTAAATCTCAATACTCCTCTCTTTCTTGAGTTAATTAAGAAAATAACTAGTGAAGTTAGTTAGCGTAAACTCTCTCTCAATTAGCAACAGACTCGTTCAGGTCGGCTAATTGAAGTAGTAAATAAAGATGCTCTAATTAAAAACAGGAGAGACTTTGTGAACTTATTGAAGTGAGGGTTAGATTTTCAGCTAGCGAAGACAACAGCCCAAAAATGATAACACGCGGCGAGCGACGGCATCGGCGAGGACGGAGACAACATAGCAGCCCAACGGAGAATGGTTGCAGACGCAAACAATGGCTGCCGGCAGACAGTGACAACAAAAAAAGAAGCGCGCATAGTAGTGCAAATAGTTCTGACAGCCGGAGGCGAAACAGAGAAACGGCATCTCGTCCCATTTAGTAGCAATGCCGTTCGTACGAATAAACAGCGAAGTCGACGAGAACTAAAAAAGTTATTGGTGAACCGAATAACGAGTAATACAACATAGTAATAAATAGTATAGTTTAGTAATAAATATAGTATTGTATAGTAATAAATAGTATAGTATAGTAATAAATAGTATAGTATGGTAATAAATAGTACAGTATAGTAATAAATAGTATAGTATAATATAGTAATAAATATAGTATAGTATAGTAATAAATAGTATAGTATAGTAATAAATAGTATAGTATAGTAATAAATGTAGTATAGTAATAAAAAGTATAGTATAGTATAGTAATATATAGTATAGTATAGTAATAAAAAGTATAGTATTGTATAGTAATAAATATAGTATAGTATAGTAATAAATAATCTAGTATAGTATAGTAATAAACATAGTATAGTATAGTAATAAATAATCTAGTATTGTATAGTAATAAATATAGTATAGTATAGTAATAAATAATCTATTATAGTATAGTAATAAATATAGTATAGTACAGTATAGTAATAAAAAGTATAGTATAGTATAGTAATAAATATAGTACAGTACAGTATAGTAATAAAAAGTATAGTATAGTATAGTAATAAATATAGTATAGTACAGTATAGTAATAAATAGTTTAGTAAACTGAGCTTAATTTCATTTAGTTTCAGTTTCAAACAAACAGATACCAAATCTCCGTTAGTAATAGAAGTAGATATAAAATCCAGGGTTTAATCATTTTATGTTGTAATATTCATATTTCCATCATCATCCCAAGTGATTCCTATATATAACCTATCTTTATATTTGATGCAATGGCGTGCAGACACAGAGCGATAAAACGCTTCCCCCGGGCATTCAAATTGGAGGAGACATCATCTAATCATGTTCAAACTATCTACCTTTTTCATAATATTTCTCAGTACTCGGACTTATACTTGAGTCTTTGACGCATACGGTTATGTAGTTGATCCCGGGCATCACCAGGCCGTCACCAGACCTCTTCAGGACACTGATTTCATGTCTAAGTTGTTTATAGATAACTACTTATATTTAATATTATTATTATTATTATTATTATTATTATTATTATTATTATTATTATCATTTGTACTCACTATGAGTTCTCACACAGATCATCGTCAGTGATTGCTCACCGACAACAACCAGTGGTATTTCCTGGAGTCTGAGTGACAACAAGTCTCCCCAGATTTCCAGTATTCTTCACCTCTTTTCGATAACGATACGGTATCGCAACAGCCCCTTACCATTGATTTCTCGCTGGTAAGGACAATTGGTCTTCTCTGGGATTTGGGTGGCAATAAGTCTCCCCAAGATCCCAGCATTCTTTGCACTTTTCCAGTGGAGGTCTGGTTTGTGCTGTCCCTCCTCGGTCTTCTCATCCTCCTCGACCCTTTACAAATATTTTGTCTGGTGTCAGCCTAGGCCGGCACCAGTTAAAATAAATAAATAAATGAAATATTTATTTTTAATTAATTAAAAAAAAAATTCTAATTTTTTTTTATTTTTTCCTTTTTTTCCTTTTAATTCCTTAATTTTTTTCCTTTTCTCTTTCCTTATAAAAAACGATAATTTGTAATTCTTTTTAATTTAAAAAAAAAATTGGGTGGGAGGAGCTTATAGTGTTTCTTGTAATTTCTGTTTCTTTGGTTCATTTTTGTGTAGTGATAGCTGAGGCCGGTGTAATTTATTGGGAAGGGGGGGATTATGAAGTGCTGTTTCTTGCAGTTTCTGTTCCTTGGCTCTTGTTGTGGTGTTCTTCGTGTGGTTTTGTTTTCTCCGTTGTAAATTCTTTGTGACTGGTTAGCCTTTGTAGCTTATGCGTGTTAGTTTCCGCATTCGAGGATTTTCCTTAAGATTGCAGCTGTTTTGATCATTGCCGTCCTTTGTATGGTTTCGATAGTCCCTTTGATTCCAATTTCTCCGTCTTTTCTCCAGGTTTTTTGGGATTGTTCCTAGTGCTCCTACGATTATTGGTATTATACTAACTTTCTTCATGCTCCATATTCCTTTCAGTTCTCTGGCTAGTTCTGTGTATTTACTTCGTTTTTCCGTGTCTTTGATCTTCATTCTGTAGTCTGCAGGACGGCGAAGTCTACGATTTTACAATATTTTTCCTTTTTGTCTATTATAATAACATCAGGTCTCCTTGCTTGTATGAGTTTATCTGTTTGCATATCCATATCCCAGAGGATTTTGTTTTTTTCGTTTTCCAGTACTGTTTCTGGTTTATGTTTGTACCATTTGTCTGCATATTCGAAATTCAATTGTTTGCACAGTTCCCAACACAATCATGTCTGTTCTTGTATTCTTTTTGAGCAAGTTTGCTACATTCACTTATTATATGATTCACTGTTTCGTCACTTTGTCCACACAGTCTGCATTTATTGTTTTCCTGGGTTTTATCTATTTTAGCTTTAATGTAGTTTGTGCTAATCGCATTGTTCTGTGCAGCCATGAGTAAAGATTCCGTTTCTCTGTTCAAGTTTCCTTTTCTTAAACATGTCCAACTATTTTCGTTTTTTACTTCTCTTGTGAATCTTATGAAGCGTCCATGTAGTTGTTTTTCTTCCCATTTTTCTTTTCTTGTCTGTTTGTGCCCAGATTCGATGCTTCCTGTGTTGTTCGTTGGGACGGTATCTTTTGCTGCGGTGATCAGCCTTTCTGTGTTCTGGTTTATGTATTTCTCTAGCTCTTTTTAAGTGTCGTCCACACAGTCTTCTATACTTACCAGTCCTCTCCCCCCTTCGTTTCTCTTCACGTAGAGTCTGTCTGTATCGTCTTTTGGATGTAGTGCGTTGTGCATAGTCATTAATTTTCTAGTTCTCTGATCAAGGTGGCTGAGTCTTCTTTAGTCCAGCTTATGAATGGTCCAGAATATCTTACTAGTGATACTGCCCAGGTATTTATTCCTTTGATTAGGTTTCTGCTATATAATTTTGTTTCTAAGAGCTTTTTTGTTCTTCTCAGGTATTCTTTTCCAATCTTCTCTTTCATTTCTGTTGATTTGATTGTGTCTGCTTTCAAAACTCCCAAATATTTATAGCTGTTTGTTCATCTAGCGCTCTCATCTGCTCTTGGTTGGGTAATTCCATGCCCTCAGTCGTCTCCAGCTTTCCTTTTTTAATCTCTAGCAATGCACACTTTTCGATTCCGAATTCCATTTGAATGTCTTGACTGAAGATTCTGGTCGTATTTATCAGCTTTTCCATTTCCTTTTTGCTTTTTGCAAATAGCTTCAGGTCGTCCATGTACATGAGATGGTTTATTCGTTGTTCTCTGCCTGTGAACTTGTATCCGGCATCACATTTCCTGAGTATGTAGTTGAGTGGCATCATGGCTATGATAAACAGTAGTGATGATAGGAAGTCTCCTTGGAAAATGCCTTTCTGTATTTTTATCCGTCAAGTATTGTCCTCCAGCTGTCAGTTCTAATCTCCATGTTTCCATTGCTTTCTTGATGAGATTAATAATTCTGTCGAGTATCTTGTACATTTTTAAACATTCAATTATCTATGCTTGAGGGATTCTGTCGTACGCTTTCTTGTAGTCAATCCATGCCATAGATATGTTCTTTTTCTTGCTTTTAACTTCTTTCAAGATCTTTTGATCTATGTATAACAGATCAAAAGATCCTGAAAAAAGTTAAAAGCAAGAAAAAGAACATATCTATGGCATGGATTATTATTATTATTATTATTATTATTATTATTATTATTATTATTATTATTATTATTATTATTATTTCATCCTAATCTCAACTTTTGGATGTTTTTAGTTGGACTTTTTCTTTTATCAACATCAACTCAATTGACCTTAGACATTTAAGGTGTACCTCAACACTTTCGCTGTTCCTAACAGGCAAACCTTTTGCAAAATTGGAAAATAAATTGTCTCGTCAATCTGTTTAAGCCATTTATGGTGGCGTTTCGTCATGGTTCCCAGTGTTCCAATTATAACGGGAATCACCTTTACTTCTTTACATTTCCATAGTCTAACTAATTCCAATTTTAGATCTTTATATTTATTGATTTTTTCGTGTTCTTTCTCCTGCACTCTGGTATCGAAGGGGCAGGTTGTATCAATGATTAAGCAAGTCCTCTTGTTTTTGTTTAGAAAGATTAAGTTGGGTTTTGAATGTTCAAGAACCTTATCAGTTTGTATGCGCATGTCCCAAAGAAGTTTGACATTGTCGTTCTCCTATTGCCCTTCTGGCTTATGCTGATACAACTTCTCATTGTGGTCCAATTCTTAAAGTTTGCATATATTCCAGTGTAATACCTGGGCGACTTTGTCGTGTCTCTATTTTTTATGCTGATGCTGTGCTAGCATTGGGCATTCATATACAATATGCGCTAAGGTTTCTTCCCTTTCATTACACAATCGGCATATCGGGGATTCTGAAGTTTTGTCAATGTAATGTTTGATGGATCTAGTGCGAGTGGTTATTATTATTATTATTATTATTATTATTATTATTATTATTATTATTATTATTATTATTATTATTATTAAGAGTGATTGCTCACTGATAATCACCGATGGTCTTCCCTGGATTCTGAGTGACAACAAGTCTCTCCACCTCTTTCGATAACTATTGCAAATGACTTTGCGTTATCACAACAGACGATTACCATTGATTTCTCGCTGGGATTTGGGTGGCAACACACCTCTCCATGGTCCCAGTCCTCTCCGCACTCTTCCCGTGGAGGCCTTGTTAGTGCTACTCGGTCTTTCCACCATCATTGATCCTTCACGACTATTTTGTGTAGTATAAGCCGAGGGTGTTTACACCACTTTTTTGGGGGGGGGGGTTAGTTTATGAAATTTCTTGCATTTTCTGTTCCTTGGTTTCATGTGGTGGTGTTCTTCCCGTGTTTTTGTTTTCTTCCTATTGCAACTTCCATGTGACTGATTAGCATTCGTAGCTTATGTGGGTTGGTTTCCGCATTCAAGGATTTTCCTTAAGATTGTAGCTGTTTTCATCATTGCCGTCATCCTAAGATTATTGGTATTATACTGATTTTCTTCATACTAAATATCCCTTTCAATTCTCTGGCGAGTTTCATGTATTTGCTTCGTCTTTCTGTCTCCTTCATCTTCACTCTGTGGTCTGCTGGTACAGTAAAATCTACGGTTTGGCAGGATTTTTACTTATTGTCGATCATTATGGCATCCGGTATCCTTGCTTGTATGAGTTCATCTGTTTGCACCTCCACATCCGAGAGGATTTTGTGATTTTCGTTTTCCAGTATTTCTGTCTCTGGTTTATATTTGTACCATTTGTCCATGTGTTCGAAATGTAGTTGTTTGCATAGTTCCCAGTGCTTTCCCCACGCAGTCGTGCCTGTTCTTGTGTTCTTTTGGACTAGTTTGCTGCATTCACTTATTATGTGATTTACTGTTTCGTCTCTTTGCCCACACAGTCTTCATTTACTGTTTTCCTCGGTTTTATCTATTTTAGCTTTAATGTAATTTGTCCTAATCGCATTGTTCTGTGCAGCCGTCAGTAAAGATTCCGTTTCTCTGTTTAAGTGTCCTTTTTTTAGCGATACCCAACTATTTTTGTAGATTTTTCTGTTTAAGTGTCCTTTTTTTAGCGATACCGAAACTATTTTTGTAGGTCTCTTCTCTTGTCAGTCTTATGAAAAGTCCATATAGTTGTTTTTCTTCCCACTTTTCTTGTCTTTTTGTTTCTGGGTTTCCGTGCTTCCTGGGTTGTTCATTGGGACGGTGTCTCTTTCTGTCGTGATAGGCCTTTCTGTGTCCTGGGTTATGTATTTCTACAGCTCTTTTTTGTCTTCCACACAGTTTTCCATACTTACTAGTCCTCTTCCCTCTCCGTTTCTTTTCATGTAGAGTCTGTCCATATCGCTTTTTGGGTGTAGTGCGTTGTGCATGATCATTAATTTTCTAGTCCTCTGGTCAAGATGGCTGTGTTCTTCTTTGGTCCAACCTATGAATGGTCCAGAGTATCTTATTAGTGATACTGCCCAGGTGTTTATTCCTTTTACTAGATTCCTGCTATATAATTTCGTTTCTAGGAGTTTCCTTGTTCTTCGTAAATATTATTTTCCAATCGTCTCTTTCATTTCTGTAGATTTGATGGTGTCTGCTTCCAGAACTCCCAAATATGTATAGCTATCCTGTTTGCCTAGGACCATAATCTCCTCTTGGTTGGGCAATTCCATTATTATTATTATTATTATTATTATTATTATTATTATTATTATTATTATTATTATTATTTACTCACTAGGAGTTCTCACACAGGTCATCAGTGATTGCTCACTGACAACCGGTGGTATTCCCTGGAGTCTGAGTGACAACAAGTCTCCCCAGATTTCCAGTATTCTCCACCTCTTTTCGATAGCCACCACAAATAAATTTGCAGTATCACAACAGCCGTTTACCATTGATTTCTCGCCGGCAAGGACCATTGGTATTTTTGGGGGTTTGGGTGGCAGTAAGCCTCCCCGAGGTCCCAGCAGTTTCTGCACTTCCAGTGGAGGTCTGGTTTGTGCTGTCCCTCTTCGGTCTTCTCATCCTCCTTGACCCTATGCAAATATTTTGTGTGGTGTCAGCCTAGACTGGTACTATTTTTTAAATTGTTTTTTATTATATATATATATATATATATATATATATATATATATATATATATATATATATATATATATATTGGGGGGGGTGGAGCTGATTATTTTTTATTTATTTATTTTGTGGGGTGGGGGTGGTGAGCTTATGGAGTTTCTTTGCTATTTCTGTTCATTGGTCCATTATTATTATTATTATTATTATTATTATTATTATTATTATTATTATTATTATTATTATTATTATTATTGCTTTTGTTGTTGTTGTTATAACTCTGTGTGTTTTTCAAATGTTTGCAAAAGTGGCAGTTAATAAGTTTAATGTTTTATTGCAGATGTAATTACATAAATAAATGTGCTAATATGCACTTTCTCATTATATCTGTTTGATATCAATTTCAATGTAGTGTAGTCAATAGTAGGTACATCAATGTATATGTTGTCGACATTTTGGACGGCATTTCAATATATATATATATATATATATATATATATATATATATATATATATATATATATATGGGTGTGTGTGTGTGTTCCTTTCAAAAGACGATCACTTTAAGACAGCTGCCTTTAAATAAGATTAATCTCTCGCTGATTTACCGAGTTTTGTACAACGGCCGTGTGGGCTAAGACGTTGGAATTTGAGTTTGAAATATAACTCGTGTTCCGGGGTCCGAGTGTGAATAATTCTTCTCTACACTGACGAGTCCTATTAGGATGAAACGTATACGTATGCAGATAAAAACAAATATTTATAATTATATATATATATATATATATATATATATATATATATATATATATATGTATATATATATATATATATATATATATATAGGCTACATGATTTACAAATTCTTTCGGAATGAAATTAATCCCTGTGTAGCTCACTTATCATAAGTATATTTCTATACTAGGCTCTACTTATATATTAAGGACTGTTGCCAGATACTGAAGTATATATATATATATATATATATATATATATATATATATATATATATATATATATATAAATAACAGTGCATCTGAAATATCGCTATTTATTTCTGACTAGCGATTTCTTCTTTATTTTATCCATTCAGCATCTTCTTTACACTAAAAAAAATACTTATTCCGACTAGGAAGAGTGTTAAATAGAGGCATTTTTCACTGATCACCTACATAGCTGCTGCTTACGTTATTAATGCATTAAAAATGTCTACATTACTTTGTATTTGTCGACTTTCATATAAACATCTGTTTTTGTTGGTCCGAAATATTAACATATTTGTTTATTACAAGTACCTGTAGCTCATAATAGTACAAAACTTCTGCTTTATGCTATTATTGTATTATTTTTTATGGGGATGGGTTAGGAAGGGCCTGTGGACGAGTGGTTATAGCACTTGTTTTGGGGCTGGACGACCCAGGTTCGATCCCATTCACGAATTTTCGGGTCTGAAAACTCCCTCTGTCCACCCAGCAGTAAATGGGTATCTGACTAAAACTCAGGGAAGGTTCAAGGCAGCGGAAGGAGAGGGATGGGCTCCGCCTTCCATATGATGTGCCCTAGACACGGTGATTCTTAACAAATCGCCGCCGCTACGGCCATGGGCAGTGTGCGATGTCGGAAACGACACTCGTGCGCGTCCAGGCTATGCGACCTTTACCTTTACCTTTTAGGTTAGTGTAGTATCGGTTCTGTTGTCATATGACCGTTCTCCCAGGAATTACCTCCTCTTTTTTATGAACGGCCGGCGTTACATTTGGTGCTATTCATCACCTAGACTTATCAATCCTCTTTCATTTATGTTTTTTTTTAAATCTATTTACATCATTTATTCCCCCAAAATGTGTTAATACTTCTTTCTTTTAAAATGTATACAAACAAACAAACAAGGAAGATCAACACTTTCAAAAGTAAATTGGACGTAAGGAACTATTCTACTTAAATATCCCCGGATGGTTTTGACGGTTTTTATTCACAAAAACATGTGCAATTTAATTGACGATGGGGAGTGGGATACTTAAAACACCCCAAAAAGTAAAGAAAAAGAAAATAAGCAAATAAAATGCTAGGTGTGAGGGGTTAGTAAGACACCTCCCAAGTCTGTTTACTTATGAGCTGCTTGCCGTTTTCCGGGTTGTTTTAGGAGCCAAAAACTCATGGCATGTGCTCTTCAGAATTATCTTATCTATTCCCTGCTTCTTTTGTTCAAGCTCGTTTTACTCATTGGTCTAGTGGTCTTCATCAATTCACTGTTTTGATACCTCATTGTAATACAGCTTCCTATTCCAGTAGCTTCTTTCCAAGAACCGCAGGCTTGTGGAACTCTCTTCCTGCTGACTGTTTTCCTCCTACCTATAATCTTGGTCTTTTCAAAACTAAGGCCAATATGAATCCCCTGTCTTTACGATACTCATATTTCGTGCTTGTTAGTCTTTTACATCAAGTGGCTTCATACCTTGTCTGGAGCGATTTCCATTTTTTTTTAAATATGTTACGATATAAACGCACCCAGACTTGGCGGGCAACAAACGGTTTGTATATTTCAACAAGAGAGAAAACCTTTAAATCAACAGTGCGATGTCAATTGCTTTTATGTTATAGGAAAAAGGATACACTTAGCATAAACTAATTATTGAAGGAATTTGTATTCTTTAACAAAAGAGGTTATTGCATATATGTAGTATTAGTTTTATTATTAAAACTGTTTTATACAGAAATCATTTTTTTTAATTAAATGTACAATATATTTTTATGCACATATTCAAATACTGATATATATATATATATATATATATATATATATATATATATATATATATATATATATATATATATATATATAGATGTGTGTGGGGGGGTGTAAAGGAGTAAGGCAACCAACATTTGTAAAAAGTTTTTTTCAAAATTTATTTATTATTTTGTTATTTTATCATTTTACAATTTTATATAACGCGTTTCAAGCGGTTGTCCGCTCTCATCAGATATGTAAATCAAATGGATTTACATATCTGATGAGAGCGGACCACCGCTTGAAACGCGTTATATAAAATTATAAAATGATAAAATAACAAAATAATGAACAAATGTTGAAAAAACATTTTACAAATGTTGGTAGCCTTACCCACTTACATATATACTTTTCTCTCGTTCACTGCACTAATACTGTCTTACCATCTTATATATATATATATATATATATATATATATATATATATATATATATATATATATATATATATATATATATATATTATGTGTGTATTTAGGCAGCACATTTTCATTTAGGCAAATATTATTGAATAACACGGAGTGTTTTTGCTTGATGAGACTTTTTTTATTTCTTCAATTTTTCGAATGGTTTATTTGGTGTTTTGGTCAAATTGCTGTATGTAAGTTCCGTGGGTTTCTTGTTCCGTTTTCTTTCCCTTTTTCGCGAGTACTTTTGATTTGATTTAAGTATACGTTTGAATCTTGAACGCGTTCAGAACGTAATAAATTCTTAACGGTGAAGCAATCAAACTTTTGACTCTTGCACACTCTTAGAACGTAATCACGCTCTCATGTAACATCTCAATATTATAGACGCTCATTTTAAGTTGTAAATTACTGGCCGTTATAATAATAAAAAAACTCAACAGTAAAGACATTTTTAAGAAACCAAAACTAACACGGCCTGAAGATGATTTGACGAATCAAATCGAAAGTACACAGAGGCTTCCGCGTTTCATCCCCGTAGAGAATCGTCAGGCTAAAATGCATGAAGTTTGTGTTGCCGGGTGTTTTTATATATACACGTCGTGTATAGTCTAGATAGTTAACCAATCAGATTCTTTGTTATTCTCTCCCACGGGTTAACGTTTCTATTAGCCAATCGTTGGGCTTCTCACAAACAAAGGTTCGATTGATTTTTTTTCTGTTGCTGTGTTTTTTATAGTGTGGCCCATCCCTGTTTCTTTGTTGTGTCGAAATAATGGGTGACCTTATTTTAACACGTGCTTGCTAATATTTCTATTCTGGCTTTTAGTTTAGCTTAGTTTTTGATTGATTTATTTATTTCTTAATTTATTTATTTATTTATTATGTATTGTAAACCTGAAATACATTTTATTCTGTATCAAATATATATATATATATATATATATATATATATATATATATATATATATATATATATATATATATATATATAAGCATCTCCTTCTTTGCGATAAACATTTTTGTTCTTGTTTAGCTCCTTATATCAAGTGGCTTCATGTTTTGTCTGGAGCGATTTCCATTTTTTTTTTTAAATGACCTAACTTGGTAAGGGGGTATACTAATTTACGATAGCAAAATGTGTTCCAACTCGTAAAATTTAGATAAATATTCTTCCAAATTTTGGGGACATTTATAGTTTACCGATACAGACGTGGTCCAAGATGGGGATCAAAAGAGGATAAGTGAATAATTCTTTCGAAAAAAGATCAAAATAAAACATTTAAAATTTTTCAAGTTGAGCTTGGGTTTACTTTCGGCAGTCTCATAACTCTCGCTTCCCTTATTTTGTCCTTTAGTCCTCACATTCCATGAGCGATGTTTCTGACAAAGGGGGAAGTATTGCTGTTTTCTGGATTAGAATCTATCCATATAACACTTATCGTTGGCTGAGATTTGACCTTCAGTGTTTTTTGTTTTTGAAGTAAATGTTATTCTGTATCATATATATATATATATATATATATATATATATATATATATATATATATATATATATATATATATATATATATATATATACCGTATTTCTTAATTGGGAGAGTTTTCCAGCAGAGTGCTCAATTATTAATGCAAAAGTAAAATTAACTAAATAATTAATAAGAGCATGATATTTATTAATATTAAATAAAGTGTTACAACAACATCCGGACCAAGGTTTCAGATCCGAGAAAATCGGACCTTCATCAGCGGAGTCGTATAGCTTAATGAGTGAGAACAACCGCCAGGAATTTCAAAATATTGTCCGTTGGAAAGATGGAACACTTTCAGATTTAAAATTGTCACGTGCGTGGAATATTCGTAGTCAGTTATGGATCAAAACAACAGCAACGCTGTACATCGAAAAAGTAAGAAATTAAATGGGAATAACGTTAACAGTTGGACAGATGGCATGTTTAAATTGTCACGTGCGTGGAATTACGTGGCCGTTATGGAAAGTATTTAAATTTAACTAATAGAGACGCTATATATCTTATCGAAAGTAAATGGAGATAACGTTAAAAATAATATATATATAGGCATTCCTTCTTTGCAATAATCATATTTGTTCTTGTTAGCTCCTTACATCAAGTGACGTCATGCCTTGTCTGGAGCGATTTCCATTTTAAAAAAACAAGCAAGTCAGTGCCTAAATGGGAATAGGGACTATTGATAAATGCATAGATAGTGTCCTCTAAGATAAAGAAATGTTATTGCGATAGAGAAAATACTGCCTCTGCGTTGTAAACTACTTCATTGATATTTTTTTATTTTGAAACGTGTCACGTTATTTATTTCTGTCATCGTTTAGAATAAGGTACTCCGTTTGTTTTTTTACGCAAAAGAGTACTTTAATATAAAATGTAAAATTTAATTCTATCCTCTTGTAGTCGTCGGGTACTCTTGTATACAACAATTACGTTTCAATGCATCTTTTTTTCACATAACGGGTACTTAGTACAAAAGTTTTGTATTTCTCCCCGCCATTTTCGACGAAAAGAGTACTTTAATATAAAATGTAGCAATTCACTATTTCATAGAAAAAGTACTTTAGCACAAAAATAATATTTCAAATTGTATTTTTTTACGAAGCGAGTACTTAGTACAAAAAATAACATATATTTCAGCTACTTTCGACGGTAAAGGTACCCTAATACAAAATGTAATATTTTATTCCGTAATTTTGTATAAAACGGGTACTCTTGTTACATAAGATAGCATTTAAATTGGTACGTTTTGACAAAACGGGTACTTAGTACAAAGGTTTTGCATTTCTCCCGCCATTTCTGACGAAAATAGTATTTTCATATCACTTTTAACAATTTAATTTTTTATGAAAAAAGAACTCTAATACAAAAAAAATAATATTTCAATTCGTCATTTTTTGATAAAAAGGGTACTTAGTAAAAAAAGTTTTGAATTTCTCCCGCCATTTTTGACGAAAATAGTACTTTAATATCACTTTTAATAATTTTCTTTTTTATGAAAAAAGCACTCTGATACAAAAAATAATATTTCAATTCGTTATTTTTTGACAAAACGGGTACTTAGTACAAAAGTTTAGCATTTCTCCCGCCATTTTTTACGGAAATAGTACTTTAAAATCACTTGTAACAATTTACTTTTTTATGAAAAGAGCACTTTGATACAAAAATAATATTTCAATGAGTCATTTTTTTACAAAAAGGGTACTTAGTAGAAAAGTTTAGAATTTCTCCCGCCATTTTTCACAAAAATGGTACTTTAATATCATTTGTAACAATTTAGTTTTTTTTACGAAAAGAGAACTCTGATACAAAATATAATATTTCAATGAGTCATTTTTTTACAAAAAGGGTACTTAGTAGAAAAGTTTAGAATCTCTCCCGCCAATTTTGACGAAAATGGTACTTTAATATCACTTGCAACAATTTACTTCTTTTATGAAAAGAAGAACTCTGATACAAAAAAGAATAATATTTCAATGAGTAATTTTTGATAGAACGGGTAATTAGTACAAACAATTAAAATACCTCTCAACTAATACAAAGTGTAAGATTTCACCCGCCATTTTTGTATTTAGTAGGTACTCCACTAGAAACTGTATAACGGGTGTTCTTAAGAGGCATCAATTCAATCTGTGCGTTTTGTGCTGGAAATCAGATTTTAATACGCCATTTTTAACTGAACGCGTATTTAGTAAAAAAAAATTGTCTTCGTCATTTTTGAACGGAAAATGACTTTAATACAAAATGTAACATTTCACTCCGTCTTTTTTATGGAACGAGTACACTTGTAGGCAAATAAGTTGCCTGTCGGCCTGATGCACAGACTTATAAAAAGAGACAAGTTTAGTATTTTACGTGTGTGTGTGTGTGTGTGTGTGTGTGTGTGTGTGTGTGTGTGTGTGTGTGTGTGTGCGTGTGTGTGTGTGTGTGTGTGCGTGTGTGTGTGAATGCCTCGCAGAAAAGATAATCAGACGAAATATCAAATAAGAATCACGAAATTTTCTGATTAAAAAACAAGAAAGAAAAGACGTCGGAGATTGAAATGCTTAAATGAAAAGACTTACATTAAAATTCCTTTTTTTCACCTTATCCGGCTTCCATAGTATTTGGGGATGTTATCAAAAGAGGATTTCGTGGACGAGTTTCAAAGATTGCATCAGCTTCTACTTCTACGGCTTTGTCGATAAAGCCAACGGTTTCTTTTTCTTTCTTTTCTTTCTTTTTCTTCTTCTTCTTCTTCTTCTTCCTTTTCTTTATTCCTTCTTCTTCTATTTTATTACTTCTTCTGCTGTTGTTATTTTCTTCTTTTCCATGAAAGACTCGGACAACAGGGACCCTTAAAATGTGGTTATAAGAAAGAGCGAGAAAGCACCAAAAAACAAAATGGCTGATAAAATAAGTCGCTGATGGCATAAATGATAACATTCGGAACCACTAGATGTGATATCGGTGATAACAGCCGTCGTCATGGAAATCTATGGCCGACGCTGCCAACCTCAGACACCCCCCCCCTACCCGACTCGAGGGAAGTGTGCACCCAAACATGTTGGGCGTGGAAGTGACGCTCTCGGCAGCGCTCTGGAGGCCGTCTTTGTATTATTTTGTTCCCTTAAAATGTCAGAAAAATGTATAAATTCGCTTTTAACACAAAATAAAAGCAGAACAGGTATTTTTAAGATGCGTCAATTCAATCTGCGCGTTTTGTGATGGAAACCCGATTTCAAACGTATATATTTTTGTTTCGGTATTTACTTCAACAGTGCTCAATACATGAGTAGAGCATAATAATTTGTTGCTTCTTTAGATAGAGCGGGCACAGACAATTCTAACTTTTTATATATTTAATTGCTGTCGTTGCTGCTGCTGCTGCTGGTGGTGGTGGTGGTGTTGAAGACGATGATGATGATGAGGAGGAGGAGGAGGGGGAGAAAGGGGAGGAGGAGGGGGCAAGTGAGCAAGCGAGTCAGCTTTCTGCATCGAGCTCACGAAGATCGTGCCTCAGGATTGCGTGGTCTGCACGAAGTCCTCCCCGTTAGCCGCCGCTATTCGTTAACCTGCAAGATTTCAGTTTTTACCCCCGACACCGAGGGCAGGATGGCTCAGTGGTTGCATGCAAAGTCGGAGAAGGTTTGGCCCTAGAACACACAGATGAATGACGCAGAAGCAAGTTTTTCACTCTCACTCCATTGATCTGCCGTTCCGCGCCTGACAACAGGCAGGGGCAGAGACGACCAGAAGACAACGGATCCTGATTACGACCCCATCCTGGATTTTCACCAGAACCTTGTTAACCGGGTATCTCTGACACTATCAAGTTTCCACAGCCGCTATCACAGTTAGAAAATGTTGGACTTTAGTGGTTCTGCTGCTCAGTTTGAAAATATGAATAAATTTGAACCTTGCCTGTTCACTTTCCATTCGTCACTTTCCTTAATTGGCGAGTGGGAAGGGGACAAGCAATGTTTCTTTGATAAAGTGTCTATTAGTAGAAATTATGGACGTGTTAAAAAAGTCATAGACACACACCGGTTATTGTAATAGATGTGGACACCGACACTTCGATGGTTATAATGTAAATAAAATATTTCCTTTGTACATATTTCGACTTTAATTTGCTGACGATAAGGCAATATTCATTTATTTATTTCCTATGAATCAGATAATCCTATTGTAGGCATTGGTTTCCCCGATATCTTTCTAGTAAAAATTATTTCTAGAAAGACATCTGGTACTTACAAAAAGGATCAGGTGAGGGTTGCCAACATCCTAAGTGAAAGTGTTTCTGTGGAACGAACTGGATTCGAACTTGGCACTCCAAGGTTGTCAGTCCAAGGTTGTCAGGCAATATGAAAAGTAAGAATGACAAATTCTATCCATTTTTTTTGACAACTTGTTAGGACAACCAAAACTGAAAAGTTCATGATGATTGAGAGTTTAAAGTTTTCTTTGAAAATTCCCAGTGAAGAGAAGTATAATTAAGTCTCTGAATAGGGTTGAGTGGACATGTTTATTTCGGTTGTCGTCGTGTGAGTTTGTTGGTGACAGTGTGTAAGTTCAGTAGACTTAGCAGGTGGCGTGCGTATGTATGCTTGCCTGTGTTTTAAATCATTTGAAAGTATAAGTATGTGCATGAACTTGTGCGTAAGTGAGTTCGTGAATGTTTCTTGTTGCGTGTGACACGGCCCTCGGTCAAGCAAGATCTTTATTATTATAGAGATTATTCATTTTCCCCGTTACTTCTTTGAAATCCGTCCCTATCTGGTTCGAGAATACGTACACCACCAATGACTCAACCGCATGACGAGGCAACGTAGAGCTGACCGTGCAAAACTAAAAAGGGGCAGAGTAAACTTAACGGAGCAAAAGTAATTCAAGTACGCTACTATGAACTAGCTAACCGTAACTAGTCACAGAAGCCAATGCGTTTTCGTTCAATTTGGAGCAAACTAAAGAAACTAAAACTATCAAACTTCGCCAGTATGCTCTGTCTCTACAAATCCACCATTCGTCCATGCATGGAGTACTGTTGCCATATCTGGGTTGGTGCACGAACCGCTAGTTTCCCCTCTTAGACAAGGTCCAAGAAAGAGTTTCTAATCCAATCAGCCCAACACTGTCTACCAAGCCCCAGCCTCAGACCCAGCGCCGCAATGTTACATCTCTGTGTTTGTTTTACAAGTACTTCACTGAGATCTGCTCCGAGGAACTGGCTGCACTTCTGCCCCATCGATGTAAACACCCCAACCCACCCGACAAGTAGCAAAATCCCACCCCTTCTCTGCATAGGTCCCCAGACGCCGAAAAGCTTTCTACTCTAATAGCTTGCCTTTATAATTTTCTCTCTGCTCACTGTTTTCCCGACTGTACCAACATCCAGCAATTTAAATGTAATGTGAACAAACACCTCGCTACACAACTCTCCACTTATGACGCCCCTATAAATTTGGCCCTTAATTCATAGCAGCCCCTTACGTCTCAGTGGCAATATGGCCCCTTGTTTGGGATGAATAGAAGTTTAAAAAATAAAAAAATTAAAAATTAAAAATGAGACAAAGAAGAAATTCTGAAGAAAGAAAAGACTCAACCAAGGGAGATAACTCTAGTTCAAAAAAATAAGAAGAAAAAACTTAGAATCTTTTAAATCTACATAAATTATTATTTATCAATTTTAATAAAACTCTTGTTCGCTATATTGCTTGTAACCTTGTATGTCTGTCTCCGTGCAGATTGGGTGACGTTATATATATATATATATATATATATATATATATATATATATATATATATATATATATAATATGACACTGAAAGTATACTTTTAGAGAATTGAACCTATAGTGAAATGATTTAAGTTCAATATACGAGATAGAGCAATTATCAAGATAAATGAAGAAAGAGAGATAAAGATGTGTGAATGACAAATTTTATTTCATCTTCGATTGTTCAATGCAAGGTGTACTCGATAAAAACATGTTTATTTTTCTTTCCTTAAGCCAAGGCTTTTCAAAGATTAAAATCTTATAATCAGAGGAATTACATAGATGAATAAATTGGCAGGGGAATAGCCAAAATTCAAAATTTGAAATTTTTTTTTTTAAAAACAATATAAAGTAATGGAAAGTAAAAGTGTGTGCGTAAAAAGGTTATCAAAATATAGAGTTTGTTCAGTTGGGTAAATGTCCGTTGACAAAGTGTCCGGTGAAGAAAGAGTTAAAGATGGAAACGATGTGTCAACACTTGGACACTTTGTCAACGGACATTTTTCTAACTGGACATGCTCTATATTTTGATAACCTTTTTACGCACACACTTTTACTTTCCATCTTTATCTCTCTTCCTTCATCTCTCTCTCTCACACACACTCTCTCTCACTCTCTCTCTTTCTCTCTCTCTCTCTCTCACTCTCTCTCACTCTCTCTCTCTTTCTCTCTCTCTCTCTCTCTCTCTCTTTAGCTATATATATATATATATATATATATATATATATATATATATATATATATATATATAATCAAGTCTGGTTGAATACCACAGAATTTTCGCGTTTTGTCATTTTCTTAGTAATGTTCTCGACGCGACGAGCAAGCTTTCGTGTCTCCGGTGGTAGTCAGTATAATATGACTCCAAAGTTTCTTATTTCAGCCATCTCAAGCGCTTTCGATCATCGTGATCGTCATCAGGAGTATGTTTGTTTTTTTAGAGACTGTTATTGTCGTTTTTTATTATTTTTCGTTTTGGCGGGAGAAGATGAAAAGGAAAAGAAAAATAAAGAGTGTGTGGGTGATCTGTTGTTTATTTTTGCATTTATTAATTTATTAATTTTCTTTAGTTATATTATTAATTTATTAATTTTCTTTAGTTATATTATTTATTCATTTTTCATATTTATTTATTTATTGTTTTGAATGATGGAATACGCGAAAATTCCGTAATAGTTATATAAGACAATAATTATTTACATTGTTCTACACTATATTTCTATTTCTACTGCGTTTTGACAGGTGTGAACTCCGGTCTTCTCTGTGTATATCTTTCATTCATGTTGATGTTTTCCCATATTTAACTACGACTGCGGTTAATTCTTTGTGTACGTCGATGTTATTATGTGCGCTTCCATCGGCCGAGACGTAGTAGAAATTGAAATAATATGGCCAATAGTCCGAAGACAAATAAGGTAGATAATAACAATTCGCCCCCAACAAAAATCAGACACAAAAATAACCGAACAATGTTTTTTCTTTCTTTTTTTTTCTACCTGTTTTGTTGTCAGGTTACAGCAGTCAGTCACAGGTAGCAACAGCAGCAGCAGCGGCGGCAGCGGCAGCGCTTTCCAGTAAAGAAAACCAAACATCGTCCACCGGCAACGGAGATTATCAAAGAGAACAAACCTCCGTCGTACTCAATCATTATTCAGACATTCAATACGGTAAGTCGCCGGTTTACAATAATAATAAACACGAGCTGAACCTGAGTACTTTTTTCATACTAACGCGTCACAATTCACCAAGGCCAGAAGCCACTCGAAGATCAGGGTTAATGAAAGGTAAACGTTACTATTGGCGACATAAAATATCTTAAAAGAAAATATAGTTCGGAAATTAGTCCAAAACAATCTGTTCCGATGGATACTGCACCCCATAGACTGGTGTTGTCTTGGCCTTCGGGTCTTGATTTAGCCCGGCCAATGGGTCTGTCCTATGCAGTTCTAGGAGGTCCACCTTCCCAGGCTTTGCCTCCCCTTTTTGGGGAGGAGTAAGTTTATTGCTTACTGCCTGAGGCGCCCCTACCGGGGAATGCCGACGGGGCTGCCCAGGCAATTTTTAAACCTCACTTTCCCGACCCGACCTTGGGTCACATCTTACTTGTGGGAGTAAGATAAAAAGAACTAAAAAAAACTGGCCTTGTGCCTAACTCCTGGAGAGGAGTAAATCAATACTCGTGTATGAGAAGGATGACTAACTACTATTAACGGAAACTTCGCGTGCTTGCAGCAGTTACATGAATGACCTATCTTGTATTGATCTTCGTGACAGCCAGTGACATGTGATTCAGCTTGGCGATTAGGTGATCATCGCTCCTTCACCACGTGCGCGTATAGCACGTCTGCGTGTAACGAGATTCATGCGCGACGAATTATCTTGGCGCTAAAGCCAGATCACGTGATCAGCATAAATTTTCGGTTTGAGATTTATTCCCAAGATGTGATCCTGCAATTCTTTGCTGTCGGCCCGCCAGAGTAATCGACAAACTCCAGGAAAAAGATTATTTCGCCTTGTCTACATTCACTCAACCCAATTTATTATCCTTCATTTTGTTCCCCTGTTCTCCCACATGAAACTATTACCCGCCTGTGCAATGTGTTGTTTAATTGTATGACGTCATAAATAAAAGTATCAATTGTATGACGTCATAAATAAAAGTATCAATTGTATGACGTCATAAAGGAAAGTAACAATTGCATGACGTCATAAAGAAAAGTAACAATTGTATGACGTTATAAATAAAAGTAACAATTGCATGACGTCATAAATAAAAATAACAATTATATGACGTCATAAATAAAAGTAAAAATTGTATGACGTCATAAAAAGTAACAATTGTATGACGTCATGAAGAAAAGTAACAATTGTATGACGTCATAAATAAAAGTAACAATTGCATGACGTCATGAAGAAAAGTAACACCCTTCTCTTTCATTTCTCCTTTTATTCTCTGTGAACGAAGACGAATAAAGTTGTTATTTTCTATTAAATATTAAATTGTTTTAACGAAAAGAACACATGCCATAATAATATTTATAGAAAAGACTGAGACTAGCAACATCACGTCTGTGAGAGAGAGGGTGCAGAGAAGAAGAAAGAGTAGGGCCAATCAAATTACAGATACGTTTTTGCACCTTATCAAGAACAGAGATTCGCCAGCCCAAATATTACAACAGTATTCCATGGTCTGATAGTAGATTTGTAGAGATAGAGAATAGCCTCAGGTGTGAGAAAGTTTTTGGAACGATAGAGAGAACCGGCTTTACGAGAATCAGAAAGAGCAATGGATCTAATGTATGAACTCCAAAAAAGATTTGGTGAAAGAGAAAGACCAAGAAGTTTCAGGGTCGATGTCTCCTCAAGAGCAGAGCCATCCATGAGAATCTCGGGAAGAAAAGGAAGTAAGAGTTAATATTTAATATGTAAATACGTTTTCGTATGAAAGTTAATAGTTTAAAGTCAATATCAAACAAAATGAAGTCTTCTTAGAGTATATCCAGGAATTGTAATCCTATAATTGGTGAAATGTGCTTAAATCTCATCAAATTATGGTAAAATCGTAGTGTACCTGTTATACTTAGATGAAATTCAAAATCAGTATAAATCACTTTAAAAGTGAAACTATTTTTATCAAGGGGGCGTAGCCCTAAACTCTTAAACTAAATGAATTTTTTTATAAATATAAAATTTAAACACTGAAAAAGACAAAGTTCTAACTTCCAGACCGAAAAATACGTTTTCTAAAACAAATATTTTTTTAAAAGAAAAATGTTATTATGCCATAATTTACAAACGTAACAGGAATTAATATCTAAACGATAGATTAATAAGCATTTAAAAAATAAATATCATTGAATTTAAAATAAAAGAACTACAATAATATTTATGGATAAAAAATAATTATTTAAGATACAATATTAATCTATATATATATATATATATTATACATATATATATATATATATATATATATATATATATATATATATATATATATATATATATTATAAAGTTACAATATGAATTTTATATATATATATATAGTAATCCAGGTAAAGTAAAAATCCACATCATAAAAATCCAAAGAATTTTAACCGGACTTATAACGAGTGCTCAATATTAAATAGAGTGTTTATATATAATTATTTTTATTCATACATGTACATAATCTGCAACACTGGCATGTTGATGTTCTTTCACAATATGAACTGAGGGAAGGATCAGATTTTCTTTCTCCTGATAAGATGTCAGTTTCCAACAGCAGTTGATCCATAACATTGACATGCCAGTGTCGCAGATTATGTACACGTCTGTATAAATAAAACAATTATATATATATATATATATATATATATATATATATATATATATATATATATATATATATATATATATATATATAAAATAAGTATAATAATATAAACGCAAAAAAATAATTAAAAATTGCATAAAAATTCAATATTTCGCAAGTATTCACAAACTTTTGGGACAACCTAGTATATATATATATATATATATATATATATATATATATATGTAATAATATGTTATATAATTACATATATATATATATATATATATATATATATATATATATATTATAATATATTAATATTGATATGTATATTATAATATGTTATATAATTACATATATATATATATATATATATATATTATAATATATTAATATTGATATGTATATTATAATATGTTATATAATTACATATATATATATATATATATATATATATATATATATATATATATATATATATATACAGTAAGCTATGAAAATATATTTCTGGCAATTAAGCTACACAGAGGCTCCCGCGTTTCATTCCCGGTGGAGGGGGGAATCTTCAGGCTAAAATGCATGGAGTTATTTTTGCCGGGTGTTTTTTATATACACGGCTAGCTACTTAACCAATCAGATTCTTTGTTGTTCTCTCAGACAATCGTTGGGCTTCCACGAACAAAGATCCGGTTAGTGTTACTTCCTATATCCTGTTCAATTGTTCTTTTTTCTATAGAGTGGCCTGTATTCTGTTTCTTTGTTGTGTCAATATAGCTCACTACCTAGCTCTACTTACGTATCGAGCGCTGTGTAAGTAAATACTGAAAATTGATACATAAAAAATTATATCTCCTTATAAAATTTTATGTGGATACATGAGATATATATATATATATATATATATATATATATATATATATATATATATATATATATATATATATATATATATATATATTCCTAACTTTATAAATATAGAGAGGAGATATATGAATGTATTTTGTTGATTATATATAAAAACATCATGGTAATATCTTTGATTGTGCCATTTTCAATCGCCTACCTCCGACACTGTATCGAAGAAAACAATATTGAATGTCTGTCGGTTTTAGCTGAAACTGTGGTTGCTAACTTTTAGGCCAGGGGGCGCTGCCGACAGCCGACACCGTCTTCCATTTAAAAACAAAACAAAAACAAATGTAAAGGAAAAAACATTCTTGAGGTGCCATTATTCTATGCGAGGAGTCTTGAATAGGAAACCTTATCGAGGAAAAGAGTTCGTATTGTCTAAGAATTCCCAGCAAAAGATCGTTGTTTAACCGCATTCCAATTTTTTCCCCCGGAGACGCTGGCAAATAATTAAGGCATTGTTGTTGTCAACAATGTCCGAAATAACGAAGCATTTGAAAGAGTGGCGCAGGCGTTTTTATTTACAATTTCCGCAACCGGTGTTTCGATAGTGAACTGGTTTTAGGCACAAAAATGGTAAAGAAATATATATATATATATATATATATATATATATATATATATATATATATGGGAAAGGAAGGATGAAGGTAATCCGACGTAATGGGAAATGAAAAAGGAAAAACCAAAAAGGATGTTTTTTATGTGTACATCAACGTTTCGTCTTTATTTGTAAGACTTCTTTAGGATGATAATATTAAGAAAAATGTCATGCAAGTACGTGAACATATTGGGTTGATATGATGGGTTCTTCACTCACTGCCATCCACATTATTCCCGCTCACCCCCACCCCTCCACTTTTTCACTTACAACCATCCACATTATCCCTGCTCACCCTTACCTTTCCACTTTTTTCACTCAGAACCATCAACATTCATTTCACCCCACGCGACTGACATCACCAAGCCCGGACGTTGGTCGTACTGCTTCCAGTAGTTGCTACTACGTTTTCCCATCAACCCATCATGTCAACCCAATATGTTCACGTACTTGCATGACATTTTTCTTAATATTATCATCCTGAAGAAGTCTTACAAATAAAGACGAAACGTTGATGAACATATAAAAAAACATCCTTTTTGGTTTTTCCTTTTTCATATATATATATATATATATATATATATATATATATATATATATATATATATATATATATATATATATATATATATATATAGGCAAAAATTGAAAAGCCATCCATAATTTTAGGAAAAATCAATCCCTTGTTTTGAACAACTGAAGATGTAATAGATTTTGTATTTTTACAACTTTTATTCTCATCCTTAACTTGCCTATATGGGTTAGGGTTAAATTCATGGTCAAAGTTAGCGCGGGTCCTAATGTAAAAAAAGGTACCTGCATTTTTTCCCCTTTTTTGTGATGTTTTGAATTGTATTCCGTTTTTTGTTTCGTTTTGTGACAGGTCAACAGCAGGTGAAACGAAAACAAAGACGCTACAGAACCACGTTTACCAGTTACCAATTGGAGGAACTGGAAAAGGCATTCCACAAGACACATTATCCCGACGTCTTTTGTCGGGAAGAACTTGCGTTAAGAATTGATCTGACAGAGGCACGAGTACAGGTAAGAAATATCCATCCTCTTTACGCGTTTTTTTTTTTGTTGTTGTTTGTTTGTTTTTTGTTTTTTGTTTTTTTTTTTTGCAGACCCCGGAAGTTTGAACCACGTTTAAGCCGATTTAATGAAGTCAATAAACGAAATGTGCAAGTTTTCAATGTTGCAAGCAATAATCACCTGCCATGTTTCTTGGTTTTCATCTTAAATTGCTTAACAACTGCTGACTTATTAAAAAAAACGTTCGGTACTTCTTTGGATTAGGACCAGAGCTCACTTTAACCCCAACCCTAACTCTAACCATAACCATAACGCCAACACTAACAATAACCCTAACTAACAAAGCCAATTTCGGTCTGATTTATATCATAATTATACGCACACTTGCGCACAAAGAGCCGTACACACATACATACATACATACATACATACATACATACATGCAAATACGTTACGAAAGACAGACTGACAAATTAAAACAAATATACTTCAATAATGGAAGACAAACTATATAAAATATGTATTATATGATATATCGTATATTCCAGCCATCCAGCGAGCTACTCATATGCACACATATATACAATCCAATAAATATATAAATATAACGTTTCATACACACATATATATATATATATATATATATAAGCGCGAAAGCAACAAGGTACACACAAATACACAAGTATATATATATATATATATATATATATATAATATTTATAAATAAATATTAAATTATTAATACCTACAGACGCTAGCGTTTCAACTTATTGCTCTCATCAGTGCAGGAAAGTAACAATTTCAGATGGTCGGGAGGCGCGAACCTGGTTCACAGAGTCAGCCTAAAATCTGAAAGCAGTCGCCATATCCACTCGGCCAACAGAAACTGTCACATAATTAAAGGAAATTAAGATCTATATGTACCTAGAAGCGGGCACAGATAGAAGACTAGTCGAGAGCTATTTAACAGTCTATTTTTAACATCGCCGAGGGTGCTCAAATTTAATTTCTTAAAGAGGCTTATATATATATATATATATATATATATATATATATATATATATATATATATATATATATATATATATATATATATATATATGCATACGAAATAGAAAGTGAAAATAAAATATAAATTATTTAAAAATAAAAATGATATAGAAATAAATAACATACAAAACGGACATACGCACACATAAACATACATATATTTACATATATATATATATATATATATATATATATATATATATATATATATATATATATATACATAAACATACATATATATATATAGTAAAGTATGAATATATATTTATAGCAAATAGACTACACAGAAACGTCCGCGTTTCATCCCCTGCTAAGCTCTACTCACGTCTTGAGCACTGTGGAAGTAAATACTGAAAATCTATACACAACATAAATCACTTTATATAGTATTATACATGTATGTATGAAATTACGGTAAAATTCAAAATGGCGTACTAGTGGGTTCCCCCACATGTGAGTTTACTCTTTTCATTGTTTTTATATTTGGTTTCACCCAAAAATGAACCACTGTATAGTGTAGGTTTTTTTCAAGACACTTTAATCCAAGATCTTTTTACTCTTCGTGATTTTTTCTGATGATTTTGTAGTTTTGCAGATACGATATTGACATAATAATGTTTTGGCTCAAGACAAATGAAACAGACCGTAAAAAATATATCTCACAAAAATGTTATGTTTTTTTTTAATGTGAAAACATGAAAATAAAAATAATAAAATAAAAACATGGTTATTGGAATATAAAAGGAACCTGACATATATATATATATAGTAGTAGTATGTTTTTTTTTAAGGGCAATGCAAAGTGCCGGATAGGTTGTAAGCTGGAAGGAACAAAAATAATAAATCGAAATGGGACTTACTATTTATTTTTTCTTACAATCTTACATAACAGCAAGTGTGGTGTTGGCTGTTTGTGTGATGTCCGGATGATTATTAAAAATCATTTTAAACAAACATACTACTACTATTCCCAGCAATGATGCAGGAAAACTACCATTCTCTCTCTCTCTCTCTCTCTCTCTCTCTCTCTCTATATATATATATATATATATATATATATATATATATGTGTGTGTGTGTGTGTGTGTGTGTGTGTGTGTGTGTGTGTGTGTGTGTGTGTTACAGTGAACTAAATTCCAAAAGGAAATCCGGGTATGATAGCTCAATGTAATAAACAGAGCAAGAATAAAATAAAGTAAAGTAACAAGGAATCACATAATCACCGGTGAAATACTTTATTTCGACCCTACGGCCTTATTCAAGAATCCAAGCTAGGCGATTACATTTTTGAAAATGTAATCGCCTCGCTTGAATCCTTGAATTAGACCGTAAGGTCGAAATAAAGTATTATATATATATATATATATATATATATATATATATATATATATATATATATATATATATATATATATATACCACTGGTTTCATATGTGATGTTATTAATTTTAGGTTAAAAAAACATACAGTGCTTGCCGTGGAACCTTTTGTAAATATTGGCTCTTAGCTGTTTAATTCCTTTTCCCCACAGCCCCCAATAAAAGGTGTTTCTATTAACCTTGAATGTCGTCTATTGTCGTCTATTCATTCATCTATTGAGTGAGATGGACTTTCTATAATGGTCAACTTTAATTATGATGGAGAATGCATACAATTAACCTCCTTATAATTAGATTCCACGTAGAATTTTACTCTAGAAAAGTCGTGTTTAATGTTGGTGTGTTACTATTTTTTCAATTGTACTGTCATGCTGACAGACTAACAGAGACATACCATTATAGAATAAGATTAATAAACCAAATATTTATTTTTTTTAAATTGCCGTGGAGACGAGTGGAGTGATAGGCTCCGCCACACGCGACTTCTTCGACAGCCTTGGTCTGTTAATGATGCGCCACACCGGCGACAAGCGCAAATTGACTTGGCTTTACGAGCGCCTCTCTATCGCTATTATTCGTGGAAACGCCTTGAGCCTGCTCTCGGCCTGCCAAACCAGCCGGATATTCGATGATGCCTCCACATTTTCCTTTACGATATTTTATTTGACTATTATTGTTTGTATTTCACAAATTGTTTTTGGTAGAAACAATAAATATTTTTTTCTTTAAGTTTTTTTTAAATAAATATTTTTTTTAATATCTAAAACATTAGTGTTCTTCCCCGGCAGGTTTGGTTTCAAAATCGTCGAGCCAAATGGCGGAAACAACAGAAGCAACAAGGAAAGGATGCCAGCATTACACAAGGTAAGAAGTTATATACACAAACATACATGGAAAACGAACAACGGAAAACCGAAAATTGTTTGCATGTTCATAGAGGTTTCGTCTTCATTGTTCAAAGACTTTCTCAAGATGACTGGTGTGAAAAAGAAAATTTCTTTTAAAAGTTTAAATTTTAAATACGTGGTGCGTTTATGACGTTAAAATTCGAAATATGTGGTGCGTCTATGAAGTGGAATGAATATTTTTACTTTTTTAATATAGATTTTAAAAATGATAAATCTATATTTTTTAAAATAGCCAACTTATAATATGTTGGATAAAACACATATAATCTCATTAATCTAATCTCTCGATAGTCAGATTATGATCAGCTTTGATTTTATCAAATTCATTTAACTACATTACTAATAGATTGTGACCAACTTGTCTGTTGGGTCAAACCCATCTAATCTCACTATCTTCTGATTGTGATCAAGTTTTGATGTTATTAAGCACATTTAATCTCACTAGGAGAGGCTTATAATGACCGCCCAAGATCAGAGCCTGATGAAAAATGCGTTTTAAAAAGATGGCTGGTTTCAGTCAGGACAACAAGTGCCGGTTTTGCCACACTGGAGAGTGTGAGCTACCTGATATCAAGTTGCAAAATTATGTTAGCAGATAGCTCCTACACAGCACGACATAATGGAGTGTGCAGGTACCTCCACTGAACCATCTGTAAGAAACTGAATATTAAGTGTAGCAGCAGGCCCTGTGAACATCTACCTGAAAGAACTGCGGAGAATGAGACATACACCATCCATTATGACCATGAGATCCCCACAGCTACCTATCTGGAAAACGCAGCTGTCAAACCTGACATTGTCATATGGAACAAGAGAGAGAGAGAGTGGCAACTTTGGTTGAGGTCAGTGTCCCTAATGATGGGGGCCTAAACAGAGCTGAAAGGGAGAAAATAACAAAATATCAGGGTCTAATGTATGATATGAAAAGAAACTGGAACCTCTAAGAGATCTTAATCATTCCAGTTATCATAGGAGCCACTGGACTCATGAAGAAGAACTTGAAAAATTATTTAGAAAGTATACCCGGTGAACCAAGTGTAAGAGAAATTCAAACAACTGCACTCAAGGGAACAGCCAGAATCCTGAAAAGAGCTATCGGTTGGAGCCTGTAAATAGCGGGTGATCGTATGGCATTTGGAAGAATGCCCCGTCCCCAGCAAATGAATGAAAATGAAAAGAATTTTTTAAAAAAAGAGAAATAAGTTATACACCATCCACTATGACGATGCAATCCCTACAGCTGCATATCTAGAAAACGAAGCTGTTAACCCTGACATCGTAATATGGGACAAAAGGGAGAAAGTAGCAACCCTAGTTGAAGTCAGTGTCCCTAATGATGCTGGCTTAAACAGATATGAAAAAGGAAAAGATTACGAAATATCAAGATCTTATGTACGAAAGAAACTGGAATCTTATGAAGATCTCGATCATCTCAGTAATTATAGGAGCAACCGGACTAATGAAAAAGAATTTCAAAAGCAACCTGGCGAATATACACGGTGAACCAAGTGCAAGAGAGATAAAAACAATTACACTTAAATAGACGGTTAGAATCTTAAAACGATCTCTCGGCTGAAGTGTCTGAAATAGCAGGTGAATGTCTGGCATCCGGTAGGATGTCCCATCCCCAGCAAAAATAAAAATGTAAGAAAAATGAGAGTAGAAAGTGACTAACATAGGCCTACTTTCGGCAGCCTCGTAACTATCGCTTTCCTTATTTTGTCCTATAGTCCTCAGATTTCCTGAGCGATGTTTCTGACAAAGTGGAAAGAATTGCTGTTTTCTGGGTCAGAATCTATCCATCTAACACTTATCGTTGGCTAGATTTTCACCTTAAAGTAGTATTTTTTTTTAGCTCCTTACATCAAGTGGCTTCATGCCTTGTCTCGAGTGATTTCCATAAAAAAACAAATAATGGGCATTTGAGAGCGGTCTGTAACCAAAACTATGTCTGAATTCTAGGAGATTTCAGCTCATATTCTGTTGGTTTATCATTAATTTCAAAGATTCAAAATTGTTAAGTATGATATTCCGGGTTGAAGACATATAAACATTGTTGTCTGTGATTCAAATTGATGGAATTGAGCTTACAAAATAACTTGAAAAATTTTCAAGAACGAATAGAAAAATTAATGCTGTAACTTTGGTACTATCTTCTATTCTAACACTTTGTTTCTGGCGAAAACTTTGGTACAATGTTCTATTCTAACACTTTGTTTCTTGCGAAAATCATTAAGAATAAGATCTGGTAAAAAAGGGTTTTGATAATAGATGTCAAAACTTCGGTACTATGTTCTATTCTAACGCTTTGATTTCTGGCGAAAACTGTGGTACTATGTTCTATTCTAACGCTTTGTTTCTGGCGAAAACTTTAGTACTATGTTCTATTCTAACGCTTTGTTTCTGGCGAAAACTTTGGAACTATGTTCTATTCTAAGGCTTTGTTTCTGGCGAAAACTTTAGTACTATGTTCTATTCTAACGCTTTGTTTCTGGCGAAAACTTTGGAACTATGTTCTATTCTAAGGCTTTGTTTCTGGCGAAAACTTTAGTACTATGTTCTATTCTAACGCTTTGTTTCTGGCGAAAACTTTGGAACTATGTTCTATTCTAAGGCTTTGTTTCTGGCGAAAACTTTAGTACTATATTCTATTCTAACGCTTTTGTTTTTTGGCGAAAACTTTGGAACTATGTTCTATTCTAACGCTTTGTTTCTGGTGAAAACTTTAGTACTATGTTCTATTCTAACACTTTGTTTCTGGCGAAAACTTTGGAACTATGTTCTATTCTAAGGCTTTGTTTCTGGCGAAAACTTTAGTACTATATTCTATTCTAACGCTTTTGTTTTTTGGCGAAAACTTTGGTACTATGTTCTATTCTAACACTTTGTTTCTGGTGAAAACTTTGGTACTATGTTCTATTCTAACACTTTGTTTCTGGTGAAAACTTTGGTACTATGTTCTATTCTAACGCTTTGTTTCTGGTGAAAACATTGGTACTATGTTCTATTCTAACACTTTGTTTCTGGTGAAAACTTTGGTACTATGTTCTATTCTAACGCTTTGTTTCTGGTGAAAACTTTGGTACTATGTTCTATTCTAACGCTTTTGTTTTTTGGCGAAAACTTTGGTACTATGTTCTATTCTAACACTTTGTTTCTGGTGAAAACTTTGGTACTATGTTCTATTCTAACGCTTTGTTTCTGGTGAAAACATTGGTACTATGTTCTATTCTAACGCTTTGTTTCTGGTGAAAACATTGGTACTATGTTCTATTCTAACACTTTGTTTCTGGTGAAAACTTTGGTACTATGTTCTATTCTAACGCTTTGTTTCTGGTGAAAACATTGGTACTATGTTCTATTCTAACACTTTGTTTCTGGTGAAAACTTTGGTACTATGTTCTATTCTAACGCTTTGTTTCTGGTGAAAACATTGGTACTATGTTCTATTCTAACACTTTGTTTCTGGTGAAAACTTTGGTACTATGTTCTATTCTAACGCTTTGTTTCTGGTGAAAACTTTGGAACTATGTTCTATTCTAACGCTTTTGTTTTTTGGCGAAAACTTTGGTACTATGTTCTATTCTAACACTTTGTTTCTGGTGAAAACTTTGGTACTATGTTCTATTCTAACGCTTTGTTTCTGGTGAAAACATTGGTACTATGTTCTATTCTAACGCTTTGTTTCTGGTGAAAACATTGGTACTATGTTCTATTCTAACACTTTGTTTCTGGTGAAAACTTTGGTACTATGTTCTATTCTAACGCTTAGTTTCTGGTGAAAACTTTGGTACTATGTTCTATTCTAACGCTTTGTTTCTGGTGAAAACTTTGGTACTATGTTCTATTCTAACACTTTGTTTCTGGTGAAAACTTTGGTACTATGTTCTATTCTAACACTTTGTTTCTGGTGAAAACATTGGTACTATGTTCTATTCTAACACTTTGTTTCTGGTGAAAACTTTGGTACTATGTTCTATTCTAACACTTTGTTTCTGGTGAAAACTTTGGTACTATGTTCTATTCTAACACTTTGTTTCTGGTGAAAACTTTGGTACTATGTTCTATTCTAACACTTTGTTTCTGGTGAAAACATTGGTACTATGTTCTATTCTAACACTTTGTTTCTGGTGAAAACTTTGGTACTATGTTCTATTCTAACGCTTTGTTTCTGGTGAAAACTTTGGTACTATGTTCTATTCTAACGCTTTTGTTTCTAGAGAAAACTTTGGTACTATGTTCTATTCTAACACTTTGTTTCTGGTGAAAACTTTGGTACTATGTTCTATTCTAACGCTTTGTTTCTGGTGAAAACATTGGTACTATGTTCTATTCTAACGCTTTGTTTCTGGTGAAAACATTGGTACTATGTTCTATTCTAACACTTTGTTTCTGGTGAAAACTTTGGTACTATGTTCTATTCTAACGCTTTGTTTCTAGAGAAAACTTTGGTACTATGTTCTATTCTAACGCTTTGTTTCTGGTGAAAACTTTGGTACTATGTTCTATTCTAACACTTTGTTTCTGGTGAAAACTTTGGTACTATGTTCTATTCTAACACTTTGTTTCTGGTGAAAACATTGGTACTATGTTCTATTCTAACGCTTTGTTTCTGGTGAAAACTTTGGTACTATGTTCTATTCTAACGCTTTGTTTCTGGTGAAAACTTTGGTACTATGTTCTATTCTAACGCTTTGTTTCTGGTGAAAACTTTGGTACTATGTTCTATTCTAACACTTTGTTTCTGGTGAAAACTTTGGTACTATGTTCTATTCTAACGCTTTGTTTCTGGTGAAAACTTTGGTACTATGTTCTATTCTAACGCTTTGTTTCTGGTGAAAACTTTGGTACTATGTTCTATTCTAACGCTTTTGTTTCTAGAGAAAACTTTGGTACTATGTTCTATTCTAACACTTTGTTTCTGGTGAAAACTTTGGTACTATGTTCTATTCTAACGCTTTGTTTCTGGTGAAAACATTGGTACTATGTTCTATTCTAACGCTTTGTTTCTGGTGAAAACATTGGTACTATGTTCTATTCTAACGCTTTGTTTCTGGTGTAAACTTTGGTACTATGTTCTATTCTAACGCTTAGTTTCTGGTGAAAACTTTGGTACTATGTTCTATTCTAACGCTTTGTTTCTGGTGAAAACTTTGGTACTATGTTCTATTCTAACACTTTGTTTCTGGTGAAAACATTGGTACTATGTTCTATTCTAACACTTTGTTTCTGGTGAAAACATTGGTACTATGTTCTATTCTAACACTTTGTTTCTGGTGAAAACTTTGGTACTATGTTCTATTCTAACACTTTGTTTCTGGTGAAAACTTTGGTACTATGTTCTATTCTAACACTTTGTTTCTGGTGAAAACTTTGGTACTATGTTCTATTCTAACGCTTTGTTTCTGGTGAAAACATTGGTACTATGTTCTATTCTAACACTTTGTTTCTGGTGAAAACTTTGGTACTATGTTCTATTCTAACGCTTAGTTTCTGGTGAAAACTTTGGTACTATGTTCTATTCTAACGCTTTGTTTCTGGTGAAAACTTTGGTACTATGTTCTATTCTAACACTTTGTTTCTGGTGAAAACTTTGGTACTATGTTCTATTCTAACGCTTTGTTTCTGGTGAAAACTTTGGTACTATGTTCTATTCTAACGCTTTGTTTCTGGTGAAAACTTTGGTACTATGTTCTATTCTAACGCTTTGTTTCTGGTGAAAACTTTGGTACTATGTTCTATTCTAACACTTTGTTTCTGGTGAAAACTTTGGTACTATGTTCTATTCTTACGCTTTGTTTCTGGTGAAAACTTTGGTACTATGTTCTATTCTTACGCTTTGTTTCTGGCGAAAACTTTGGTACTATGTTCTATTCTTACGCTTTGTTGCTGGTGAAAACTGTGGTACTATGTTCTATTCTAACGCTTTGTTTCTGGTGAAAACATTGGTACTATGTTCTATTCTAACACTTTGTTTCTGGTGAAAACTTTGGTACCATGTTCTATTCTTACGCTTTGTTTCTGGTGAAAACTTTGGTACTATGTTCTATTCTAACGCTTTGTTTCTGGTGAAAACTTTGGTACTATGTTCTATTCTAACACTTTGTTTCTGGTGAAAACTTTGGTACTATGTTCTATTCTAAGGCTTTGTTTCTGGTGAAAACTTTGGTACTATGTTCTATTCTAACACTTTGTTTCTGGTGAAAACTTTGGTACTATGTTCTATTCTAACACTTTGTTTCTGGTGAAAACTTTGGTACTATGTTCTATTCTAACACTTTGTTTCTGGTGAAAACATTGGTACTATGTTCTATTCTAACACTTTGTTTCTGGTGAAAACTTTGGTACCATGTTCTATTCTTACGCTTTGTTTCTGGTGAAAACTTTGGTACTATGTTCTATTCTAACGCTTTGTTTCTGGTGAAAACTTTGGTACTATGTTCTATTCTAACACTTTGTTTCTGGTGAAAACTTTGGTACTATGTTCTATTCTAAGGCTTTGTTTCTGGTGAAAACTTTGGTACTATGTTCTATTCTAACACTTTGTTTCTGGTGAAAACTTTGGTACTATGTTCTATTCTAACGCTTTGTTTCTGGTGAAAACTTTGGTACCATGTTCTATTCTTACGCTTTGTTTCTGGTGAAAACTTTGGTACTATGTTCTATTCTTACGCTTTGTTTCTGGTTAAAACTTTGGTACTATGTTCTATTCTTACGCTTTGTTTCTGGCGAAAACTTTGGTACTATGTTCTATTCTTACGCTTTGTTGCTGGTGAAAACTGTGGTACTATGTTCTATTCTAACGCTTTGTTTCTGGTGAAAACATTGGTACTATGTTCTATTCTAACACTTTGTTTCTGGTGAAAACTTTGGTACCATGTTCTATTCTTACGCTTTGTTTCTGGTGAAAACTTTGGTACTATGTTCTATTCTAACACTTTGTTTCTGGTGAAAACTTTGGTACTATGTTCTATTCTAACGCTTTGTTTCTGGTGAAAACTTTGGTACTATGTTCTATTCTAACACTTTGTTTCTGGTGAAAACTTTGGTACTATGTTCTATTCTAACGCTTTGTTTCTGGTGAAAACTTTGGTACCATGTTCTATTCTTACGCTTTGTTTCTGGTGAAAACTTTGGTACTATGTTCTATTCTAACGCTTTGTTTCTGGTGAAAACATTGGTACTATGTTCTATTCTAACGCTTTGTTTCTGGTGAAAACTTTGGTACCATGTTCTATTCTTACGCTTTGTTTCTGGTGAAAACTTTGGTACTATGTTCTATTCTAACACTTTGTTTCTGGTGAAAACTTTGGTACTATGTTCTATTCTAAGGCTTTGTTTCTGGTGAAAACTTTGGTACTATGTTCTATTCTAACACTTTGTTTCTGGTGAAAACTTTGGTACTATGTTCTATTCTAAGGCTTTGTTTCTGGTGAAAACATTGGTACTATGTTCTATTCTAACACTTTGTTTCTGGTGAAAACTTTGGTACCATGTTCTATTCTTACGCTTTGTTTCTGGTGAAAACTTTGGTACTATGTTCTATTCTAACACTTTGTTTCTGGTGAAAACTTTGGTACTATGTTCTATTCTAACGCTTTGTTTCTGGTGAAAACTTTGGTACTATGTTCTATTCTAACACTTTGTTTCTGGTGAAAACTTTGGTACTATGTTCTATTCTAACACTTTGTTTCTGGTGAAAACTTTGGTACTATGTTCTATTCTAACACTTTGTTTCTGGTGAAAACTTTGGTACTATGTTCTATTCTAACACTTTGTTTCTGGTGAAAACTTTGGTACTATGTTCTATTCTAACACTTTGTTTCTGGTGAAAACTTTGGTACTATGTTCTATTCTAACACTTTGTTTCTGGTGAAAACTTTGGTACTATGTTCTATTCTAACGCTTTGTTTCTGGTGAAAACATTGGTACTATGTTCTATTCTAACGCTTTGTTTCTGGTGAAAACATTGGTACTATGTTCTATTCTAACACTTTGTTTCTGGTGAAAACTGTGGTACTATGTTCTATTTATACGCTTTGTTTCTGGTGAAAACTTTGGTACTATGTTCTATTCTAACGCTTTGTTTCTGGTGAAAACTTTGGTACTATGTTCTATTCTAACGCTTTGTTTCTGGTGAAAACTTTGGTACTATGTTCTATTCTAACACTTTGTTTCTGGTGAAAACTTTGGTACTATGTTCTATTCTAACACTTTGTTTCTGGTGAAAACTTTGGTACTATGTTCTATTCTAACACTTTGTTTCTGGTGAAAACTTTGGTACTATGTTCTATTCTAACACTTTGTTTCTGGTGAAAACTTTGGTACTATGTTCTATTCTAACACTTTGTTTCTGGTGAAAACTTTGGTACTATGTTCTATTCTAACGCTTTGTTTCTGGTGAAAACATTGGTACTATGTTCTATTCTAACGCTTTGTTTCTGGTGAAAACATTGGTACTATGTTCTATTCTAACACTTTGTTTCTGGTGAAAACTGTGGTACTATGTTCTATTTATACGCTTTGTTTCTGGTGAAAACTTTGGTACTATGTTCTATTCTAACGCTTTGTTTCTGGTGAAAACTTTGGTACTATGTTCTATTCTAACACTTTGTTTCTGGTGAAAACTTTGGTACTATGTTCTATTCTAACGCTTTGTTTCTGGTGAAAACATTGGTACTATGTTCTATTCTAACGCTTTGTTTCTGGTGAAAACTTTGGTACTATGTTCTATTCTAACACTTTGTTTCTGGTGAAAACTTTGGTACTATGTTCTATTCTAACGCTTTGTTTCTGGCGAAAACTTTGGTACTATGTTCTATTCTAACGCTTTTGTTTCTAGAGAAAACTTTGGTACTATGTTCTATTCTAACACTTTGTTTCTGGTGAAAACTTTGGTACTATGTTCTATTCTAACGCTTTGTTTCTGGCGAAAACTTTGGTACTATGTTCTATTCTAACGCTTTTGTTTCTAGAGAAAACTTTGGTACTATGTTCTATTCTAACACTTTGTTTCTGGTGAAAACTTTGGTACTATGTTCTATTCTAACGCTTTGTTTCTGGCGAAAACTTTGGTACTATGTTCTATTCTAACGCTTTTGTTTCTAGAGAAAACTTTGGTACTATGTTCTATTCTAACGCTTTGTTTCTGGTGAAAACTTTGGTACTATGTTCTATTCTAACGCTTTGTTTCTGGTGAAAACTGTGGTACTATGTTCTATTCTAACGCTTTGTTTCTGGTGAAAACTTTGGTACTATGTTCTATTCTAACACTTTGTTTCTAGTGAAAACTGTGGTACTATGTTCTATTCTAACACTTTGTTTCTGGTGAAAACTGTGGTACTATGTTCTATTCTAACGCTTTGTTTCTAGTGAAAACATTGGTACTATGTTCTATTCTAACACTTTGTTTCTGGTGAAAACTTTGGTACTATGTTCTATTCTAACGCTTTGTTTCTGGCGAAAACTTTAGTACTATGTTCTATTCTAACGCTTTGTTTCTGGTGAAAACATTGGTACTATGTTCTATTCTAACACTTTGTTTCTGGTGAAAACTTTGGTACTATGTTCTATTCTAACGCTTTGTTTCTGGCGAAAACTTTGGTACTATGTTCTATTCTAACACTTTGTTTCTGGTGAAAACATTGGTACTATGTTCTATTCTAACGCTTTGTTTCTGGTGAAAACTTTGGTACTATGTTCTATTCTAACGCTTTGTTTCTGGTGAAAACTTTGGTACTATGTTCTATTCTAACACTTTGTTTCTGGTGAAAACTGTGGTACTATGTTCTATTCTAACGCTTTGTTTCTGGCGAAAACTTTAGTACTATGTTCTATTCTAACGCTTTGTTTCTGGCGAAAACTTTGGAACTATGTTCTATTCTAAGGCTTTGTTTCTGGCGAAAACTTTGGTACCATGTTCTATTCTTACGCTTTGTTTCTGGTGAAAACTTTGGAACTATGTTCTATTCTAACGCTTTGTTTCTGGCCAAAACTTTGGTACTATGTTCTATTCTAACACTTTGTTTCTGGTGAAAACTTTGGAACTATGTTCTATTCTAAGGCTTTGTTTCTGGTGAAAACTTTGGTACCATGTTCTATTCTTACGCTTTGTTTCTGGTGAAAACTTTGGTACTATGTTCTATTCTTACGCTTTGTTTCTGGTGAAAACTTTGGAACTATGTTCTATTCTAAGGCTTTGTTTCTGGTGAAAACTTTGGTACCATGTTCTATTCTTACGCTTTGTTTCTGGTGAAAACTTTGGTACTATGTTCTATTCTAACGCTTTGTTTCTGGCGAAAACTTTGGTACTATGTTCTATTCTAACGCTTTGTTTCTGGCGAAAACTTTGGAACTATGTTCTATTCTAAGGCTTTGTTTCTGGCGAAAACTTTAGTACTATGTTCTATTCTAACGCTTTGTTTCTGGCGAAAACTTTGGAACTATGTTCTATTCTAAGGCTTTGTTTCTGGCGAAAACTTTAGTACTATATTCTATTCTAACGCTTTTGTTTTTTGGCGAAAACTTTGGTACTATGTTCTATTCTAAGGCTTTGTTTCTGGCGAAAACTTTGGTACTATGTTCTATTCTAACGCTTTGTTTCTAGGGAAACCTTTGGTACTGTTCTCTATTCTAACGCTTTGTTTCTGGTGAAAACTTTGGTACTATGTTCTATTCTAAGGCTTTGTTTCTGGCGAAAACTTTGGTACTATGTTCTATTCTAACGCTTTGTTTCTAGGGAAACCTTTGGTACTGTTCTCTATTCTAACGCTTTGTTTCTGGTGAAAACTTTGGTACTATGTTCTATTCTAACACTTTGTTTCTGGTGAAAACTTTGGTACCATGTTCTATTCTTACGCTTTGTTTCTGGTGAAAACTTTGGTACTATGTTCTATTCTAACGCTTTGTTTCTGGTGAAAACTTTGGTACTATGTTCTATTCTAACACTTTGTTTCTGGTGAAAACTTTGGTACTATGTTCTATTCTAACGTTTTGTTTCTAGGGAAACCTTTGGTACTGTTCTCTATTCTAACGCTTTGTTTCTGGTGAAAACTTTGGTACTATGTTCTATTCTAACGCTTTGTTTCTAGGGAAACCTTTGGTACTGTTCTCTATTCTAACGCTTTGTTTCTGGTGAAAACTTTGGTACTATGTTCTATTCTAACGTTTTGTTTCTTGCGAAAATCATTAAGAATAAGATCTGGTAAAAGAATGTTTTGAAAATAGATGTGAAACTTCGGTACTATGTTCTATTCTAACGCTACGTTTTTATAGGTGATTTAAACAAATACTGATCAATGTTTCGGAATTGTTTTGATTACAGTTAATAATTTGTAAAAAATTGTTCATATTCGCACTACTGTCGTTCTCATCTTGGGGGGTTTTATCACAACGTTTCGGCCGATATAACTTCTGACCTTCTTCAGGTGCATCTTATCAAACTCAAGAATCCTTATGGAATTTCGAACGGTCCGCAAGAACCTGTAGCGCAACAGATTAAAGTGCTTAGTGATATTTTTTCTGTGTGACAGTTTTCTGAAAATTTAAGGTTCGATCCTTAGTCCAGGCGATACTAAGAATACAATTACGAATTATTCAAGACTTTTACTCGGTCATGGATGATTTAATAAAGGTTTCCGTTATAAATTCCGTGCGGATTTCTGAGTTCGACAAGATGCACTTGAAGAAGGTCGGAGGTTTTTTCGGCCGGAACTCGGGGATCTGAACGGAATTTCAGACGGAACCATTTATTAAATCCACGGGGGTAACATGCTGTCGTTCCATTTGCCATGATTCTGAAGAAGTCTTCAGTAATACAATATCTGCCCCTATAATTATAAATAATAGATAAGTAGTGATCTATAGTGATAAGTAGTTAGATCAAAAACAAAAATAGGTTTACGGCTCCCAAAATTCTTACTAGAATTGTCCACAAGGACCCGTGGCACAGTGGATATAGTACTAAGTAAAATTCAGTTCTAAGTGACAGTCATCTTGAAGGTTCAATCCTTCCCAGTCATGGCAGATGGAACGAGAGCATTCGACCCCCGGGTAGAATTCAATTCAATTAAAAGAAAAACAAGCATGTTTAAGTTGCCATGTAAGGAAAGGGTGTTAGAAATTTACACAGAAGAGGATACAGTAGCCTAGCATATGTCCAAATCCAGCTTGAATTGATTCGTTGTTGGCGCATTTATTACCTCTCTTGGTCCAGGGATCCTAAGTGAGAAGGCGGCCCTCCTCCGGTTCAATTGAAACTGGCGGTGAAATAGTTTCTTGTAGTGTCTGCGTAGACCTCTTTCTGGTGCAGGAGTGAATAATGACCATTGAGGAGATTATATAAGTGATCAAGTTCTAAAGTTATCATTTTGGGGCTACAATTAGATGATATAAAATAAGTCTCGGCCTTATGCACAAAACGACACCAACCAAATATAAAAGTCGTGGAGATCAGAAGAAATATCTGAGCGTCATAACTGACAGGGGCTCCTGATAGCGAACATGGGAGACCCGGTCGGTATCCTGTAAATCTTTGGCGCTTTTTATTTCAGCAGATCAAATACAGGTAAATAAATATGATCAGCACAAACCAAAGACCACGTAGAGGAGGAAATGGGCCACAAATGAAACTAGACTCGTAAAGAAGTGCTATTACACAATAAACCCTTACAGAAAGGGGCTCTTTTTTCACTTATAGAACATAATCCCGAAGTTATGCCATCGATTTTCTAAAGACCATTGAGAGTCTATTTGTTCCCAAGACATGGCATAAGTATATTTGAAGGATTAGTAAAAGGAAATTCGAAGTGGGAGAGAATTGAAGCAACCATAAATTGAAAAAATAACTAATTTTAACGGGACATTTTTCTTATTCATTCAAGCTTTATTTGGGTTGGATTTTGAGTTTTATTCCGAAATTATTGTTTCCTTTAAATCTAGAAAAATATTTTGTCCAGGAAAAAAAAAAAATATATATATATATATATATATATATATATATATATATATATATATATATATATATATATATATATATATATATACAGGGTGGTGCAAAAGTCGCGCATTGGTTTGTTTAGGTGATAGAAACTACAACATTTCAAGTAATTTACTAGGCTTTTCTGATAAATAATACATTTACTTGGTAATTTTGTTGCAGTAGGTTTTAAAAATAATATCCTTTAAATGGGCACCATTTTCGGCCTCACAAAGACGGGCTCTAGTTAGGGCATTTTCCATTACAGTCCTTAGAATTACTGGCTCTAGTTCTTGGATTTCATGTCTGATATTGTTTTTAAGCTCTTGAATCGTTGTAGGCTTGTTCACATATACCCTTTCCTTAAGATAGCCACAAAGGAAAAGGTCAGGGGCTGTTAAATCCGGTGAACGTGAAGGTCAGTTAAAATCAGAAAATCTGCTAATTAAGCGCTCGCCAAACAATCCCCTTAAGAGCGCAATACTTTGTCGGGCAGTGTGGGCAGTAGCTACATCTTGTTGGAACCACATTTCTGGGTTGTCCTGAACAGCTGGCCTTAAAAAAATTTCAATCATTTGTTGATATCGCTGTGCAGTTATCGTCACCGCGACACATTCTTCGTCTTCAAAGAAATATGGACCGATCACTCTTTCCGAGGTAACATCACACCATACGGTACATTTTAGTGGATGTAATTCACGCTGATGAACGGTTCTTGGATTTTCAATGGCCCATATTCTGCAGTTTTGCTTATTTACGAACCCGTTCAGATGAAAATGGGCTTCGTCGCTCATTATCAGCTTATGGATGAACTCATTTTTTTCTCTGGCTAATTGCTGAATGTGAACAGCATAAGCTACGCGTGATTGCAAATCTGTGGGTTGTAATGCCTGTACCAATTGAATTGTGTATGGAAACAGATGCAATTCACGCAAAATTCTTTAAAGTGACCTTCTGGACATCCCAATCTGAGTGGTTCGTCTTCGAGTTAAGGTGTCTGGATTTTCATCAATGCTATCCTCAACGAGTGCTACATTTTCCGCTGTCCGTACTGAATGTGGTCTACCAGATCGTGGAAGATCAATGACTGAACCCTGCTGCCGAAATCGGGCCACAAGACGATCAATTGTGGTCTGACTGGGAGATTGTCTGACATTATAATACCGACGATAGGCTCTTTGGGTTAAGGTTATTGAACGATGGTTTCCGAAGTAAAGTTCAATAATTTTGGTTCGTTGTTCAGTGCTATATTTTCCATGATAAATTATCAATGTTTATATCTGTACTATTCTGAAAAATAAGGAGAAAATTTGATTAAATGTGAAAGTTGTTACAGATTCAAACTAATGCGTAACTTTTGCGCCACCCTATATATATATATATATATATATATATATATATATATATATATATATATATATATATATATATATATATATATATATATATATATATATATATATATATATATATATATATATAAATATATATATTCTTCGTGAATTTTTCTGATGATTTTGTAGTGTTGCAGATACGATATTGACATAAAAATGTTGTTTGGCTCACGGCAAATGAAACGGACCGTAAAAAATACATCTCACAAAAATGTTATGTTTTGGGGAAATGTTAAAAAATAAAAATAAAAAATAAAAAATAAAGACATGGTTATTGGAATATAAAATGAACTCTTCTTTTTTTATTTATTTTTTCAATTCGTCGAATGATTTTTTTATGTTGACATCGAATGAATTAATAAATGAACCGTATGTTACACGAACGTTTTCGACTACTTCTTGAATCATCATCAGGTGTTTGATGGTATAAAATAGTAAAAAATGACTAAATATATATATATACGAGCCCAAATTCTAGTATATTATATATTTAATAGTTTTTAATGCCATACGTAGTTAAACCAAAATAAATTGTTTATGACTATTCAAATAATTTCTAACGCTGTTGATAAGGTTGAACCATTTATTTATCGATTATGTTTTAATTAATGTTTTGAAACATGGCGTAAATCATAAATCTATGACATCACATCAAAGCTATTATTATATTGTTAACATAATGTTTTAATACATATTCATAAGAAAATTTGAATAGATCAGGTCGTAGAACATCAGACTGAAGACCTCAAGGTTTTGGTTTCGATTTCCGGTCATGGTAATTTATTATTTAGTATTAATTAAAAGAAATTCATTTTAAAAAGAAGTTAAGATATTTCATTTTTTTTAAATTGTGATTTACGGACAGACAGACACACGGACGCACAGAGAAATGGATTTATTGTTTTGAGTTGTGTTCTTTCTTTGGTTGAGAAATGGGGAGGGGGTGCTTGCAGAAAACGAAAATGAAACCTTTAAAATAGATAAGAACAAAATTTGATAGCGAAACAAAAACGTAGACATGTTTTCTGTTTCGTTTGTTTGGTCGCCTCATTTACAAAAAAAAGTAGAATGCAACTTCTGGGAGATTCGATATTGTAGCTGATAACGAGAGGCTACGTTTTTTGTCTTCTGTTTCCCGAGAAAAATATGAACGTCTTTAAGCTCAGTCGAAACGAAAACCCGGATAGGTTAATAGGAAAACGAAAAATGAAGATGTCTCTAAAATACGTTGTTTGTTTGGGGTTTTTTTCTTATAAATAAAATGAATAAGATAATTAATGGGAGAGAAGCTGAAGAACGAATGAAAAGTCAAGTTTGACACAAGGAATATTTTGTGTGTGCTGTCAAGTGACTTTTAATGATTCAGGTAGATATACGAAATGACCACAACCACCTTGAGGCTATCTCACGTATAGATGACGTCATAGACACCGGGAATGGTCATGACACTACGTCCAATGATGCAATCGGTTGGAACGGAAACGTCTACCCAGATGAAACGGGTGGATACATTTTAAGATCGTTTATGTGAGGACATAGTCCCCATAAAACCTTCACCTCCCCACTTTCCGTGGAGACTACATCTATTACTAATTGAGATTTGGTATCTGTCTGTCTGAAGCCGAAGCTATACTATTACTTCTATTAATATTGTACTATTTTATAATGGAAGTATGAACAAATTAAACGATTCTATATAAAAACGCAATATAAACTTAAGGATAAACTATATTTAAAACTGTTTATAGAAAATGCATGACTACTTAGCTCCATATAGATACGTGGTGATTTATTAAATAATAGGGATAATTAAGAATGTTAAAGGATATAGTAAAAATTAAACAAAAAAGTAAGTGAATAATTATGAAAAGTAATTATACTATTGAAAGTAAATGCAATAACAATAAGTATTTCTAATAGTAATAATAAAAACATACATAATCAAATACTAATAAGTAGGGGTGGGACGTAATGGGTGAACATTTCAGATTCATGCGAGTAGTATTTTTTGTGTTCATTTATACATAAATAACACTAAACAATCAAACATTTTGAAAATTTTGCAAAATTCAGAAGATGCAGGCCAAAAATAGCCGTTAGGGCTCCACGGTACTCAAAATCCATCATTTTTCGGTGAAAAAGTGGTTTCATGCGACATTGCAGGTCCTAAAACATCCTCAAAAGCTATGAATGGATATAGATGGTTAAATCTGATATAGTACTTTAATTTAGGACCATTTTCAGGCTGTGAAAGGGTTTTCATGAATGTAAAATAGCTAAAAACTAGTGAAACATTTCAGTCGATGTACAAGTAATTGGCTGATCTCCTGTGCAGTTCCCCATGGATTTCCAAGGATGTTTTATTAAATTTACTGCATTATCCACTATTCGGTTTATATTATTCCAGCGGTGTCATTTGGATATGTAGTTTGTGGTGCATTTTTAACCATTTTAGCTGAAATTTGACCCCCATTTCTACCTTGGGGGCTCCTAAAACCCCAAAACTGGTGTTAAACCTTAGTGTCTTGTCAGTTTCAACTATCTACAGCTATGCATAACTATTGTAGAGGTTTGGGAACCAATTAGGTAACTTAGCAGAAGGATTTGGGGAAATTTTGACTAATTTTGGCTATTTTTCACTAGTTTTTGGCTATTCTACATTCATGAAAACCCTTTCACAGCCTGAAAATGGTCCTAAATTACAGTACTATATCAGATTTAACCATCTATATCCATTCATAGCTTTTGAGGATGTTTTAGGACCTGCAATGTCGCATGAAACCACTTTTTCACCGAAAAATGATGGATTTTGAGTCCCGTGGAGCCCTAACGGCTATTTTTAACCTGCACCTTCTGAATTTTGCAAAATAGATCATTATGATAATAGTAATAAAGGGGAATAATCTAACATTACTAGTAAACTATGCATGTATTAATGGAGCATTCCAAATAACATAATAAAAAAGAACTATATAGAAAACCACTATAAATCTGAAGCCGAAACTATACTATTACTTTTATATCTGAAGCCGTAACTATACTATTACTTTTAGTAATGTATTGTTGTACTATCTTTTAATGCTCAATTCAGTTTACTACACTCAGTTCGGGAAGGAAGTAGTATCTGTTCTGTTGTCATGAGACCATCCTCCCAGGCATTACCTCCTCCTTTGGGGGTTGTGTAGTATATGTTCTTTCGTCATAATACCATTCTCACAGGCATTACCTCCTGTTTAAGGGGTTGTGTAGTATATGTTCTGTTGTCATCCTCCCAGACATTACCTCCTCCTTTGGGGGTTGTGTAGTAGTTGGGTAACAAACGCTACCACTATTTATTCTACCATGGTTTTATTCGTAGTCTCTCTCTACTTTATCGTTATTTTCATGGAAGGTACTCGACTGAGCTACAATCTCTGGTTCTTCCTCGTAGGATATTCATAGTAAAAACTAGTCGTTTTACGTACACGGAAAAATAATCTCCCATATATGACTTAAAATAAACATAGTCTTGAAACAGCTATAAACAACTTTAATAACTGTGTATATTCTCTTTATTTAGAACATGATTTTTTAAAATCATTAAAATTTTCAAAATACTAATATATATATATATATATATATATATATATATATATATATATATATATATATATATATATATATATTATAGTCGCATTCCAATGACTACAGGCAAAATCAATCTCAAAATGATAATTTTCATATTCATTTCAATTTCCTTTATTTTCATATTTAGGCGAATACCTGTATGTCTTCTTAATTCTTCTGACAAAAAAAAACACTTTTTTATTTTTTTATTTTTTCCTTTATTTTTTTTGTTTTTTCAAAATTAAAACATTTTCTTACGCGCGTTTCACAGAAAGGTCAAGGGAAATATATATAGATTTCATTGAACTTACTAGCGAAATATTTAGGAAATTATAACGAGTATATGCTTAAGTAGGTATCTTTTATAAGAACTTATATATATGTATATTAAACACACTTATTTTTTATTTTGCAGCCAATTGTTTCTGTTAACATCTAGATATTTGTAAAATGCCCCCATGCATTTATTTATTTATTTCTTGGTGTGGCTATCTTCAGTGCTACTTGTAAAAAACAAATTCAAAAACTTTAAAAACATGCAAAAACTTACAGTCAGTAAACATTATCAACTTATATATATATATATGTGTGTGTGTGGGGTGTATATATATATATATATATATATATATATATATATATATATATATATAAGTATATATATATACACACATATTTTTTTAATATACATGAAATTATGGTCCCATTACATCTTTTGAAATAACATGTACGTATCCTATCTTTTTATATTTCTAATCATGTATCATTATAAAAATACTGAATATAGCATAGCTCTAGCTTTGAACTATTGAGCTATTATAAGTACTTTATGTTACAAAAAAATACACATAGATAGATAGATAGATAGATAGATAGATAGATAGATAGATAGATAGATAGATAGATAGATATGAACGGAATGAGATAGATAGATAGATAGATAGATAGATAGATAGATAGATAGATAGATAGATAGATAGATAGATAGATAGATATGAACGGAATGAGATAGATAGATAGATAGATAGATAGATAGATAGATAGATAGATAGATAGATAGATAGATAGATAGATATTAACGGAATGTGATAGATAGATAAATAGATAGATAGATAGATAGATAGATAGATAGATATAAACGGAATGATATAGATAGATAGATAGATAGATAGATAGATAGATAGATAGATAGATAGATAGATAGATAGATAGATAGATAGATAGATAGATAGATATATATGAACGGAATGAGATAGATAGATAGATAGATAGATAGATAGATAGATAGATAGATAGATAGATAGATAGATAGATAGATAGATAGATAGATATGAACGGAATGAGATAGATAGATAGATAGATAGATAGATAGATAGATAGATAGATAGATAGATAGATAGATAGATAGATAGACATACAGACAGATAGATAGATAGATAGATAGATAGATAGATAGATAGATAGATAGATAGATAGATAGATAGATAGATAGATAGATATAAACGGAATGAGATAGATAGATAGATAGATAGATAGATAGATAGATAGATAGATAGATAGATAGATAGATATAAACGGAATGAGATAGATAGATAGATAGATAGATAGATAGATAGATAGATAGATAGATAGATAGATAGATAGATAGATAGATAGATAGATAGATAGATAACTATTAGTGTGTTTACCTTATGAACTAAGCACAAAGAGATCGACGACTCGCAACTTCAGGTTTCGTGAGTAAAAAATAGCTTAAAGTAAAATCGCGGTGCTTGTGTTCCCACGTGTTCCCTTGTGATAAACTAATCTCCAAACACAGAAGAGTTCCACAGTTTAAGCAGTAATATGGCTTCGATTTTCAATGTGGAACAATGTGGAACATCGTCGATAGCGCAGATGGCAGTAGAAGACAACGCGAAATCGGATTGCTTTTCGTCAATGACAGGAGAGCGCTGATAAGGCGCGAATTTGTGTAGAATTATTGCGACACTAAGTTTAAGATGGCGGCGCTGATTGTCTTCTTCGAAGTTTTGCTGTTGCGCGTTTTTTATTTTTTTGTTTTCGTTTTTTTTTTTTATATTTTGCTTTTTTTTCCCAGAGGGTGCCACCTATTCCTCCTGAACAAACAAATACGTATAAGGATCTCGACGCGCACGTAAAGAGAAAATAGAATAATTTTTAAATCTAGTATAAAAATTAATCTGACGCAAAACAGGTAGTGCATGTTATACAATTTCGAGATATAGAGTCAACAGCGACTAGGGACTGCCAGTTTCTTGCTTTGCGTTCTTTGGATCGTCTTCAAACATACACTTATATATATATATATATATATATATATATATATATATATATATATATATATATATATATATATATATATATATATATATATAGTGAGGAATATAGACGTTTGTGACATTTTTGTGGGAGGTGGAATCAAATTGAATAAGTATAAAGACGAGAGGAAATAATTTTTAAAAATTAATGAATATACTGAACCGGCTTTCGTCCACACTCATCAGAGTATCTACGTGGAAATAATTTAATACGACTAAAAACTTCAAAAAGTAGAATGAAAACCAGTGACAAGTTTAGGAAAGGGGAGGTCACAAGTTGATCACATTGAGTCCTAGAAGCCGCTCCTTTTGTTTACAAAGGGAGGGTTTGACTGACTTAATATACATAGCTTCCGGGACTTTGAGGTGGAATAAAGAATGTGATCTACTTATGACAGAAATCAGTCACTAGTGTAAGTCGACGCACATTCGGCACTATTTATAAGATGGTCAGCAAGGATGTGTTGACTAAATTATTTAAATTATTAGTTGCCTTATTTTCACGTAGATACTCTGATGAGTGTGGACGAAAGCCGACACAGTATATTCATGAATTTTTAAAAATTATTTCCTCTCGTTTTTATACTTTTTTAATTTCATTCCACAAAAAAAATGTCACAAACGTCTCTATTCCTCGCTGTACTTAAATTTTGTACCACGAAAAATTTATTTAAATATATATATATATATAATGAAGTATAATAACACGAAATTACATAATCATCGATGCAATAATTTATTTCAACCTTGTGGTTTTTTCAAGCATCTGATCCAGACGATTACATTTTTGAAACTGAAAGAAAAGAATTAAATTCACACTCGACAATTCAAATATAATTGTAGAGAGAGAGGTGGTAACAACCCATCCAATACATATTTAGAGAGAGGGGGAAATTGAAGCATATCTTATCCTTAAGTTTAACTTGAGAGAGGAATTACATAATTTACTACAGATATCGAAAGGGAGGGGGGAGGGGCCCTGTTATTCAAATGAATCGGGTCGTGTCAAAAATTAAGTGTTAATTCTCATTGTTTTATGACACCTACTGGCTAGTGATAAATGTATATTGTGAGTTGAGGGAACGAGCCTAAATTAAATTCTGACACAATCTCACTCACACGCATACATAGGCAAGCATAAATACGTACACATCCTATGTACATACATACATAAACACATCACCACCCACACATAATCATAACTACGCATAACCATATACATATATATATGTTAAACACACACTTAGTTTAAACGACCAGCCACACTTACAAATCCGGTCAAATCCCCTTAAAGAAACACTGAGTTATCAAGCCAGATTGGAAAAAGAAAGAGAGAAAAGGGAGAAAGATATAGAAAAAAAAGGGAAATCTAACGATTATATACGTGTCAAAGACCTTAAGTTAATCTGAATTCGAGGAGAAGGGAATCTATTTAAATTATGAGCTACGACCTAACTATTTTCTAAAACTATACGCATACACACACAATCTATTATACACATGTAATCATATATACACACACACATATATAAACATATATATGTATATATATATATATAACACCTATCCACACGCATATATGTCTACCAGAAAACACACTTACACCACACATATACACACAATCACACTATAGTCTTATTGTCAAATATTAATACAATATAAAATTATAAAAATATATTTTTATTTTAATTTTATAATTTATGTAAAATGAAACTTATTATTTTATTTTAAATAGTTACTTTTTATCCGATTTCATTACAATTATGATCATGCTGGGCCATATCAAATTATCACTCCCGTAGTAAAAGCGAAAAAAGCCGATACTCGGGCGCCCAAAATCATGCTTATCCGAACCTAAATATCTACTATATATTGAGCACTTTAGCAACACTTTGGCGTTTTTAATTCTCCAAAGATATTTGAAACGATTCATTAATACACCTATATACATATACGTACTCATATACGCATATACATACATACAATATACAACCATACCTAAATATATACATACCTAAACACACATACACATACCATATATATAAACAACACACATGCGTATATACATATATACGCAATTATACATATAAATATACCCATATACTCATATATACACATAAAACCATATAAATATCTACGAATATATATATATATATATATATATATATATATATATATATATCTACAAATAATACTATTTAATACTCGTTTTACTAGCGTGTTATTTACAAAAACTCTTAAAGCTATCTTAGTCTAAGTAAATTATCTGATTATATGACCATAACAAACACTTCCCACCAATTAACACATACAAACGCATATATATATATACGCATACACACTAATACACCAATAATATATATCGACAAGTCGATATCATGTGTCCATAACAGATACTTATATAAATACTTATGAAGTGGGTTTAAGGGAAATAATAATCTAGTCGTATTCAATTTGGTATCTCCACCGTTACCATTCTAGAGGTCCATCGGATTTCGAGTTATTGGTTATTTTAAATTTATATTTATGTCTGCATTTGGCCATTAGTTCAACTCGTTTATGTAGAAGATTACTGTGTTCGTATTTCAGGATTCTTATTTTTTCCTCCAAACACAAATTGCATCTTTGCCTAAATCCATTTGGAACATCAGAATAACATAGGATTGACCAAGAAACCACTGGGGACCGTTTATCATTTTTTAATAGCCACCATTGTTTCGCTAACTCCGTTTTGTTCTTAAGTTCTGGGTTATTAAAAGAGTGTTTGTGGTCATAAAAACGCTGTTTCCAGTTTCCCGCGGAAATGCTGATGTAAACTATCGGCTAACAAGAAAATCTTTGAAACAATTTGTTTCAAAGATTTTCTTGTAAGCCGATAGTTTATTAATCCGGAAAATAATATGGTTCAATCCTCCTTACTGCCAACTATCTAACATCAACATCGGTAAAGTATTCTTGAACCTTGTAGACAAGCATTTTCACCGAATTTAACAAATGCAAACATCAAAGATTACGCGTCAGATGGTTCCAGAATTTTGAGAATTAATTATTAAGTGTGTTTTCTTATTTTAAAACGCAGCATATGCAATTGGTCTTTTTAAAAAAATGGATAACTTTAAACAAAAGCTTTTTAATGTGTGGGTAGCTTAAAGCTAAAAGATCGTATACTATAAACGTTTAGCTTAAAGCTAAAAGATCGTATACTATAAATGTTTAGCTTTAAGCTAAAAATGGTACACTATAAACGTTTAGCTTAAAGCTAAAAGATCATATACTATAAACGTTTAGCTTAAAGCTAAAAATGGTATACTATAAACGTTTAGCTTAAAGCTAAAAGATCATATACTATAAACGTTTAGCTTAAAGCTAAAACATGGTATATAGAAATGTGATACTTAGAAGGCAATACAATGCAGAGGTGTGACAGATAGACGCAAGTTGGGGCAAATAAGACATATAATGGTGGAACAAGTTAAATAGTTTCACCCTTAATACAATGTATATATATATATATATATATATATATATATATATATATATATATATATATATATTATTAACACAAATATATATGTCTATCTACACAATGTATATTATAAACGTTTAACTTAAAGCTAAAAATGGTATACTATAAGCATTTAGCTTTAAGCTAAAATCATGGTATACATCCACTTTTGTGCTTACTTTTTCTATCAAAAATGTCTGATTCTCCAATTTTGTTTCGGAATTTTAAGGATGAAGATTGATTATTTGTATTATTCGGACTACTATTTTCATGTTGGTTGTTATATGCCACAACGTTTCGGCCGACGTAACCTTCGGACTTCTTCAGGTACATCTTTTCAAACTTGAGCACCTTCTAGTCACCAAGTTCGACTGAAATGTTCCCAAGTTTGAAAAGAATTTTGAACTAAACCCGTTATTTAATTTCATCCAGGTTCCAAGTTCGAAATAAAGCACCCGAAAGAAGTCCGGAGATTACATCGGTCGAAGAGTTGTGAATGCAACGAGCAAGATGATAATAGTATTCCGAATTATCCAAATAATCAAAATTAGTCCATTTTGTTTTGTTTTGTTTTTCTATCAATAGTATATATTATTTTAAATATGTTTAAAAAATGTATCCTTTTCGTCAATTTCTTTTAGGTATATCATTTTCGGATCTCCAAGGTGTGTACAGTTGTATTATATTGGAAATATAGTTCTTCTTTCTTTTCGTATTCGTATCAAAATACTTAAAAACAAACTTTTAAGTATATTAACAGTTTTATTACATTTCCATTAATAAACCTTATCTATTTTTTTAAATCTCATTGAATATTGTTTATATTGGAAATATAATTCTTCTTTCTTTTTGTATAAGTATTTGGTATGCCAACGTACCAAAATATTTAAAAAGGAAATTTTATGTATATTAATAGTTTTATTAAATTTTCATTAATAAAGCTTACCTATTTTTTTTAAATCTCATTAATATTGTTTATTCAAAATAACCATTCTATGTATTGGTGTTAAGATGTACAAATAAAGATTGCACGTTGTACTCCCATCCAAACCAATGAATGCTGAGTTCTATCATTTAAAATAATAGGAATAAAAACAGGTTTTCACTAAAATATATTAAATTTGTGTAAACTCAGTCTAGTGAATATTGTATTTTCATTTTTATACATTTTTACATTTAAAAGGAATCTTTTTACAAAGTATATATTTAAATTTGTAATTCAATTTTAACAATAACGTATACAATAAACAATTTTTACAGCAATGGATATAATTTCTTTTAAATTACAGTTATGGATATAATAAATAAAATTTGCAGCAATGGGTATAATAAAAATAAATTTACAATAATGGATATAATAAAAAAGAATTACAGTAATGGATATATAAAAGCTTTTACAATAATCGATATAATATATTTTTTACAGTAATGGATATAAGAAAAAATTACAGTAATGGATATAATAAAAAAAATATACAGTAATGAATATAATAAAAACTTTTTATAGTAATATATATTAAAAAAATACAGTAATTGATATGATAAACAAAATTTACAGTAATTAATATAATAATAAATATACAGTAATGGATATAATAAAAACTTTTTACAGTAATGGATATAATTTAAAAATTTTACAGCAATGGGTATAATAAAAACAATTACATTAATGGATATAATAAAAGCTTTTTACAGTAATGGATATAATAAAAACTTGTTTACAGTAATGGATAAAATAAAAACTTTTTTACAGTGATGGATATAATAAAAAAAATTACAGTAATGGATATAATAAAAAAGAATTACAGTAATGGATATAATAAAAACATTTTTACAGTAATGGATATAATAAAAAGAAATTTACAGAAATGGATATGATAAAACAAATTAACATTAACGAATATAATTTTTAAAAAATGCTTACAGTAATGAATATAATGAAAAGTTTACAGTAATAGATATAATAAAAAAGAATTACAGTAATAAATATAATATAAAAAACATTCCAGTAATGGATATAATAAAAGCTTTTTACAGTAATAAATATAATAATGGATATAATAAAAAAAATACAGTAATGGATATAATAATAACTTTTTTACAGTAATGGATATAATAAAAAACTTTTTTACAGCAATGGATGTAATAAAAACTTTTGTACAGTTATGAATATAATAAAAAGAAATTACAGTAATGGATATAATAAAAACTTTTTTACAGAAATGGACATAAAAAAATGACAGTAATTTATAGCATTAACATTTTAACAGCCAATAATAGAATAAAGAATATCAAGAGTAATGAATATAATAAACAATGTTAACAATAATAAATATAATAAACAATTTTAACAATAATAAATATAATAAACAATTTTAACAATAATAAATATAATAAACAATTTTAACAATAATAAATATAATAAAAGATTTTTAACAATAATAAATATGATAAACAATTTTAACAATAATAAATATAATAAACAATTTTAACAATAATAAATATAATAAACAATTTTAACAATAATAAATATAATAAACAATTTTAACAATAATCAATATCATAAACAATTTTAACAATAATAAATATAATAAACAATTTCAACAATAATAAATATAATAAACAATTTTAACAGTGATGGATATAATAAACCATTTTAACAGTAATAGATATAATAAACCATTTTAACAGTAATAAATATAATAAACAATTTTAACAAAAATGTATATAGTAAAAAGATTTACCAGTCAGTAATAGAATATAAATATTAAAAGTAATATATAGAATAAAATATTTTACCAGTAATTGGTATAATGAAACAATTATTTACAGTAATTAATAGAAAAAACAATTTTACCAGTAATTAATAAAATAAACAACTTTTACCAGTAATGAATCGAATAAACAACTTTTACCAGCAATGAATCGAATAAACAACTTTTACCAGCAATGAATCGAATAAACAACTTTTACCAGCAATGAATCGAATAAACAACTTTTACCAGCAATGAATCGAATAAACAACTTTTACCAGCAATGAATCGAATGAACAACTTTTACCAGCAATGAATCGAATAAACAACTTTTACCAGTAATGAATCGAATAAAGAACTTTTACCAGCAATGAATCGAATAAACAACTTTTACCAGCAATGAATCGAATGAACAACTTTTACCAGTAATGAATCGAATAAACAACTTTTACCAGCAATGAATCGAATAAACAACTTTTACCAGCAATGAATCGAATAAACAAATTTTACCAGCAATGAATTAAATAAACAAATGTTATTATAAAATGTGATAGAATAAACAATTTTAACTGTAATGCATAGAACAAACAATTTTAACAGCAATAAATAGAATAAACAATTTTAACAGCAATAAATAGAATAAACAATTTTAACAGCAATAAATAGAATAAACAATTTTAACAGCAATAAATAGAATAAACAATTTTAACAGTAATAAATAGAACAAACAATTTTAACAGCAATAAATAGAATAAACAATTTTAACAGCAATAAATAGAATAAACAATTTTAACAGCAATAAATAGAATAAACAATTTTAACAGCAATAAATAGAATAAACAATTTTAACAGCAATAAATAGAATAAACAATTTTAACAGCAATAAATAGAATAAACAATTTTAACAGCAATAAATAGAATAAACAATTTTAACAGCAATAAATAGAATAAACAATTTTAACAGCAATAAATAGAATAAACAATTTTAACAGTAATGGATAGAAGAAGAATTATTGTAATGGATATAATAAACAATTACTAACAGCAATTAATAGTAAAAACAATTTTTACAGCAATGGATATAATAAAAACATTTTAAGGCAATGAATAGAATAAACAATTTTAACGGTGAGTAAACATTTTTACAGTTATAGATATAATAAACAATTTTAACAGCCAGTAATAGAATAAAGAATATTAAGAGTAATGTATAGAATAAATATTGAAAATATTTGTTCTCTTTTTAACATTTGACACGATCTTATTCTTATTCGTTTTGTAATATGTAACAGTTTTACTTCTTTTTCTTTGAAGTGTCTTTGAAGTGTCATTGAAGTGTCTTTGAAGTGTCTTTGAAGTGTCTTTGAAGTGTCATGTGGTCATATGACAGTTTCCCACATTTGTATGCAGTCCTTTGCGATAGTGTTGTACTCTGCAAGATCTGTCAAGCTACACCGGTTAGACAGTCGGTGGCAGACCAGACAGTGTTTTATCGTATGGTCATCCTCTCCACATTCACTGATGGTTGGGTCAGTTTTGTAGCCCCATCTACTCATAGCAACCTTTGATCGCCCCATCCCCGTTCTCAGGCGGTTTAGTGTTTTCCACTGGAGCCAGAGTGCCTCTGAACCAGGAAGGAATTCCATCAAAAGTAGGGATTCCCATGTCGTTATGAGGGGAGAGGAGAATCTTTTAGCCGTCTGGTCTACAGCTGTAGTCTGGTTTCTTCCTGAGATGTTGTTAGGGATTCGACATGGCTGAGGAAGCTTCTCCTTGACTTCAGTCGTTGGACCGTTGGTTAACGTCCATGAAGGAGATGGAGTTCATCACTGATAGCCTTCATGATCTCTACTCGTCTGGTAACTTCCCGTCTCACATCTGAAGGGGCAATGCCAGTGAGAAGATTCAGGTTGTTCAGGTTGGTGGGCTTCAAGCAGCCAGTGATCAAGCGACAGGTGTTAGTCAATGCTGAGTCTAGGTTTTTGGCATGCGTTGATCTTTCCCAAACGGGACAAGCATACTTAGCCGGGGAATAGCACAAGGCTAAGGCAGTACATCTTAGTGTGTGTGCTGTGGCTCCCCACTTGGAGTTAATCAGTTTCCGTAGGATGTTATTCCGGGAGCTGACTTTCATTTTTGCCTTCTTTACATGTGCCTTGAATGAGAGGGTGCGGTCCAGCATTACGCCAAGGTAGACAGGGTTAGTGTGATTCTCAAGTTGTATTCCAGAACACGTGAGGTTTATCTTATTGATAAAACAAAAGATGACATAAAAAAGCATGATACATAAATAGATAAAATACACAACTGATCAGATATGTATGCTCGTTTCTGAAACCGAAAGGAACCCCCTGTAATTTATACATACTTACCCCTACAACCACATATACTCTTAACTCCTAAGGTATATTACCCCAAGTAATATATTACAGACTTTGCAATCATGCAGTATAGTTAAAAGCCGATAAATCCAAAACAAATAAAATATACAACAAATAACTTTTACCTAACGCATTAAAATTTAATTTTCTACTGATCTGTATAGTTGTAAAGTTCTGAAACTGTTTTCGTCGATATCTGTCTTTCGGGTGCAGTCAAGAATATAATCTCTGTTGTTGGCGGTATTTCATCCCTTAAAATATAGTTTTAAAAAATGAATTACCTTACTACTTACACTAAGTCCGACTGAAAATTTCCCCCCGGACTTAGGGTTAGTCGTAGGGTAAGCCTTATTTTATTATCTTTTAACCCTGAAATTAGCGACCATCTAAAAAAAAATAGACCGCCATCTTTGATTGACTCGTGTTCGGCTAAGTCAAAGTAACGATAACATATTCAGAGATGATAAATCTTATAATCAGTTTCTCACACTTTAAAATTATACAGGTAGGTAGAAAACTAATTTTTTTAACTATACTGCATGATTGACCATTATTCAATCATTAATATTTGTATTCTTTTGTTTCTTTTTAGTCCTGCATTCGGCCAATGCGAAGTGTGGTGTCGGTGGTGGTGTTGGTGGGCAGGGTCCGTCCGGTGTAGGACCCACTCTCTCAGGCCTCAGTCTTCCTAACATTCCTCCACTTCACAACATGGCGCTGCCAAGCATGTACTTCCACAGCAATATGGCGGCCGCTGCGGGAATGGATTGGCCGGGTCCTCCAATTGGGGGCTCCTTGGCTCCACCTCAGACCTCTATGTCTTCATACATGACTACCCCGGGTGGCACAGCCAAGTGTGACAATAGACTACTCCATTCATCATCAGGTAAACACCTAGTTAACACTTCTACACCTACCTACCTCTCTCTCTCTCTCTCTCTCTCTCTCTCTCTCTTTCTCTTTATATATCTCTCTCTCCCTCTCTCTCTTTCTCTCTCTCTGTCTCTCTCTCTCTTTCTCTCTCTCTGTCTGTCTCTCTCTCTCTCTGTCTCTCTCTCCCTCTCTCTCTCTCTTTCTCTCACTTTCTCTCTCTTTCTCTCTCTCTCTCTGTCTCTCTCTCTTTATCTCTCTCTTTCTCTCTCTCTCCCTCTCTCTGTCTGTCTCTCTCTCTTTCTCTCTCTCTCTTTCTCTCTCTCTCTCTTTCTCTCTCTCTTTCTCTCTCTCTCTTTATCTCTCTCTCTCTTTCTCTCTCTCTCTCTCTGTCTCTCTCTCTCTTTCTCTCTCTCTCTTTCTCTCTCTCTCTCTCTCTCTCTATCAATCGATCGATCTATCCATATATCTATCTATCTATCTTAATCTATCTACCTATATATATATATATATATATATATATATATATATATATATATATATATATATATGTAGGTAGATATATATATATATATATATATATATATATATAGGTAGATATATATATATACTTCAATATATCTATCTATCTCTATCTATCTATCCATCCATCTATCTATCGATCGATCGATCTATTCATATATCTATCTATCTATCTTAATCTATCTACCTATATACATATATATATATATATATATATATATATATATATATATATATATATATATATATATATATATATTACAATAAACATAGTTTGAGTATCCGACAATTGTTTCAGAACCTTCTCGGCTTCTCCTCATGGATATACTGAGCAAAGATTCGATCCGCCAATACATAATCATAAAAAAAGACAAAAAAAAAACAGATAAATTACATTTCAAAATTTTCAGACGAGAAACCTTTTTCCATAATATGACACTTTGACATCTACCTATCGACGCATAAGACCGAATTTCTCATGCGTCGATAGGTAGATGTCAAAGTGTCATATCATGGAAAAAGGTTTCTCGTCTGAAAATTTTGAAATGTAATTTGTTTGTTTTTGTTTTTTTGTCTTTTGTTTTGGTTTTTTATGATTATGTATTGGCGGATCGAATCTTTGCTCATCAGTATATCCCTGAGGAGGAGCCGAGGAGGTTCTGAAACAATTGTCGGATACTCAAACTATGTTTATTGTAATATAAAAGCTCTAATATATATTGAGCACTTTTGAAAAGTAATGTTTTTTATTGATTTTGTTAATATTTGAACTTAATTAATTAATATATATATATATATATATATATATATATATATATATATAAATTAATTAATTAAGTTCAAATATATATATATATATATATATATATATTTGTGTTATAATGGGATAATTCCAGGAAGAAATCTGGGTATGAGAGCTCAATGTAGTAAACAGAGCAAGAATAAAATATAATAACACGAAATCACATAATTATGTGATTTCGTTTTATTATATTTTATATATATATATATATATATATATATATATATATATATATATATATATATATATATATATATATACTTCAATCTATCTATCTCTATCTATCTATCTATCAATCCATCTATCTATCTATCTCAATCTATCTATCTATATTAATCTATATATCTATCTCAATCAATCTATCTATCTATCTCAGTCTATCTATCAATCTGTATATCTATCTATCTCAATCTATCTATCTATCCATCTATCTATCTATTTCAATCTATCTATCTATCTATTTATCTATCTATCTATCTATCTATCTATCTCATTGTCTCTCTCGCTCTCTCTTTATGTATTTTGTTTCATGAATAACAATTTCACCGATAAGAATATTAAAGTCACTTTCAAATGACAAAATCCAGTAATTTTGCACAAAATCATTTTTCTTTCTTTTTTGTGCAGTAAATATAAAATAATACAAGTCTTAAAGAAATAAAACAAATGAATCTCCTGTTGTATGTTTGCTGTGCTTAAAAGGCAAACACTGATGAATAAAAATATAATAATTTATCTTTATTGTCGGTGGTGGTGAAGGAGAACGCAGGTATTGGATCCACAGTGTTAGTTAAGTTATAATAAAGTATATTTTATAAAGAATAAAACATTTATCCAAGTGTTGTATTTCTGCTGTGCTTAAAAGAATGACGACAAACACTGATGTACAAAAATATAATAATATTTTTTTATTTTCGGTGGTGGTGAACGAGTGGAGGTTAGTGAGGAAGAGGAGAATGCAGGTATTGGATCCACAGTGTTAGTTAAGTTATAATAAAGTATATTTCATAAAGAACAAAACATTTATTCAAATGTTGAATTTCTGCTGTGCTTAAAAGAATGACGACAAACACTGATGAATAAAAAATATGATAATATGTTTTATTGTCGGTAGCGGTGAACGAGTACGGGTTAGGATACACATGAATTGATGGAGTGGTTTTCTCGGCCCCGATCGCCAGTCGTCTATCGATGTGAATTTCGGTTTATGGGGTAGAAGATCCCCCTTATATTGTCGAACTCATTTCTTTTAATAACTAAGAAAAAATGTTCTGCAACAATATAATTCGAATATAAGTGTATTTTCTAGCACTCCAATTATTAGTTGAAAGGAACTGGTTTAGCACGACGCAATATATAACACAACTCAATCGCCATTCATACATACATAATTTGCATATTTGTTCTTTCTTTTCGCACATTCCGACCAAAAGTAACAAGGCATTTTTAGTAAAGATAAATATTCGTATTCTGTTTCGGGATTTTTTAGATGAGGATTGATAATTTGTATTATTTGGATCATTCCGACTACTATTCTCATCTTAGTTGTTATTGTCACGATGTTTCGGTTGATGTAACCTTCGATCTTCTTTAGGTGTGCGTTGTCGAACTCGGGAATGTTTATGCTGGACTCGGGAATCTGTACGCAATTACGAACTGAACCTTTATTTAGATTGTTCTCGTTTCGTACTTAGCACTTTATCCATTGCGCCGCGTGGATCATTGACGCAACTGATAAAATCGTTTATTAATAATCAGTCCTAAGTGACACTCTTCCGGAGGTTGGAGGTTCAATCTTCAGTACAGGCGATACTAAGAATATAATTAAAAACTTACTTAAGACTTCTACCCGATCATGGCTGACGGAACGAGAACAAGAGAAAAATGGTGACTTAATTAAGACCTTTCACATAATTAATGCGAATTTTTATATGGAACACTTTTTTTAATATCTTTCTTCGCACTGAGAATTTATTGACAAGAAATATTGGTGCTTGTTCGTAATTGTCCAAAGTTTACATTAAATTTTTATTGACAAGAAATATTGGTGCTTGTTCGTAATTGTCCAAAGTTTACATTAAATTTTTATTGACAAGAAATATTGGTGCTTGTTCGTAATTGTCCAAAGTTTACATTAAATTTTTATTGACAAGAAATATTGGTGCTTGTTCGTAATTGTCCAAAGTTTACATTAAATTTTTATTGACAAGAAATATTGGTGCTTGTTCGTAATTGTCCAAAGTTTACATTAAATTTTTATTGACAAGAAATATTGGTGCTTGTTCGTAATTGTCTAAAGTTTATATTAAATTTTTATTGACAAGAAATATTGGTGCTTGTTCGTAATTGTCCAAAGTTTACATTAAATTTTTATTGACAAGAAATATTGGTGCTTGTTCGTAATTGTCCAAAGTTTACATTAAATTTTTATTGACAAGAAATATTGGTGCTTGTTCGTAATTGTCCAAAGTTTACATTAAATTTTTATTGACAAGAAATATTGGTGCTTGTTCGTAATTGTCCAAAGTTTACATTAAATTTTTATTGACAAGAAATATTGGTGCTTGTTCGTAATTGTCCAAAGTTTACATTAAATTTATATAGGAAACTGATCCCCCCTTTTAAGATCTAAAATATTTGAAAAATATTTCTAAATACACGGAATTTTACTAGCGACCTGATAGTTAATTGTACACCGAAAAAAGAACAGAAATGGTCAGTAAAAAGGTTGGGGAAAACGGGGTGTGTACAATTACGGACAAGCGCCGAAATATTTTTAAAATTAAACCTAGAAGTGTAACATAATGGAGATGGATGAGAACTCAGATGTGGAGAAAGTGTATATCTGGATGAAGAAGTTATTGAGATTGTCGAGAGGTTTTGTTATCTTTGTGATACAATTGGAGCACAGGGTGGAGTAGATGCTAGTATGGTTGCAAGAATTAGGAGTGGATGGAGTAAGTTCAGTGAACTTCTGTCATTACTAACCAGCAGAGCGTTACCACTGTCGACCAAGTTGAGAGTCTGTCAGGCATGTGTATGCAGTGTGATGACGTATGGAAGTGACACCTGGTCATTGGGGGTTGAGGACATGCGTTGCATGGGGAGAAATGATATGAGAATGATAAACTAAATCTACTAAACAATTAGAATTTTTCTAATAGGGTAATAGACTTTTGGAAAACGAATTCCCTAATCAGATTAAAATGGTTCCAATGAGGATCAACTTGCGAATAAACTGGATGCATTCAGAAATAATGATAAAATTAATCTATATGAATTTATCATGAATAAAATTTGTTGGGGTCTATCTGATGAAATATTCAAGAGAATTTGGTCCGTATATTCCTATTATACACTCTGTGAGATTTTTTTAAGTTATGGGGATTATTGTTAAAAACGAGAGATGCCCAAATAGGCAAAATCGCCATATTAATAAAATGGTGTGACCACTTCTCGTGTGTCTATGAGTGTGTGTGTTTCTTACATCCCCGTAACTTACGCATTGCTATTTTTTATTATTTACTATTAACCGACTATTTGTTGATATCAAACATGCAACGCATAAAATAAAACCGATCTTTAAAAGACATTTAATTACGAAATTAAATCCAGCAGAATGCATTTCGGTTTCTTCGTAAACAAGTCAGTCATTTTAATCTTTTGTTAATATTTTTTTTTTAAATGTGTATGTAACTAATATGTATCATTGAAACGTGATGAAAACATTTTTATGCTTTTTATTTTTCACGTTTCATATTCAAATATTATTTTTTTAAATATATATATATATATATATATATATATATATATATATATATATATATAATATTTTTGTTAAGAAGTAATAATGTAATGGTTTTGCCTTTGTTACTACGTATTATTAACAGTATTATTAATAACGTATTATTAACATGTAATATTTATTATATATATAGAAAGAAATGGCCGCTACCAGAGTAAATGGGATGTCCAATTTACATAATGATTTTAAACAAGTAAGTTTTAATAAATAATTTCCCAATGATATATAATGTTATTGTCTTATTTTGATACATATGTAAGTCGATGATCGCCTTCGTGGTCACACTTCGATAAAACACACACACACACACACACACAAGAGAAATTGTTTGTATAATTCAGTTCAGCTGTGGGTGCGTGTGTGATATCGTCAGCCCGAAAAGAGGTCCCCCAAACGTTGTTCGTTCATAGATGTCACATCGTTTTATCGGCCCGATCTGCTCTGGTCTGCTCGCCTCCTCTCCGGGCCACAAACTGTCGCAAAAACAAAACTCGTAAACTGTCAACTGTCAACTGCCGTAAACTAAACCGTCGTGAAACTCAACTGTCGCAAAAAAAACTGTCGCAAACAACCTTCACTGCCAACTTAATCCCCGTCCGGTTTTTTGTCTTAGTTAACGACAAGCGGAAATGGCCACGAGGCGTCCTACTGTTTCGGATTGCCTTTGTGTGCGTTGGTGAGTCATTTCCTATCATTATAATTTTACCCTAACCTCTGACATCTCCTCTCAATGCCGCCTGGCCAAACACTCAGCATTATAAGGTGGAGGATCAAGGGTAAGTGGAGTAATCGTGGGGAAAAAATGGCGCCCTCTCTCACATTTCTGTGTAGTAGATAATGAAAAGGGAGCCTTCGGGTCGCCCTCAACTACGGTCGACCACTTTACTTTACTTTACTTTACTTACAAGGCTGCAGCTCATTTTTGCGAATAGTGTTTCGAATTGCTACTTACTCTATTCGCAAAAATGAGCTGCAGCCTTGTAAGTAAAGTAAAGTGGTCGACCGTAGTCGAGGGCGACCCGAATGCTCCATTTCCATTAGTTACAAGACAGAAATGCACTAATTCAAATGTGAAAAGTCCTCTTCAGAAGCACAATTTAGTACTATGTGACAGTAGAGAACCCCAATGCAGCCGGTGACCAACGTCCAATCCATTCTGGATGTTCGAAGTAACAGTTCGAAACCGAACATCCAGAATGGATTGGACGTTGGTCACCGGCTGCATTGGGGTTCTCTACTGTCACATAGTACTCGGAGGGATCTGTCGAGTCCTAAATTGTGCTTCTGAAGAGGACTTTTCGGTACTCTTATAGCTGACGCACCATGTTTCCGTGACTTCGAGTCGTCAACGTTCGGGCAGATCTCGGAAGCGCCCGAGAATTGACAAAACTATTAACCAAGAAACATTTGCTTATAAACAGTTTGTTTTCGTTAAAATAAGAAAATAAAACAGAAAAAATGTGCTTAAAAACAGTTGTTGCAGTTTTCCTTAGCGAGAAGAAAATTGACAAAAAATGTAAACAAAAAAAAATTTAATTTAAAAAACAATAACATTTGCTTAATAAATCAAACAAAATCATCATTTGAAACTTCCCGGTGCACAAACAAAATGACATTTTATTTAAAAACATTTGATTAACAATGGTCCCTTTGACAAAAAAAAACAACAAAAAAATAAACATCTAATTAATAACAGTTGTTTAGCTATGGTTTGTTCGTTCTTTATTTGTATACATGTATTTTACTTTAATTTTCTTCGTCTGAATTTATCGGCTGCCAGTCTTCAATTTAACGTTTGGCAGTTTTCGCCTCGTCAACTCTCGGGCGCTTCGTAACCTGCCCGAACGTTTTTTCTGAAGGCTTTTTCCATATATCATAATCACACAAAATACATGCTAAAATATTCCTCAGTTTTGGGGATTGAGTTATGTCGGTAAAACCTCAATTTTAATTGTTCTAATTAGCCGTAATTTGCAAATAACTCATCAAGTGATTGCTTACTAACTTTCTATCTTGCACTTTCACCGTATTTCATTTTATGCTGTTTGACCCTCGACCTTAATCTATACGTCTCTCTCTCTCTCTCTCTCTCTCTCTCTCTCTCTCTCTCTCTCTCTCTCTCTCTCTCTCTCTCTCTTTATACATACATATATATATATATATATATATATATATATATATATATATATATATATTATAATATAAAATGAAATAATGAAATAAGGTGCCAATCAAATTTTATTATAATTCCAAGTTCAAGCAAAGTATCTTAACGTCCTTAGCTCATGAGTTTTCAAAGATAATTTTTCTCTCAGATCAAGTTTTTGGAATTTTCAGTGAGTTTATTGAACTTTTTATATTATTTGATTTGATTTATTTATCGTTGTAATAATTAACATACCCATTGGATACTTTTCACTTCATCGATTGCTGGCGACTGGACAACTTTTTTCAATTCTTTCAATTTCTCGTATTTGGACTGTCACTCATCACCTGGATCAATCTTCAGTCAACCTTCTGGATATCTTTCCTGGTTATGTTTTTTAAATTGTATGACTTGGATCGATTGTATGGATTTAATAAAAAAGTATGTTTTTGTGTTGATATATTTGATGTTATATATTTGTATGTATTTTTGTATATATTTTTATATATTTTCAAAGTGTAATTTTATTACCTGTAGTAATATCACTGCGGTAATGGTCCTCTGAGGAGAAGAATTATCTTTGAAAACTCATGAGCTAAGGACGTTAACATACTTTGCTTGAACTTTGAATTATAATAAAATTTGATTGGCACCTTATTTTATTATTTCATTTTATATTATAATATTAATGCTCTATCCAGTATATTGAACTTCAGTTTTTATCCGGATGTTTCACTAATTATAAGATATTAGTTGACGCTTATATCTTTTGTTGGATTACTTAATATATATATATATATATATATATATATATATATATATATATATATATATATATATATATATATATATATATATATATGAAGAAGAATGGAAAGGAATTAGAGAAGCAAAAGCCAAATCAAATTACAATTCAATTGTTCAGAGCAAGGTATATTCCGCAAAAAGGCAATTATTCAAGTTTTACCTTTCCTAAAAGTTCGCTTTTAGTACACCACTTTATATATATATATATATATATATATATATATATATATATATATATATATATATATATATATATATATATATATATATATATATATATATATATATAATTATTTGTCGCCCCCAATTCTAGGATGGGCTTTGTAGTTAGCAGTATTTACACAGCTGTTGACATGACTTCACTGCATTTTCCTTTCACACCTGACCACAACAAAATCTCCCCTCTCCCCTCTCATCACCTATCTCACCCTTTCAACTACTTCTTTCATACTTTTACCCCTCCTCCGCCCATTTTAAAGTTATCTTCATTTCTTCAAATCTTTTTCTAAAACTATGATACTACCTACATACCAAACACACAGAGTTCCCCCTTCCCTCCTGTTTCCCCAGCCCCTCAAAATCCATGCCACACCTCACCACGACAAAAAAACTCAGCCCCCTTTCCTCTCTCCCACCCTAAGGCAAATTCACTAAGACTCTCACCCCTCCCCTTTTTCACTGCTGCCTTAATGGTACCCACTCAAAGCTTTCCATATTCATTTCACTCTCTGCCACTACTGACTTCTCGCAGCCTGGACCCTCGTCCAGCGCTCTTAGTAGCCACGGCTACTACTTTTCCTCATCAACCCATCATATCAACCCAATATTTCGATGTACTTGCATGACATTTTTCTTAAAATTATCATCCTGAAGAAGTCTTACAATAAAGACGAAACGTTGATGAATATATTAAAAAAATATCTCTTGTTTTTTTCCTTTTTTTATTTCCCATTACGTCGGATTACTCTCATCCTTCTTTTCTCATATATTTGTGTGTGCGTTAGATTTGAATAGTATTTGTTTAAATGGCGGACGTGTCGTTTATATCTGTCTATAATTTTCTCATGTTATTAGATTGAAATAGTTTCTTGCTTCAATTGCATAACAATATTTAGAAGGGGGCATGTCGTATATGTCTGTCTATAATTTTCTCATGTTATTAGATTGAAATAGCTGTTGTTTTAATTACATACAATTTTTAGAGAAGGGACGTGTAGTATATGTTCCACTTACATCTCTTTTTATATTATTAGATTTAAATTGTTTGTTTTAATTGTACCAAAAACGTTTAGAGAGATGTCAGTTTATATTTTTCTCATATTATCAGATCTAACTTGTTATTGATTTTTGTTTTTGTTTGTTTTGATTAATTATTACTAATATGTTACTGTGTTCCTCTCTTTTAGATATGTCGACAAGTATTCATGGACTGAAACCAGTCGGACTCTCAAACAACCAGTGAATACACCCCTACCCATCCAAATATGATATGGACTGCTCACGTCAACTTGCATAGTTAAATATCACGTCACAAGAAATGAAAATTATTGAAAACGTAACGAAGGAAAAAATAACAAGAAAAAAATATTAATGGAATTTATTAAAAAAAAAAGAATACTAACAAACTATTATAACAGGGGCGGATCCAGGTGTCTGTCTGCCGAGGGGCACATATAAACATATTTTTCGTGAAATAATCTTTTCAATTGAACTTCGTCTACCGACGCTATGTGGAAGTTTGTTTTTATGGCTAAATGTCGGTTTTGCGATTTAGCGGTTTTCCCGCTAGATCTGGAGGTTTAGTAAAATTTGGATCTGGCGGCTAGCGTTTTTTTTTTCTGCAAAATCTGAAGATTTCGTTTTCCAACCACACGCAGCAATTTCAAATATCAGTTAACCTTCTTTCCGTATTCATTTCCTAGCTAATCATCATATGTACATATTTCTTAAGCTATATTCTACACATCATATACGCAGAACAGTAGTAGCTGTACATCTCAGTAAAAAAAAAACATTTCAAAATATCCCAACGATCGCCAGACGCCATAAACCCTAATCAACCACGACTTTACAAATCTTTGGTTAAACTTTACATTTCTTGATTAGTCAGACACACAACTCGTTCATGAATTACGTCCCTTATTTTTTCTTTGGGGGGGGCGGTGTTTTTAGCATTTTAATTAAATACAAATAACATTAAAGATAAAAATAATAATTTAAATAACATTAAAATAAAAATAATAAGTATAGAAACCACGAAATATTATTATATTAGCAATATTTTTTATATAGAATGTACACAAAAAAGGCTAAAATCTAGCGGTTTTCTGGAGATGCTTTTGTTCTGATCTAGCGGGATTTGAACATCTCAGTTGGCAACACTGCTAAATCTAAGGACATTTTAGGCTATCTGCCATAGTCATGTAGAAAAAAATGACTACTAGTATTACTAAAAATACTACTATTACTACTACTACTACTACTACTAATAATAATAATAATAATAATAATAATAATAATAATAATAATAATAATAATAATAATAATAATAATAATAATAATAATAATAATTTATTATTACTAGAGTGTGTGTTCCAATAAAAAATGAATCAAGCATTGCAAAATAGGCCACATTTTTATATGAGAGCAAATTGTATTTAAAGCCTAAAAGTTCGTCTCCCTTCGTTTCACTAGTGAAAATGTTCTTTTATTGCTATGTGCAATTATTATTATTATTATTATTATTATTATTATTATTATTATTATTATTATTATTAATGATAATGATTATAATAATAATAATAATAATAATAATAATAATAATAATAATAATAATAATAATAATAATAATAATAATGATACAGATGATACTGATAATAATAATAAATAATAATCATCATGAAAATAATGATAATTATAATAATAATGATAATGATAATTAAAATAACCATGATAATAATAATGATAATGATAATTAAAATAATCATAATAATGATAATAATAGTCATGATAATTGTGATAACAATAATTATAATGATAATGACGACAATAATGATAATTATAATTATAATAAGTTATCTGCAATTCCGTCAGTCAAACATACAATGTCCTCAGAGTTTTAGTATTATATTATATTATATTATATTATAATATATTATATTATATTATATTATATTATATTATATTATATTATATTATATCATATATGCAGAAGAACTTGTTTACACTGGGTAATTATTAAAATAATAACTAGCTGAATAATTTGTCGATGCAGGATTTGTTAAATTTTCTGTATCTAAGTATTGCAATACCCGTTCCTTCGAGAGACCCGGTAGCATCAAACATAACGATAGAGACAAGGACCTGCTCGAGGAACTCTGTTTCTTTATTCTTCCCCACCAGCTAGTGTAAGTTGGGTATGCACATATATATAATCAAATATTTCTTTGTTAGCAAAAGTCCTTTGGCATTATTGTTCTTTCCCTTGTCTTACGAAGAAACCTCTTTCTTTACCTTGACGGCGGTTGATTTTCGACTCTAACCAACGTAGGTTATTTTCAGGAAAACCAGGCAGAGTGATTTACCTTGCAACCTAGAGGGAAACACGACAATATGTTCTGTAGGAGTCTGTTCCCGGAATCTAGGGAAGGCTTGTGATCCCCACGTCAGTTGTTTACGGCAGTTCGGCCGTGGTGGGGGTACCTCTCTTCAGGGCTGACCCACGACAAGTTTTTCTCTATATCTTCCCAACTCGATCTCTGCTACGTAAGCGTTCCTTCTTCCTTCGGTTTAATCTACCGTTTTAATTTCTGACTTTGCACTCCGGGTGCCTTCTTCTCCTGGCCTCGTGCACCTGACTCTTTTAAAGGTTACCGAGTCGTTTTTTTACGACGTCATACTCCGAAATAAACTCGTCGACCTCACGCACCTGGGCTCGTTCAAAGATCATCGATTCATTTCCGTTGTTCTTTTAGCCTAATTGACAATCTATCTAGTATTCAGCTTTTCTTCATTATTTCGGGGTCATACCTTAGCCGCCCCGTGACGTCTTATGCGTTATTACTCAACATGTTTGCATCATTAATTTACACAAGTAGAGTTATTAATCATATCAATGAAAAAATAATGTCATCATAGTACCCAGTCCGTAAAAATTAATCAAACATTATTATTATTTGTACTCACTAGCACTTCTTACACATGTCATCATCAGTGATTACACACTAATAATCAGTGATGGTGTTCCCTGGGGTCTGAGTGACAACCAGTTTCCCCAGGTTTCCAGTACTGTCCACCTCTTTCAATAACTATTGCAAATAACTTTGCGATATCACAACAGACGCTTACCATCGGTTTCTCGTTGGCAACGACCATTGGTCTTCGCTGAGATTTGGATGGTAATAAGCCTCCTCAAGGTCCCAGTTTTCTCCGCACTCTTACAGTGGAAGTCTGGTTAGTGCTCTCCCTCCTCGGTCTTCCCATCCTCCTTGACCCTTCACGACTGTTTTGTGTTTTATCAGCTGATTACATCATTTGGGGTGTAGTTTATTATTATTATTATTATTATTATTATTATTATTATTATTATTATTATTATTATTATTATTATTATTATTATTATTATCATCATTATTATTATTATTATTATTTTATTATTATTATTATTATTATTATCATTATTATTATTATTATTATTATCATTATTATTATTATTATTATTTTATTATTATTATTATTATCATCATTATTATTATTATTATTATTATTATCATTATTATTATTATTATTATTTTATTATTATTATTATTATTATTATCATCATTATTATTATTATTATTATTATTTTATTATTATTATTATTATCATCATTATTATTATTATTATTATTATTATCATCATTATTATTATTATTATTATTATTATTATTATCATTATTATTATTATTATTATTATTATTATTATTATTATTATTATTATTATTATTATTATTATTAAAAGTATTACCATAAGTATTATTATTGTTATTGGTGCATTATGGCGACGAACAAAATTTCCTTCCTTATTTCTAGAAAAGGGGGGATAATTCGATTTTTTTTTACAGGGACTCATAACGAAACGATTATATTCGAATTTTCTTTCTTACGGGAAACCGTAACACAGATGGAGAAGCAAGAGAATTTGTAAGAATATACATTAAAAAATAGTATTTTTGTAATAAAGTACATTAAAAAACGGTATGAAAATGAAAATGGAAATAAATGATATCTATTTACGTAACTTTAACATCCCATAAAATATAAAAATATAAATTATTTGAAAAAAGTTTTACATAGGGTACAATTCAACTATCTGGGAGAGAATACTTCCCATATAAAGTACATATTTATTAAAAAAAAGTTTTACACTGGGTACAATTGCAAAAGAATCTACTAACTTTTCCTTATCTCTAGTTAGATATAGAATGTCTTGAAGATTTAACGCTTTGACATCCATTTTCGGAAAATTAAGAAAAGAATTAAGACAGTTTGAATTATCTCCCCTTCCGAAAAAAATTCAAATTATCTCCCCTTTTGATTCACTCTTCTAGAAATGAGGAAGGAAATTTGGTTCGTTGCCATAATGCAGAAGCACCTTATAATAATAATAATAATAATAATAATAATAATAATAATAATAATAATAATAATAATAATAATAATAATAATAATAATAATAATTATTATTATTATTATTATTATTATTATTATTATTATTATTATTATTATTTCATAGTAATCTCAACTTTAGGATGTTTTTAGTTGGATCTTTCTTTTTTGAACACCGAGTCAATTCCCTTGACTTTAGACATTCAAGCTATACCTTAACATTTTCGCCGTTCCTAATAGGCAAGCCTTTCGTAGAATTGGAAAATAAATTATCTCGTCAATCTGTTTAAGCCATTTATGATAGCTTTTCGTTATGGTTCCCAGCGTCTCAATTACAGGGGGAATCACCTTTACTTCTTTACATTTCCATAGTCTAACTAATTCCAATTTTAGATCTTGATATGTATTGATTTGTTCGTGTTCTTCCTCCTGCACTCTGGTATCGAAAGGGCAGGCTATATCAATGAGTAAGTAAGTATTATTATTATCATTATTATCATTATTATTATTATTATTATTATTATTATTATTATTATTATTATTATTATTATTTACTTTATTTACATAAATAGAATATTAAAAAAAATTAATTTCTTCTGTCAGATACCGAAATCTTTTAGGTGATAATTATAGAAGCAGTGACTAAATTGAAAATTAGAAATATGTCTTCAACTTATAAGTTCAGATAAAGACACCAAAATGAGGGTTAGGGTTAGAGTTTATAGAGATATATGTCTAACACATAAAGCTTTTGAACAAAGTGTACGTATCCTTGGGTGTCTACGTTGGATCGCCATAGAACAAATTGAAGATTGGTGAAATTCAACACTAATAAAATTATGATGATTTGAAAAAAAAACGGAAGTAACCGGTTGATCTTTTTTTGTGGTTTACACTCTTTGAACATGTCTTATTTTTTAAATGTATGAAAATTACGTAGGAACACGTGCCACCTTGACGCCTCGTCCCCTGAATCCGCCTCTGAATAAAATTAAATGACAAAAGGAAAGAAATTCAGAAAGGTGATTTTCTCAATCGTCTGAAAAAAAGGGATTGTCCAAAAAAAAACTCGAAACTATGGCACGTAACGAAGTTCGGAATTAATTTCATCTCGGAAATAATAGATTTATCAATTTCATTTGCTATTCAACTAATAAATCTCTTTTTTTCTTTTAATTACAAAATTATATTGTACGAATTTTTAAAAAAAGTGTTATCTTATTTTTTCTTTCATTATTGACATTTACTTTATTTCTTACCTTCACTCATATTGCGATTATAATTTTTGTGCAGAAATTTCAAGCTTTTTTTAAGATAATCTTGTTTTTTTTTCAGAAAAATTCGAATGAAAATAAAGATAAATAAATTGTAATATCTTTTTTCATGTTTTTATTGGACTTTTATTTTAAATATGATAAATATACTACTTTACAAATTTCTTTTACATAAACAAATTACATTTTAAGTTAAAAATTAGAAATATAAGTTTAAGTTAAAATAAGATGAAAAAATGAAGAATTTCAAGCCAAAATTGCAACACGTCGAGTGAAGAGTTAAAAGGGTTTGATAGTTTGCATGAAGAGTTAATACCAAAAAATAGAATTGAGATTTTCGTTAAATCTGGCATTTCGCAAGTTCTTGTTTTAAACGTGGCCGAGAAATCAGACGAGATTTCGCTTACGAGATTTCTAGTTTCTCGACGAGATATGAACGTAATTCCGAGATGACATTAATTCCGTCACCCCACGTGACATTATCCGAAGAAAAGAGTGCACCGCCATCTTGGAAATAAAGACCAGCTGTTTTCACGCTGCGACGAATGACTTATATGAATAGAATGTTTTATTTTTGTTTCTGTGTTTGGCTGTAATGTCTGTCAATAAAATGTCCAGGTAGTTTATACCTTTGAACTTCCAACGTTTTCGACCGTTGAAAATTTTTTTTCTCTACTTTCTTTTCAGTCCATACAAGGTTAAAAAAAATTATGTCCCGCTTTTTAGCAAAGGTGTATTATAGTTAACAACATAAAAAGAGCTGGAAAAAAACAAACATACAACAAATAACTTATACCAAACACAAGAAAATTTAATCTTCTATCGATTTGCATAACGTTTCAGTTTTGACACTTTTTGTTAAGTATTTGCTTTTTTTTTAGATTTTGTGTCGTTGCCTCGTATGCTTGTAAAAATAGGGATTCAAGATGGTACCATCGTTGACACTTTTTTAAGTGTTTGCTTTTTTAGATTTTGTATCGTTGCCTCGTATGCTTGTAAAAATAGGGATTCAAGATGGCGCCGAATTTTATTTCATTTGATGTGAAAGTTCGATGTCGAATTCTAACAAATGAAAAATCTAAAATTAAACAAAAATACACATAATAGTTGTCACCTATCGGTCACAAATTAAATTTCCGACCGATCTGTATATCTTTAACTTACTGAAACTATTTTAAGGTTGTTTTTTTTTTCAAAATACGTTGCACTATACCGAAGATTTATACCTCACGTGGTCGCGTCATCTTGAATTCGTTTTTTACAGGCATTCTAGGCACCGACACAAAATATAACAAAAAACACTTACAAAATGTGTCTAAACTCAAAAACTATGAAAGTTGATAGAATATTAAATTTTCTTGCTTTTGGTAAAAGCTATTTGCTGTAAGTGGATTGGGGTCATAAATGATTGGTAACTTTAATGCGGCCAAGACAAAGCTTCTTTCCTTCAACAACTACAAGAAACCTCTTCAACCACCGATTGTCATGGCAAATAACACCCTACCTGAGAGTTCAACATTCAAACTCCTCGGCCTAACATTCACAGGTAACATGAATTGGAACAAATAAATAGAAGACATTGCCAAGGCTGCTGTAAAGAAAGTGGGCTCCCTCTATCGTGCTAGTAAACTCCTCACACCTGACATTATCCTGTATCTCTACAAAGCCATCATCCGCCCATACATGGAGTATTGTTGTCACATCTGGGCTGGTGCATCATCCACTAGTCTCTCCCTCTTAGACAAGGTTAAAAAAAAGAGTCGTTAACTTAATAGGACCCACACTATCAACCAAGCTCCAGCCCCTGTCCCATCGCCGAAATGTTGCATCCTTGTGTTTGTTTTACAAATACTTCAATGGATTGTGCTCCGATGAACTGGCTACTCTGGTACCGCCTCGACGTAAATACACTAAACCAATCAGCAACATCCCATCTATTCACTGTGGAGGTCCCCAGTTGTCGGAGAGCCTTCTACTTCAATGGCTTCTTTCCTCGTGCTTCCGGCCTCTATAACTATCTCCCTGCTCCCTGTTTCCCCGACTGTACCAACATGCAGAGGTTTAAAACTAATATAAACAGATATCTCGCTACACTGCTCCCAACTTAGGATGACACCCAAAACCTACACCCTAATTCTCAATAACCCCTTACGTCTACAGTGGCGGCTTTGTTTGGCGTGAAATATGTTTTAAAAAATTGTTGGGTTCTTGTACCCTTTTTTTGTTGTTTATTATAATGCGCCATTGCCGAAATTTTACTATCGAAAATAGCCTATGATCCCGGGGGTACAAATTTACCAAAAACGCTTTCTTTATTTATATAAAAATGATAACACAAGAAATTGTTAGATTATAATTAAATCTCGATTATTTATTGAATGTATATATTTTTTTATAATAGAGGAATCAATAAACTTAATGCTTCATTGATTTTTTTTACGTATTACTTTCAAATTCTCCCTTTGAGATATCATTATATTTAATTAATCTACGATATCGATTATATAAATATCAGTATATGAGTGTGCATTCCCTATAGAAAGAAAGGTTAGAGAATCTACATACAAACAAAATGTACATTTGTATGTAAAATTTTTCGGGAAAAACAATGAAAAGGGTCCAGAATTTTTAAATACCCTTGGAAAGGGACTATGGAGTAAAAACTTCAAATATATTCAATTTGATGAAATTAAAACTATCTGAATAAAATAAAATTTTCCGGGGAATACAAGTGGTTTCAAATCACCTTGACGGTGGTTAGTTTTGACTCTTTGCTTGTGTGGCTCAGGTGCCCAGACTGGGGTCAACTCTGCATTGCAACCGCCTGCAATGGTATATAAATTAACAAAAATATATCAATCGGACAACATATATAATCTTGGAAATGGCCTTGACAATAATGTTGCTTTTTGATAAATACGTTAAGCCAAAAAGGTTAGGGTTGGGGTTAGGGTTAGTTAATAACATATTTTATCAACTTTATTCCACGTTTTCGCTCAACAAACAAAAGAAATACGTTAAGAACAGATTTAACGTCAACGAAAGCGGAACTTCCATGGGCGGAGTTTCTTTCCGAGAACTACTTGTCTGTTAAACACAGTAACACAAGGCTGCTTCCCGGCTGCCTATAACATCACCGTCTTCAAGTCCAATGTAAACAAGTTCTTGTTGAATCGTGCTCTTAAATAATAACTTTCTGCCCCGTGACGACCATCGTTCCTAATCCCCTCGGTGTCTCCCCTTCCATCTGTCAAACTCAGTAACCCTTATCCTTGAGTGGCCTATGGGTCTTGATAAGTGGTGACTCGTTTGTAAAAAAAAACTGTTAAAAAGGGGTCCCATGTCGCTGTGAGTTGGGCGAGGTTAGCTTCGCGTCCGCTTGGGTTGACATCATAAATCAAATTGTCTTAGACGGCTGGGAAAAATGTATAAGTAGTCCGGTGGAAGTGCAGCCGACGCAAAGTGTTTTCATTGGATAATAGATCAACCACTCTGCGTAGAAACATTAGCTTACATAGAAATAAAATAGTCCTTCAAAATGTAACTACTACATATTCATTTTATTTCATTTGAATTTTGTCTCCCTTCTAAACGGAATAGGAATAGCTAATCTAAGTTGCGCCTCATGGAAAATGCCATCGATTTCGCAGAAGAATCGATCTGGAATCAAATTTCCATACATCGACTTAGAACATCTTTATATAAAAGACGAAAATCATCTTCACGATAGTTAGCGTAAATTCAAAATGAATCCAACTAATTTAATACTATCAACAGTGATTTCTAAAGTAATTGACTTTATTAATTAATTACGATCTAGAGTAATTTCAAAATTAATCAATAAAATTAATTACGATCAAATGTAATTAATAATAATTAGAATAAATTAATTACGACCAAGGGTAAATTAAAAACTACTGTAACATTTCCAAAGTAATCGACTTTATTAATTAATTATGATCAAGGGTAATTTCAAAATTAATCAATAAAATTAATTACGATCAAATGTAATTAATAATTAATAGAATAAATTAATTACGACCCAGGGTAAATTAAAAACTACTGTAACATTTCCAAAGTAATCGACTTTATTAATTAATTATGATCAAGGGTAATTTCAAAATTAATCAATAAAATTAATTACGATCAAATGTAATTAATAATTAATAGAATAAATTAATTACGACCAAGGGTAAATTAAAAACTACTGTAACATTTTCAAAGTAATCGACTTTATTAATTAAAATAATAAAGTAATTATAATCATGAATAAACTAATCTAGTTAATTAATAACGATAAAATATAATTCACAAATTAATCGAATTAATTAATAGTTTAAGGTAACAAAATTAATTAATTGTGAATTAATTATTAAGTAAATTTTAATTTAATCGAATTTATTAATGATGGCCGAGAGTAAAACGATCAACGAAAAAACTAATTTTTTAAAGCAATTAATTGCGATAAAGATTAAATTCGAAATTAATCGGATTAATTAATTACGCCCAAGAAAAAGTTTAAAATTAATTAGATGAATTACGATCAAGAATAAATCTCAAATTAATCAAGCTACTTAATTAGGATGAAGAGTAAATTCTAAATTAATGGAAATAATTGATAACGATCGTGACTGAATTAATTTTATTTATTAGTTGATAACGATCAAAGTTAAAATCCAAAATTAATTGAATTACTTAGTTAATAGAAAATAATTCATAACGATTGTGCATGAATTACAAATTAGTAAAATTGATTAATTACGATCAAGAATAAATCTCAAATTTATCAAATTATTTTATTACAATCAAGAATAAACCGGTAACTAATGAAAATTATTTTATTACGATCGAGAATAAATTCTGAATTCATACAGTTACTGAAACACGATTAGAGTACATTTAAAATGAATAACGATTGTGACTAATAACACTCAAGTATAAATCCAAAATTAATCAAATAACTTAATTAATGTAAATAATAAGAAATTAATAAAATTAAGTAATTACGATCAAGTATAAATCCAAAATTAATCAAATAACTTAATTAATGTAAATAATAAGAAATTAATAAAATTAAGTAATTTCGATAAAGAATAAATCCAAAATTAATCAAATAATTTAATTAATGTAAATAATTCGAAATTAATAAAATTAAGTAATTACGATCAAGTATGAATCCAAAATTAATCAAATAACTTAATTAATGTAAATAATTCGAAATTAATAAAATTAAGTAATTACGATCAAGTATGAATCCAAAATTAATCAAATAACTTAATTAATGTAAATAATTCGAAATTAATAAAATTAAGTAATTACGATCAAGTATGAATCCAAAATTAATCAAATAACTTAATTAATGTAAATAATTCGAAATTAATAAAATTAAGTAATTACGATCAAGTATGAATCCAAAATTAATCAAATAACTTAATTAATGTACATTATAAGAAATTAATAAAATTAAGTAATTACGATCAAGTATGAATCCAAAATTAATCAAATAACTTAATTACTGTAAATAATAATAAATTAATAAAATTAAGTAATTACGATCAAGTATGAATCCAAAATTAATCAAATAACTTAATTAATGTAAATAATTAGAAATTAATAAAATTAAGTAATTACGATCAAGTATAAATCCAAAATTAATCAAAGAACTTAATTAATATAAATAATTCGAAATTAATAAAATTAAGTAATTACGATCAAGTATAAATCCAAAATTAATCAAATAACTTAATTAATGTAAATAATTAGAAATTAATAAAATTAAGTAATTACGATCAAGTATAAATCCAAAATTAATCAAATAACTTAATTAATGCAAATAATTAGAAATTAATAAAATTAAGTAATTTCGATCAAGTATAAATCCAAAATTAATCAAAAAACTTAATTAATGTAAATAATTAGAAATTAATAAAATTAAGTAATTACGATCAAGTATAAATCCAAAATTAATCAAATAACTTAATTAATGCAAATAATTAGAAATTAATAAAATTAAGTAATTTCGATCAAGTATAAATCCAAAATTAATCAAATAACTTAATTAATGTAAATAATTAGAAATTAATCAAATTAAGTAATTACGATCAAGTATTAATCCAAAATTAATCAAATAACTTAATTAATGTAAATAATTCGAAATTAGTAAAATTAAGTAATTACGATCAAGTATAAATCCAAAATTAATCAAATAACTTAATTAATGTAAATAATTCGAAATTAATAAAATTAAGTAATTACGATCAAGTATGAATCCAAAATTAATCAAATAACTTAATTAATGTAAATAATTCGAAATTAATAAAATAAAGTAATTTCGATAAAGAATAAATCCAAAATTAATCAAATAATTTAATTTATGTAAATAATTCGAAATTAATAAAATTAAGTAATTACGATGAAGAATAAATCCAAAATTAATCAAATAACTTAATTAATGTAAATAATTAGAAATTAATCAAATTAAGTAATTACGATCAAGTATGAATCCAAAATTAATCAAATAACTTAATTAATGTAAATAATTAGAAATTAATCAAATTAAGTAATTACGATCAAGTATAAATCCAAAATTAATCAAAGAACTTAATTAATATAAATAATTCGAAATTAATAAAATTAAGTAATTACGATCAAGTATTAATCCAAAATTAATCAAATAACTTAATTAATGTAAATAATTCGAAATTAGTAAAATTAAGTAATTACGATCAAGTATAAATCCCAAATTAATCAAATAACTTAATTAATGTAAATAATTAGAAATTAATAAAATTAAGTAATTACGATCAAGTATAAATCCAAAATTAATCAAATAACTTAATTAATGCAAATAATTAGAAATTAATAAAATTAAGTAATTTCGATCAAGTATAAATCCAAAATTAATCAAAAAACTTAATTAATGTAAATAATTAGAAATTAATAAAATTAAGTAATTACGATCAAGTATAAATCCAAAATTAATCAAATAACTTAATTAATGCAAATAATTAGAAATTAATAAAATTAAGTAATTTCGATCAAGTATAAATCCAAAATTAATCAAATAACTTAATTAATGTAAATAATTAGAAATTAATCAAATTAAGTAATTACGATCAAGTATTAATCCAAAATTAATCAAATAACTTAATTAATGTAAATAATTCGAAATTAGTAAAATTAAGTAATTACGATCAAGTATAAATCCAAAATTAATCAAATAACTTAATTAATGTAAATAATTAGAAATTAATAAAATTAAGTAATTACGATCAAGTATAAATCCAAAATTAATCAAATAACTTAATTAATGCAAATAATTAGAAATTAATAAAATTAAGTAATTTCGATCAAGTATAAATCCAAAATTAATCAAAAAACTTAATTAATGTAAATAATTAGAAATTAATAAAATTAAGTAATTACGATCAAGTATAAATCCAAAATTAATCAAATAACTTAATTAATGCAAATAATTAGAAATTAATAAAATTAAGTAATTTCGATCAAGTATAAATCCAAAATTAATCAAATAACTTAATTAATGTAAATAATTAGAAATTAATCAAATTAAGTAATTACGATAAAGAATAAATCCAAAATGAATCAAACAACTTAATTAATGTAAATAATTCGAAATTAATAAAATTAAGTAATTTCGATAAAGAATAAATCCTAAATTAATCAAATTATTTAAATACTATCGAGAGTAAATTCTAAATTAATCGAAATAATTAATAACGATCTTGAACAAATTAGAAATTAATTCATTCAATTACGATTGTTATGATGTGATTGTGATCTACCCTATTTTGTGACTATATGGACTCTTATAGACATTGTGTATAGAGGAGCCTACGACGGAGTTCTGTCACATACTATTCTGTATTTCTGTAAATATATACTCATGTAAATATACTACTATATTGTCTTATTTATTATTGATCCTTGAATGTCACAACATTGGCGACGAGGAAATCGGGCTTATTCGGATACAATGTGATCTGAACTTATGTTGGCACACAATACTGGCAACAAGAACTTGCATTTATATTGGATACAACATAACAATTAATACAACTGGCGATGTTGGATTTTCGAAAAAGACTTATGTGGTGTACTCGAAAAATTGTTAATTACAAAGTAAAAAATCCGTATTGGATTTTAACACACAAAGAAACACTCCAACGTCAGAAAATTAAATTGAAAAAAAATTATTGAAAAACATTTCAAGTCATTCCCAAACACGAGGTTTTGAAATCTAAATTGTTCGACTACGAATAAAAAAAAAACAAGATGTCTGTCGATTTTTCTTCGTTTTTTTTATTGTTTAATCGGGAACATGTAAACAAGTTTGAACAAGCTTACTTTTTTCTTTCTCTCGGTAAGAAGTGAAAAATTTATCTTCCAATTGGAAAAGTTACGACCGTTTAAAAAAAGCACACGCCCGAAGAAGTCGGTA
>OY744519.1:212080432-212117932 GCA_963556195.1 Sepiola atlantica
TTTTTTTTTTTCGTTTATTTTTTTTATTTATTTCATCTTAATTGTTCTCTCTGTTGTCCACGACGCTTTATGTGTCTTTCTTTCTTTTTTATGTCCATGCTAATAATTCTTCGAGTTCTTTCTCTGGAGGGGTCAATGCGTTTGAAGATTAAAAGGGGGGAGGATATCCACTATCAATATAGTTTAAGAAAAGGGAAAAACCCCACTGTAGCCCTCTTGACTGTGTTTTAAAAAGCCACGTGTTGATCCATTTATATCAGCGTCCGTCGAGAGATGAAGATCCCAAACTCAAATGTAGCTTGCAGGCCGGGTTTTAGAAAGGAAAAAAAACAGCTAAGTCTAAAATTACCTCACTGTCTTAACTCCCTCGACCGTTCCTTAGTACTCGATTTTTATTCCTCTTATGTATACCTACTTGCGGGAGGGAAACCTATCTTTAACTCTCTGTTCCCTTTTTAGTATACAATGAACTTATTATCTACATATGTACATATATATACATACGTAATATTGGAATTTTTTAATTTTTAATTTTTTTTTTTTTTAATTTTTTTTTTTTTTTTTTTTTAATTTATTTATTTATTTTTTTTAATACCTGCGGGGGACAGGAAATACCCGACTAGTAAACGGGCGCAGGATATTTTCACCCTTCTCGGAGTGTTGAACCCGTTAGACTTTGTAAGGCTATCCATCTAAGAGAAGGAAACCTCTAACAAAAAACCTTGCTACTTACGTCGTGGCAGTAAACCGTTGGGGAGGGAGGCCTCCTTAGTCCTGATCGACAACCTTCCTAGAGTTGGAATCTCGAACAAAATATCCGGTTTGCAAACCTACAATTTCTTAAGGAGTAGATAGGTTCTGCCTATCGCCGGCCCTCGCACTCCTTCCTTGTCTAGTAGTCAGGCGCAGAGGTAACAGTGCTGGGACGCCTCTAAACTCTCAGTGCCTAGCCTTGTTTCCTTACTAGGTCAATGAACGCCGTTCTCTTTCTCTCTATTTGGGCAACTTGGGGAAAAAAATTTTCGTCATTAAGTCTTACATGGCCAGTCTGGGTCTCTCTTGTTCCAACAGGTTGAGGGTACAGGTTAGACAGCTTGTCTGGCTGCTGTTTCCGACTGACAGGACAGGAGCCCAAACTCTTGGGTAGCGCCAAGAACGGCTGCTCCATCATCAGTTGCATAATACCATGGGTAGTTGTATGTGCCATGTCGCGCATGGAAAGGGACCCTGCAATTATCTCCGGTGGGCTTTCCCGAGGCCACAACCCCCATGGACCAGGTTCAGACTAATGGACTGGTTGTGTGAGCTTATTGGCACCAAACAAGTACCCACCTTGACCAACCCACTCTATAATCAAAATAAACATGTCATTACAAAAAAATAAAAGCAAACCTAAACCAGACACCCAACAAAAAACACTTTCGCCTCCGCCCTTGAGGCTCGCATTCACAAATATCCGGGGACTTAGAACCAATATCAACGACGTAGAATCCTTTCTCCTGGCAAACTCCCCTATCCTAGCTCTAAGTGAAACTAACCTCCAATCCTCAATATCCTCTCACCACTTTGACATGACTGACTACCTCCCACTCTACCGTAAAGACTCTGACAAACATATGCACGAGCTAGGAGTTTATGTTCGGAACACCCTCCCCCTGACTAGAGAACATAGGTTTGAATCATATGACCACGACTACATGTGCTTTAGATTGACTTTACATCACAGCATCAGTTACTTATATTTCTTATACCGCTCCCCGTCGACCCAGGACTGTACTCTGTTAAACTCTGTCTCTGTAAGCATAGATAGAGCACTCTTAATTGACTCGAATGCCCACATACATGTATTTGGGGATTTTAATGCCCACCACCGTGACTGGTTGGGATTCTCCAGCCTTACTGACGCAGCCGGCAACTCTACGTATAATTTCTCCTTAGCTCACTCCCTCTCTCTTAGACTGTCGATTTTCCGACCCGCATCCCCGATCGAATAGACCAACAAGCCTCACTTCTAGACCTTTTCTTGACCTCAATGCCCGAGGCTTGTGTGACGAAAGCTCATAGCCCACTCGGGAATGCTGATCACATTGTGCTAATGATACATATCACCCTAAGAAGTCGTCCAAAAGCTGATGAACCGTTGCTCAAAACAACAAGATACTACGAACGGGCTGATTTTGAGTCAATCAGAGATCACATCAGTGACGCCCCATGGAGGGAAAACTTCTCACTCCCTGCCAATCAGTGTGCAAACGAATTAACTGAATGGGTCAAAGCAGGCATTGAAGCCTATGTAAATTCGGCCGACATAAGTCAGCTACTAATAGAAATAAATTCATAGAGTCAAGAAATAATTGCAAGGCCGTGATAGGTGAAGCGAAGAGAAGGTTTAATGAGTTAACAGAAAAATGCATCCAGTCACAGAAATTAGGTACTCGTGATTTCTGGAAAATCTACAATAGTGTAGCGAATAATGGTCAATCAACGATTCCCCCACTATCAAACCACAATGATGTCACTTGCACGGCCACTGATAAGGCTGAACTACTTGCCCAGCGCTTCGCTTCTAACTCTACTTTGGACTCAGATAACCACCCCCTCCCCGAATTCCCTTTGCTGACCGAAGCCACACTTGATAACCTAGTCATCACCCCATCCCAGGTTAGAGACATCATAAAAAACCTTGTCACCTCCAAAGCTTGTGGGCCTGATCTTATACCCACAATAGTAATAAAGAAATGCTCTGCTGAACTGGCCCCTGTCCTCTCCAAACTCTACAATAAGTGTCTAGCTGAATTATGCTTGCCCGATAGCTGGAAAATTGCCTCTGTGGTACCAGTCTACAAGAATTCTGGAAATAGAACCGATCCCCAGAACTATCGCCCAATCAGTCTGCTGCCGATCTTTGCTAAAATCTTTGAATCCTTAATCAATCTAGCAATAGTACGACACTTAGTTAATGCTAAACTTCTTTCTGACCGCCAGTATGGATTTAGACAAGCACGATCTACTGCAGACATCCTAACGGTCATCTCTGAACGCATGTATCATACACTCGACAACGCAGGTGAAGCTAGGGCAGTAGCGCTTGATATATCCAAGGCCTTTGACAAGGTATGGCATAAAGGGCTCCTCCTGAAAATACGATCATACGGTATTACTGGGCAATTACTTAATATAATTAGATCCTTCCTAGACAAAAGAAAAATCCAGGTTGTCCTCGATGGCCGTTCATCTAAGCAACATGACATAAATGCTGGTGTACCCCAGGGATCTATCCTTGGACCCTTGTTGTTCCTGATCTATATAAACGATCTCCCTGATGGCATAGAGTCTGAGATTGGTTTATTTGCTGATGACACCACCCTTTACTCTCGCCATGTTGGCAAAACCGACGCAATTATATCTGATGCAATGGCTGACTCTTTAGAAAATGACCTCCAGGCTGTAGTGGATTGGGGTAATAAATGGTTGGTAACTTTTAATGCCGCAAAGACAAAACTCCTTTCCTTCAATAACTACAAGGAACCTTTTCAACCACCGATTGTCATGGCAAATAACACCCTATCTGAGAGTTCATCATTCAAACTCCTCGGCCTAACCTTCACAGGTAACATGAATTGGAACTAATACATTGAAGACATTGCCAAGGCTGCCGCAAAGAAGGTTGGCTCCCTCTACCGTGCTAGTAAACTCCTCACACCTGACATTATCCTGTATCTCTACAAAGCCACCATCCGCCCATGCATGGAGTATTGTTGTCATATCTGGGCTGGTGCATCATCTACTAGTCTCTCCCTCCTTGACAAGGTCCAAAAAAGAATCGCCAACCTAATAGGTCCCTCACTGTCAGCCAAGCTCCAGCCTCTGTCCCATCGCCGCCATGTAGCATCCTTGTGCTTGTTTTACAAATACTTCAATGGATTATGCTCCGATGAATTGGCTACTCTGGTGCCCCCTCGACGTAAATTCACTAGACTAACTCAACAATCAATTAAATCTCATTGATTCACTGTGGAGGTCCCCAGATGTCGGAGAGCCTTCTACTCAAATAGCTTCTTTCCTCGTACTGCTGGCCTCTGGAACTTTCTCCCTGCCTCCTGTTTCCCCAACAGTACAGACATGCAGAAGTTTAAAACTAATGTAAACAGACACCTCGCTGCGCTGATCCCAATCTAGGTTGACCACCCCCTACCTTCTCCCCTTTTCTTTTTCTCAGTAGCCCCTTACGTCTACAGTAGCGGCCTGCCTTGTTTGGGGTGAACTATGTTAAAAAAAAACAAAAAAAAAACACTGGTGACGAGGAACTCAGACTTATTTGGACACAATGTAATCTGGACTTATGTTGCACACAACACTGGCGACGAGGAACTCAGACTTATTTGGACACAATGTAATCTGGACTTATGTTGCACACAACACTGGCGACGAGGAACTCAGACTTATTTGGACACAATGTAATCTGGTCTTATGTTGCACACAACACTGGCGACGAGGAACTCAGACTTATTTGGACACAATGTAATCTGGTCTTATGTTGCACACAACACTGGCGACGAGGAACTCAGACTTATTTGGACACAATGTAATCTGGTCTTATGTTGCACACAACACTGGCGACGAGGAACTCAGACTTATTTGGACACAATGTAATCTGGTCTTATGTTGCACACAACACTGGCGACGAGGAACTCAGACTTATTTGGACACAATGTAATCTGGTCTTATGTTGCACACAACACTGGCGACGAGGAACTCAGACTTATTTGGACACAATGTAATCTGGTCTTATGTTGCACACAACACTGGCGACGAGGAACTCAGACTTATTTGGACACAATGTAATCTGGTCTTATGTTGCACACAACACTGGCGACGAGGAACTCAGACTTATTTGGACACAATGTAATCTGGTCTTATGTTGCACACAACACTGGCGACGAGAACTTTGACGTATGTTGGATACAACATAACCATTACTACAACTGGCGATGTTGGTGTATTTGAGAAGTTTAAAGCCATATTAGATCTTTAACACACAAAGAAATACTACAACGTCAAAAAATACGATTGAAAAAATAGTTGTTCGTTCTTGAAAAAGTCAATCTTCAAGCTTGAGGTTTTGAAATCTAAATGGTTCGACCACGAATAAAAAAAAAACATAATGTTTGTCGATTTTCTTTTGTGTTGTTGTTGTTGTATAACGGAGACCCCACGCCTCTTACTCTTCTACCCGTGACGTCATCAAGTGTAATGAGAACGTCCCGGTGCAGGAATCCTTCCTGACTGTGAACACCTTTTCTTTGGCTCGTGATTTCGTCTGTAGTGGCTGTAAAAAGAAAGATGGCTCGAATCTCCCCCGGGTCAGATGAATGACGACTTCGTGATTCTGTGAAGGCAAGATTACCTAGCAGGACAATTCACGATAGAATAACTCGACAAACGGCTAGGTCTTTTCACAACAATAATTATTTAATAAAAATGAACGGTGGGTTTTTAACCCAAAGTCTATTCTTCGATAATGGCTTTTTTCTAACTATCTTATCTTCCTTCTCTCTTTGTGTGTGTGTGTGAATCTCTTTACGACTGCAAATCCTTAATCGAGATATAACTTGTCTACTCAAACCGGTGGGTGTGGACTCTTACGGCTGTTGGTATTAATTGAGACGTTAATCTCTGTTGGAAAACGATGGTGGGGGAATGCCATGAGCCACGCCATGCCAAGCGAGAGCGATCGTTCGCGCGGCGCTCTCGCTGGGCCGTCTGTTCCGAACGAATCCTTAGATCTGACTGACTTGCGATCGCCTTCTCATCTCAAAATAACAAAGACGAAAAACGTATAACTCATACTCTCTCTCTCTCTCTCTCTCTCTCTCTCTCTCTCTCTCTCTCTCTCTCTCTTCTCGTCGTGTGGTACGCGCGATGCTGACTTACTCTCTTTCTTTCCCCCATCCCTTCTTCTGTGTCCCACCTCCTCTCCCGGGGTGGGGTGGTACGCTTCTCAACGGACAATTTGGAATTTATCTCTTAGTCTTTATCTCCCTAGAGACCAATTATTCCCTCTCCCTCTGTCCTCCAAGTGTTGACACCTCTGATAAGATTTTGCCAAAACTTTTGGCAGCGTGTGCTCAATGTATCCCATTGTTGTTCCCTAATTGCCAACGACACCCTAAGAGCCAATCTCAGACTTCGCGGCGCCCCCAGCGATCAGGGCCCGGACGGTCGAAAATATGTACTAGCTCCCAGACTTCCACTTGTCTCTACGTGGGGCCTGATCTCCCCGATGCATTCCAGTGCACCCCGGGGTGCAGACTCCGTCGCTGAAACCACTGTTTCACATCCGCCCAATCCTTATTTCGTGTCAATTGGTCGAAATTGACACCTCCCAGACCGTTACCTTTCCCTACGTGGGGGGCTGATCTCTCCGATGCATATCGGTGCGCCATAAAGGGGGCAGATACGTCGGATGAAATCACTGTTTCACATCCGTCCACCCTTATTTCGTGTCACTTGGTTGCAATTGACATCTCCCAGACCGTTACCTTTGCCCACACACAGAGAGAACAACGGATAATACAATCAAAACAATAATAATCAAAAATTAAGAAAAAACTGTAGCTAAACAATGGAACAAAAAGTTTTCTTTTTCTGTTCTGTTTTCTTTTGGTCTGTCCTTCTTTTTCTCTTTCCAGTCTATTAAAACATCAGGACTACGTATGTATGTGTGTATGTGCGTATGCATTTTGTGGTTTCTGTGTTGGGAGGTGGGTAGGTGACAAAATGAATTATTATGCATGCCATTAAAAGTTTGTTAATACAGATTGGAGCTCGCAACGCCCCTTACAAATTACGTCACCATCACCCTCTCCTCGGAATCAATCTCTACTTCTTCACTGGTCATCCACCCGGATTTCCGACACGGCAGCGATTCCTGCTCCCGCTCGCGATCTGGGTGAAGTGTACTCAGGGGTAACCCTCCCTCGCTCATGCACTCGGCCGTCGGTGTGCTCGCGCCGTCCAATTTCTCCCTATGTCTTTCTCGCGCCCTTTGTCTTTTCTGCAAAAGCTAACCCTATTATTTATGTGCACAATTCTCACTAACATCGACCAAGCCCTATCGTGCCCGTGTCTAGTTCTACCTTTTAACGTGAATTTTCCCTTCCTGACGGGGTTAATCGAACCCTCAATCTCTCTAAAGCTAATAGCTTGTTACCTTCTGGTTATGCAACGCATTTTAACACATTATAATACTTTCATAACTGTTCGATGGGGTCGACCGGTAATCGCAAACGATTTGGTAATTCGGCTTTAATCTGCCGAGATGATTATATTCGGCGACAAGTGTCTTAGCGATTGCATATCCAACTGTGCACCTGTGCACTCACTCGTCAGTATCAACAACTGAAATTCTCTTGGTACGGACCTGTCTGGTTCGCATACCGTCACTATCATTGCGTCGGCCACCTCGGCCGGATTCTCTTCGTTCCCTTCTCTGGGAAAAACAATTCTCTCAGACTAACACCTTCTTGGCTCACTTCGGCCCGGTGACATTCGATATCGATGCGCCTTCTCTGGCTGCATGCGACAGTAACCCTTTTGGTTCTTCCCTATAACTTCCAATTTCTTCATAATCATTCTCTCATCGCTTCCCGACACTGTCCCTAATTACTCATCGAGTGCCTCTCCCAGCAACGGGGGGCCACTGATTTCTTCTGCTTCGTCTGTATCAACACTATCTATCTTAGATAGGATCTCATATCCTTCTCTTCGCTTATCATTACTTCTGTGCCCTTTCGTAAGGCGCACCACAATCTGTCATATTCACGGTGGTTCGAACATCTGTCGATTACTTCAACTTTCTTTTGCTTTTACAACTCACTATATATCTGCCTGGTCGTTCGGCAACAGCCCATCCAGCTGCAGGTATATTACTACTTGTGATCGATCATTTGGATCTAACCACGACGACCCTCCATCGGTCCCAGTTATGCATCTCTTTCTATCCTTATATGTCCGTTTATCTCGGGGGGGGGGGGGGGGGCATCCAAGAAAACTGTCCGCGCCACAACCACCAGCACCGCACACGCATGGGGGCCCTCCCTGCGCGCGGTGGAGCCAACGAATGCGACACAGCACAACCTCGGCCTCTCCCCCAGGTCCCTGACTATCTTTGGCTTGGCTTTTCTACTATTCTGTGGTGGGGCGTTCTGCTCCCCTCTTCCGTAACTTCATAGGTAATTCCTCTACCTTTTTGGCTAACCGATTTTCTCTCAGTCTCTTCTGGAGCTGGGCAGGGGGGTATTTTGCCGCTCTCCTCCCACTCGCTGGACTCGTCAACCGACCTAGCAGTCGCGTTTAATTCGATCTCTCTCTACGGGGGGGTTCATTGCTTCTTGCGGTTTCTCATAAACCGGCGAACAAAACCCAAGCCCGTCTTCTTCCCATTCTACCGTAACTTCATAGGTAATTCCTCTACCTTTTTGGCTAACCGATTTTCTCTCAGTCTCTTCTGGAGCTGGGTAGGGGGGGGGGGGTATTTTGCCGCTCTCCTCCCACTCGCTGGACTCGTCAACCGACCTAGCAGTCGCGTTTAATTCGATCTCTCTCTACGGGAGGGTTCATTGCTTCTTGCGGTTTCTCATAAACCGGCGAACAAAACCCAAGCCCGTCTTCTTCCCATTCTACTTTCGCTATCTTTCACCAAACTTATCATTCTGGGGGCCACCCTACTTTTTATACTCTGTGGGGTGGCCTCTGGGCGCTTCCCTGGTTCTTTACCCTAGCGTCAGGTGGCACACTAAGGTTCGGAATCCTAATTCCTCACCTCCGATCTATGCTGCTGTGCACCACCGACTCTCATGTCCGAACCGACCACACCTAGTCCAGTTCGGTCTGACCGAGCCGCGTGGGCGCCCATAATTTGTGGGACACTCTGCTGCTCTATGCCCCTCACCCCTGCAGGTCCAGCGGACTGATACCTGCCTGGCCGGTGCGGGCCTATCGTACTCATTTTGAAGGTCCCATGCCTTCCTTCTAGGATCGGAGTCTGCCTCCCGATCCTCTCCGCCCCCTCTCTCCATTCGGGGCCCCGGACTCGCCCTGCCCCCACCGTTTTCCTTCTCCCAGGCCTTTCCTCGCCATTGCTTAACCTTAGCCGGGTCAACTCGCGTACGGCCTCAATCGCGGTTCGCTCGCTGGCGTATTGCCTCACTAGCTGCTCGCGGAGCTCCGTCCAAGTGATCCCCGGGTTCTCTACATACCTCCCCTCAATGAATCTCGACCCTGGGCCCCTCGCTCCCTCTAGAGCGAGCAGCACCATCTCTAAATCTTCTAGTCCATAAATCACCCTCTTCTTCTGAATTACTGCTAACCACTCCATTAAACCGACGGGATCCCCTCTGTGGGGGGGTATTCGTATCCCTCCTATCGGACTTTCTATCTTTCTAGTCTCTTCTCTCCCTATACCTGTTACACTATTTACTAGGTCTTCCTCCGAACCCATTCCCTTTGCGTTCTAGCTTACCACCCCTAACAACAGAACTACCCAAACTGTGTGCAAAGTTTGGACAACAATCGATACACCGACAACCGAGCAAGCGAACAAGAGAAATCAACGAGTCACTTACCCCTCTCCTCTGCTGCTCCTGTGGTCTTTCGTCTCTGGGTTGGTTTATTATTTTTCGAGTCCGTCTGGGCCTTTCAATCAATTGACTAAAAGTTCGCGGTCCCAGACCGATCTCAAAGTCTAAAAAACGTTTTTTCTTTCAGTCTATCTCTTTTTCTATCTTTCTCTTTTTTTTTCAAACACGGGTGTACATGCCCGTTAAACTGTTTCTCTCTTTTCTTTTCCTATTCTCTTTTTCTATCTTTCTTTTCTCAAACACGGGTGTCGATGTCCGTCAAACTGTTTCTCTCTTTTCTTTTCCCTCCTCCTTTTTTTTATTCTCTTTTTCAACCACGGGTGTACATGCCCGTTAAACTGTTTCTCTCTTTTCTTTTTCTTTTTCTATCTTTCTTTTTTTTTTCAAACACGGGTGTCGATGTCCGTCAAACTTTTCTCTCTGCCGGTAAAAAAAAAATCGTCCGTTGTGCCCGTGGGTTTTTTTTTTAAATTTGTCTGTCTATTTTTTCTTTTTCCAAGGTGTTTTGCCGGAAAAAAAAATTGTTTTCTTTGTGGCCGTGGTTGGCTTTGTTCTTTTCTTCTCCCGAGGTTGCCAGGCACTCCTCGCAGTACCATGATCCTGGTCACGGCACCATTTATAACGGAGACCCCACGCCTCTTACTCTTCTACCCGTGACGTCATCAAGTGTAATGAGAACGTCCCGGTGCAGGAATCCTTCCTGACTGTGAACACCTTTTCTTTGGCTCGTGATTTCGTCTGTAGTGGCTGTAAAAAGAAAGATGGCTCGAATCTCCCCCGGGTCAGATGAATGACGACTTCGTGATTCTGTGAAGGCAAGATTACCTAGCAGGACAATTCACGATAGAATAACTCGACAAACGGCTAGGTCTTTTCACAACAATAATTATTTAATAAAAATGAACGGTGGGTTTTTAACCCAAAGTCTATTCTTCGATAATGGCTTTTTTCTAACTATCTTATCTTCCTTCTCTCTTTGTGTGTGTGTGTGAATCTCTTTACGACTGCAAATCCTTAATCGAGATATAACTTGTCTACTCAAACCGGTGGGTGTGGACTCTTACGGCTGTTGGTATTAATTGAGACGTTAATCTCTGTTGGAAAACGATGGTGGGGGAATGCCATGAGCCACGCCATGCCAAGCGAGAGCGATCGTTCGCGCGGCGCTCTCGCTGGGCCGTCTGTTCCGAACGAATCCTTAGATCTGACTGACTTGCGATCGCCTTCTCATCTCAAAATAACAAAGACGAAAAACGTATAACTCATACTCTCTCTCTCTCTCTCTCTCTCTCTCTCTCTCTCTCTTCTCGTCGTGTGGTACGCGCGATGCTGACTTACTCTCTTTCTTTCCCCCATCCCTTCTTCTGTGTCCCACCTCCTCTCCCGGGGTGGGGTGGTACGCTTCTCAACGGACAATTTGGAATTTATCTCTTAGTCTTTATCTCCCTAGAGACCAATTATTCCCTCTCCCTCTGTCCTCCAAGTGTTGACACCTCTGATAAGATTTTGCCAAAACTTTTGGCAGCGTGTGCTCAATGTATCCCATTGTTGTTCCCTAATTGCCAACGACACCCTAAGAGCCAATCTCAGACTTCGCGGCGCCCCCAGCGATCAGGGCCCGGACGGTCGAAAATATGTACTAGCTCCCAGACTTCCACTTGTCTCTACGTGGGGCCTGATCTCCCCGATGCATTCCAGTGCACCCCGGGGTGCAGACTCCGTCGCTGAAACCACTGTTTCACAGTTGTTGTTGTTGTTGTTGTTGTTGTTGTTGTTGTTGTTGTTGTTGTTGTTGTTGTTGTTGTTGTTGTTGTTGTTGTTGTTGTTGTTGTTGTTGTTGTTGTTGTTGTTGTTGTTGTTTAATCAGGAACACGTTAATAAGTTTGAACAAGCTTACTTTTTTTTCTCTCGGTAAGAACTGACAAATTTATCTTTGGGTTGGAAAAGTTACGACCGTTTAAAAAAACACGAAAGAGTCGGTATTCTATTATAAGTGACGAAAATGGACGAATTTAAAAGTTAAATAGCAAAATAGAAAAAAAGACACAAATAAGAACAACAATTCGACTAGAAACACAATTGGAGCAATTGAAAAAATTTGAGGAAATATTTCTTCATATTCAACAAGAATAGAAATTTTTTTTAAATGTCCAATGCCAAAAGAAAAGGCTAAAAAGGCGCCATGAGAGTTCGTAACAGCAGGTTCGGTGAACGGTAAAATCCATTAAAAAAATTAGCATCATAAAAAAAACTTTTTCCAACTGGATTATTTGGGTCATTTAATAAGTTTTGCCTTTCCACAAATTCAATGGATTTTACAATTTATGATGCCAATTTTTCCCTGGATTTTACCGTTCATCGAACCTTCTGCTACGCACTATCATGGCGCCTTCAACGGTGAACTTTTTCCTGTATTTTCAACCTTCTCTTTTTGCATTGGCGATTTTTTTATTTCATATTTTATATTATCTTTATTTTTATATCTTTTCAAATTATGACTTTTGGTAATGTCCCTTTACCAACTTATCTGTTGACACTCCTCTGACAATAAGATATCGATCTTTGAAAAGCCATGGCTAAAGGAAGTAATAATAAATTTTCTTGTATTTGAAACCCCTTGTTTTGAACAACTGATGACTAAATAGATATTGTATTCTATAGAATTTTTCTTCTTTTACTTGTTTACAGACACATACACATATACACACACACACACACACACACATATATATATATATATATATATATATATATATATATATATATATATATATATATATATATATATATTTAATTACCTACTGGGGAGTTTGAATTACCTACTCGACACAATCCTACAGTTTGTGGCTGCTACAATTAAAGATAAATAATTATTTTAAATTTGTCGAATTGATAATCTAAGATTAATCATATCGGAAAATCTGTATAAATCTTAAATATCATATATTGGTGAAAAATAAATAAATCAATTACAAAGGAATTATTTCACAAGGCCTTGGACTTTTCGACAGCACATACGGATATTACCAGCGAATAAATGGGTATCATATATAAGTGCCGGAAGACAGTAATAATCTGTAATGATGAGCAATGGATGAAAAAAAGATTCTACGGATTCGTTTGATGTAACAATGGGTTCACTGGATCTGCTGAAATGTGTGATCTGGTGGGTTTGTTTATTTTATATAGGCTTATAGAATTGGGTGTTCTCATCGTTAATGGTATAGGATTATACAGGGGCGATGGCTTAGCTATAGTAAGAAATACTAATATGGACCCAAAGCAGAAATAATTGTCAAAGTTATACACCAAACTATGAAGGCTTTAGGACTTAAATTCAAAATCACAGCAGGAATTAGGATTACCAATTTTCTAGATGTTACATTTAATCTTAAGCAGAGCAATTATAAACCATATATGAAAGAAAATTATGACCCAATATATGTTAATCCCAAGTCGAATCATCCACATTGCGTAATTGAGAATATCCTAATATCAATTAGTCAGAAGGTTAGAAATAATTCCTCTATTTATAGGAAATTTTGAATTGTAATAGTCATTCCTTACAACAACACTTTCCCAAATAGTGGTTATGTTAACACCAACATTGAATACCACAACAGAATGAATAAGAACTCTAGAAGGAAAAATAGAAACAGGAAAATTATTTGGTACATGCCCCCGTTTAGTAAAATTCAAAATTGGGCATATGTTTCTTAATCTTTTAAATAGACATTTCCCAACAAATAACCCGTTACATAAAATATTTGATAAAAAATACCATTAAACTTAGTTATAGTTGTACAAATAACTTAGAAAAATAATTCAGTGTTATAATAGACACATATTAATAATTAATGATGACAGTAGAATTAACAGCAAACAAGATAATAATAACAACAGTAGCTGCAGAAATAGGAGTGAATGCACGTTATCGAAAAAGTGCTTAACTAAAAGTATAGTTTATTTTTGGAACTGTATTCATAGAAAATAATCCTAACTTTAAAAAAAATGTTCATAGGAGGTACAAGTAGTAGTTTTAAGGCTAGATACAGAAACCACAAAAGATCATTTAATAACCCAGATAATAAAATAGGCACCTCATCATCTAATTACATACTATATCTAAAAGAAAAGAATATAGTACCTATATTAAAATAGAGCCTTCAAAAAAAGACTTCGATACCTACGTTGCACAACCCCACCTGTTTTCTTTATCTTATTGAAAAATTGGCTATCGTTAGGTTCCCTGGTAAGAATGGTTTGCTGAATCAGAGATGAAATAAGTTTTATCTGTAGACACTTCAAACTTAGATAAGTATGGAAATAAACTAAAAAATTCACCATAACTAACTTTAACACTTTAACGCTTACATATTCGAGGTGAATCTGTGAACCGGGTTCGCGCCCTATGACCGTCTGAGATTGTTGTTTCCCTGTGCTGATGAGAGCCATAAGTTCGAAACGACGTCGTATGTAGGTAAAATATTTTTTAAAGTATATATATATATATATATATATATATATATATATATATATATATATATATATATATATATATGAGAAAGGAAGGATGAGGGTAATCAGACGAAATGGGAAAAAAACAAAAAAAACATCTTTTGGTTTTTCCTTTTTCATTTCCCATATATATATATATATATATATATATATATATATATATATATATATATATATATATATAATTTTAAAAAATGTAATCGTCTCGCTTGGATGCTTGAACAGGCCGTAGGATCGAAATAAATTATTATACCGGTGATTATGTGATTCCGTGTTACTTTATTTTATTCTTAGTCTGTTTATTACATTGAGCTCTCATACTCGGATTTCCTTCTGGAATTGATTTCACTCTAACAAACTATATATATATATATATATATATATATATATATATAGAGAGAGAGAGAGAGAGAGAGAGAGAGAGAGAGAGAGAGAGAGGGGGGAGAGAGAGAGGGAGAGGGGGGAGAGAGAGAGAGAGGTATATATATATATATAGAGAGAGAGAGAGAGATAGAGAGAGAGAGAGAGATAGAGAGAGAGAGAGAGAGAATATACATTTAGAGCTTTGTGAAACTTCATATTTTAATAATGTTTGTGTATTACGGCACCAATTTATCTGGTGCTCAAGATAAAAGCGCCAAATCTTTGGCTCCGGATCGGCTGCTTCGAAAAGTCCGACTCGACGCTTAAACAATCGCCATTACAACTCGCAAAATACTTATAAAACTCGAGATTACCAAATTGAATAAGAATAAGGAATTTCCCGAAAGAATCAGCAGAAATTCTCTGGCAAATGGACAAAACAGATTGGAATAATTCGATTGATAAGACACAACTAATCTAAGCTGATTCGAAGAAGATAATAAAAGAAGGGAAGCCTTCTACAATAAACAAGTTAAGCAAAGAATAAGAACGGCGATTTCTTTTGAGTTGCGTCCATTCAACCTACGCGGTTAGCAATGAAAATGCTTCTTCTAATTTTTTTTTCTGTTAAACTTTTATTCACACCAACCAAGATAAAATGCCACTGAGGCGTAAGGTGATTAAAAAGACAGATTTATAGGGACATCCTAAGTGGGGAGTTGTGCAGCAAGATGTTTGTTCACATTACATTTAAATTTGTACATGCTAATAAGGAGAGTAAAAAGTTGACCTTGGGTTTAATTTCGGCAGCCTCGTAACTCTCACTTCCCTTATGTTGTCCTTTAGTCCTCACATTCCATGAGCGATGTTTCTGACAAAGGGGGAAGAATGGCTGTTTTCTGGGTTGGAATCTATCCATCTAACACTTATCGTTTGCTAGCTTTCTTACTATTGAGGTAGTAGTATTTTTCTTTTTTTTCTTTTAGCTAGCTCCTTACATCAAGTGGCTTCATGCCTTGTCTGGAGCGATTTCCATTTATAAAAAAAATACAGTCGGGGAAACAGGGGACAGGAAGGCAATACTAAAAGCAAGCACTCCGAAAAAAGAAGCTATCAGAGCAGAAAGTTTTCCAGCATCTGGTGGTCTTTACAGTGAATGGGGTGGGATTTTCTGTTGGGAGGGATTCAAGTGCAGTAAGTTCGTCGGAGCACATTCCGTGTATATACTTGTAAAAAAGACACTGGGATGCAATATTTCAGCGATATAAACGGGGCTGGAGATTGGTACGCAGTGCAGGATCTATTAAGTTCGAGACTCTTTTTTGTACCCTGTCCAAGTCGTTGTTGTACCAGTCCAGATGTGGCAACAATACTACATGCATGGTAGCTTTCTAGACATATAGGACCATGGCAGATGTGAGAAGTTTAGTAGCCCGGTAACCTATCGTTTTTGCAGCACACTTGGCAGTCTCTTTTATGTATTAATTCGAATTCATGTTGCCTGTGAAATAACATAATAGACCGAAGAAATACTGTTTCAAACAAAAGCTTTATATGCACACAAGTTGCAAGTGAGACTGCTACCTTTTTCGGCGCTGTTATGCAAGCGTGCCTGAACTTTTAATCATCAATTAAAAATCGTCGAGAAGAAATTACTAACAAAACTGATATGCACACAAGTTGCATGTGAGTCTGCTACGTTTTTCGAAGCTCTTTTTGCAAGCGTGCATGAACTGTTAATCATCAATTAAAAGTCGTCGAAAAGAAATTGCTAACAAAGCTGATATGTACACAAGCTGCAAGTGAGTCTGCTACGTATTTTTAAACTGCTGTTGCAAGCGTGCATGAACTGTTAATCATCAATTAAAAATCGTCGAAAATATATTGCTAACAAAGCTTTGATGCACACAACCTGCAAGTGAGTCTGTTACGTTTTTTGACGCTGCTTTTGCAAGCGTGCCTGCACTGTTAATCATCAATTAACATCGTCGAAAAGAAATTGCTAACAAAACTGATATGCACACAAGTTGTATGTGAGTCTGCTACGTATTTTGATGCTGCTTTTGCAAGCGTGCCTGCACTTTTAATCATCAATTAAAAATCCTTTACCGAAATTGCCAACAAAACTGATATGCACACAAGTTGCAAGTGAGTCTGCTACGTTTTTTTAAACTGCTGTTGCAAGCGTGAATAAACTGTTAATCATCAATTAATAATCGTCGAAAAGAAATTGCTAACAAAACTGATATGCACACAAGTTGCATGTGAGTCTGCTACGTTTTTTTAAACTGCTTTTGCAAGCGTGCATGAACTATTAACCATCAATTAAGAATCGTCGAAACAAAATTTCTAACAAAACGGATATGCACAAAAGTTTAATGTGAGTCTGCTACGTTTTTCGAAGTTGCTTTTGCAAGCGTGCATGAACTGTTAATCATCAATTAAAAATTCGTCGAAAAGAAATTGCTAACAAAACTGATATGCACACAAGCTACAAGTGAGTCCGCTACGTTTTTTGACGCTACTTTTGCAAACGTGCCTGCACTGTTAATCATCAATTTAAAATCGTCGAAAAGAAATTGCTTACAAAGCTGATATGCACACAAGCTGCAAGTGAGTCTGCTACGTTTTTCGAAGCTTGTTTTGCAAGCGTGCATGAACTGTGAATCATCAATTAAAAATCGTCGAAAAGAAATTTCTAACAAAACTGATATGCACACAAGTTGCATGTGAGTCTGTTACGTTTTTGACGCTGCTTTTGCAAGCGTGCCTGCACTTTTAATCATCAATTAAAAATCGTCGAAAAGAAATTGCTAACAAAACTGATATGCACACAAGTTGCAAGCGAGTCTGCTACGTTTTTTGACGCTGCTTTTGCAAGCGTGCCTGCACTGTTAATAATCAATTAATAATCGTCGAAAAGAAATTGCTAACAAAACTGATATGCACACAAGCTGCAAGTGAGTCTGCTACGTTTTTCGACGCTGCTTTTGCAAATGTGCCTGCACTTTTAATCATCAATTAAAAATCGTCGAAAAGAAATTGTTAACAAAGCTTTGATGCATACAAGCTGCAAAGTAGTTTGCTACGTTTTTTTTAACTACTGTTGCAAGCGTGCCTTGACTATTAAAAATCAATTAAAAATCGTCAAAAAGAATTTACTAAAAACTCTTATATGTACACAAGCTGCAAGTGAGTCTGCTACGTTTTTTACGCTGCTTTTGCAAGCGTGCCTGCACTTTTAATGATCAATTAAAAATCGTCGAAAAAAATGCTAACAAATCTGATATGCGCACAAGTTGCAAGTGAGTCTGCTACGTTTTTTGACGCTGCTTTTGCAAGCGTGCCTGCACTTTTAATAATCAATTAAAAATCGTTGGAAAGAAATTGCTAACAAAACTGATATGCACACAAGCTGTAAGTGAGTCTGCTACGTTTTTTGACGCTGCTTTTGCAAGCGTGCATGCACTGTTAATCATCAATTAAAAATCGTCGAAAAGAAATTGCTAACAAAGCTTTGATGCACACAAGTTGCAAGTGAGTCTGCTACGTTTTTTTAAACTGCGGTTGCAAGCGTGCATGAACTATTAACTATCAATTAAAAATCGTTGAAAAAAAATTGTTAACAAAACTGATATGCACACAAGTTGCAAGTGAGTCGGCTACTTTTTTTTAACTGCTGTTGCAAGCGTGCCTGCACTTTTAATCATCAATTAAAAATCGTCGAGAAGAAATTACTAACAAAACTGATATGCACACAAGTTGCAAGTGAGTCTGCTACGTTTTTCGAAGCTGCTTTTGCAAGCGTTCATAAACTTTTAATCATCAATTAAAAATCGTCGAAAAGAAATTGCTTACAAAGCTGATATGCACACAAGCTGCAAGTGAGTCTGCTATGTTTTTCGAAGCTTGTTTTGCTAGCGTGCATGAACTGTGAATCATCAATTAAAAATCGTCGAAAAGAAATTTCTAACAAAACTGATATGCACACAAGTTGCATGTGAGTCCGCTACGTTTTTTGACGCTGCTTTTGCAAGCGTGCCGGCACTTTTAATCATCAATTAAAAATCGTCGAAAAGAAAATGCTTACTAAACTGATATGCACACAAGTTGCATGTGAGTCTGTTACGTTTTTGACGCTGCTTTTGCAAGCGTGCCTGCACTTTTAATCATCAATTAAAAATCGTCGAAACAAAATTTCTAACAAAACTGATATGCACAAAAGTTTAATGTGAGTCTGCTACGTTTTTCGAAGTTGCTTTTGCAAGTGTGCATGAACTGTTAATCATCAATTAAAAAATCGTCGAAAAGAAATTGCTTACAAAGCTGATATGCACACAAGCTGCAAGTGAGTCTGCTACGTTTTTCGAAGCTTGTTTTGCAAGCGTGCATGAACTGTGAATCATCAATTTAAAATCGTCAAAAAGAAATTTCTAACAAAACTGATATGCACACAAGTTGCATGTGAGTCTGCTACGTTTTTTGACGCTGCTTTTGCAAGCGTGCCTGCACTTTTAATCATCAATTAAAAATCGTCGAAAAGAAATTGCTAACAAAACTGATATGCACACAAGTTGCAAGCGAGTCTGCTACGTTTTTTGACGCTGCTTTTGCAAGCGTGCCTGCACTGTTAATAATCAATTAATAATCGTCGAAAAGAAATTGCTAACAAAACTGATATGCGCACAAGTTGCGAGTGAGTCTGCTACGTTTTTTGACGCTGCTTTTGCAAGCGTTCCTGCACTTTTAATCATCAATTAAAAATCGTTGGAAAGAAATTGCTAACAAAACTGATAAGCACACAAGTTGCATGTGAGTCTGCTACGTTTTTTGACGCTGCTTTTGCAAGCGTGCCTGCACTGTTAATAATCAATTAAAAATCATCGAGAAGAAATTACTAACAAAGCTTTGATGCACACAAGTTGCATGTGAGTCTGCTACGTTTTTCGAAGCTGCTTTTTCAAGCGTGCATGTACTGTTAATCATCAATTAAAAATCGTCGAAAAGAAATTGCTAACAAAGCTTTGATGCACACAAGTTGCAAGTGAGTCTGCTACGTTTTTTTAAACTGCGGTTGCAAGCGTGCATGAACTATTAACTATCAATTAAAAATCGTTGAAAAAAAATTGTTAACAAAACTGATATGCACACAAGTTGCATGTGAGTCGGCTACTTTTTTTTAACTGCTGTTGCAAGCGTGCCTGCACTTTTAATCATCAATTAAAAATCGTCGAGAAGAAATTACTCACAAAACTGATATGCACACAAGTTGCAAGTGAGTCTGCTACGTTTTTCGAAGCTGCTTTTGCAAGCGTTCATAAACTGTTATACATCAATTAAAAATCGTCGAAAATAAATTGCTAACAAAACTGATATGTACACAAGCTGCAAGTGAGTCTGCTACGTTTTTCGAAGCTGGTTTTGCTAGCGTGCATGAATTGTTAATCATTAATTAAAAATCGTCGAAAAGAAATTGCTAACAAAACAGATATGCCCACAAGCTGCATGGTAGTCTGCTACGTTTTTTGACGCTACTTTTGCAAGCGTGCCTGCACTGTTAATCATCAATTTAAAATCGTCGAAAAGAAATTGCTTACAAAGCTGATATGCACACAAGCTGCAAGTGAGTCTGCTATGTTTTTGGAAGCTTGTTTTGCAAGCGTGCATTAACTGTGAATCATCAATTAAAAATCGTCGAAAAGAAATTTCTAACAAAACTGATATGCACACAAGTTGCATGTGAGTCTGCTACGTTTTTTGACGCTGCTTTTGCAAGCGTGCCGGCACTTTTAATCATCAATTAAAAATCGTCGAAAAGAAAATGCTTACTAAACTGATATGCACACAAGTTGCATGTGAGTCTGTTACGTTTTTGACGCTGCTTTTGCAAGCGTGCCTGCACTTTTAATCATCAATTAAAAATCGTCGAAACAAAATTTCTAACAAAACTGATATGCACAAAAGTTTAATGTGAGTCTGCTACGTTTTTCGAAGTTGCTTTTGCAAGTGTGCATGAACTGTTAATCATCAATTAAAAAATCGTCGAAAAGAAATTGCTTACAAAGCTGATATGCACACAAGCTGCAAGTGAGTCTGCTACGTTTTTTGACGCTGCTTTTGCAAGCGTGCCGGCACTTTTTATCATCAATTAAAAATCGTCGAAAAGAAATTGCTAACAAAACTGATAAGCCCACAAGTTGCATGTGAGTCTGCTACGTTTTTTGACGCTACTTTTGCAAACGTGCCTGCACTGTTAATCATCAATTTAAAATCGTCGAAAAGAAATTGCTTACAAAACTGATATGCACACAAGCTGCAAGTGAGTCTGCTACGTTTTTCGAAGCTTGTTTTACAAGCGTGCATGAACTGTGAATCATCAATTAAAATCGTCGAAAAGAAATTTCTAACAAAACTGATATGCACACAAGTTGCATGTGAGTCTGCTACGTTTTTCGAAGTTGCTTTTGCAAGCGTGCATGAACTGTTAATCATCAATTAAAAAATCGTCGAAAAGAAATTGCTAACAAAACTGATATGCACACAAGCTACAAGTGAGTCCGCTACGTTTTTTGACGCTACTTTTGCAAACGTGCCTGCACTGTTAATCATCAATTTAAAATCGTCGAAAAGAAATTGCTTACAAAGCTGATATGCACACAAGCTGCAAGTGAGTCTGCTACGTTTTTCGAAGCTTGTTTTGCAAGCGTGCATGAACTGTGAATCATCAATTAAAATCGTCGAAAAGACATTTCTAACAAAACTGATATGCACACAAGTTGCATGTGAGTCTGCTACGTTTTTTGACGCTGCTTTTGCAAGCGTGCCGGCACTTTTAATCATCAATTAAAAATCGTCGAAAAGAAATTGCTTACTAAACTGATATGCACACAAGTTGCATGTGAGTCTGTTACGTTTTTGACGCTGCTTTTGCAAGCGTGCCTGCACTTTTAATCATCAATTAAAAATCGTCGAAAAGAAATTGCTAACAAAACTGATATGCACACAAGTTGCAAGCGAGTCTGCTACGTTTTTTGTCGCTGCTTTTGCAAGCGTGCCTGCACTGTTACTAATCAATTAATAATCGTCGAAAAGAAATTGCTAACAAAACTGATATGCACACAAGCTGCAAGTGAGTCTGCTACGTTTTTCGACGCTGCTTTTGCAAATATGCCTGCAGTTTTAATCATCAATTAAAAATCGTCGAAAAGAAATTGTTAACAAAGCTTTGATGCATACAAGCTGCAAAGTAGTTTGCTACGTTTTTTTTAACTACTGTTGCAAGCGTGCCTTGACTATTAAAAATTAATTAAAATCGTCAAAAAGAATTTGCTAAAAACACTTATATGTACACAAGCTGCAAGTGAGTCTGCTACGTTTTTTACGCTGCTTTTGCAAGCGTGTCTGCACTTTTAATCATCAATTAAAAATCGTCGAAAAAAATGCTAACAAAACTGATATGCGCACAAGTTGCAAGTGAGTCTGCTACGTTTTTTGACGCTGCTTTTGCAAGCGTGCCTGCACTTTTAATAATCAATTAAAAATCGTTGGAAAGAAATTGCTAACAAAACTGATAAGCACACAAGCTGTAAGTGAGTCTGCTACGTTTTTTGACGCTGCTTTTGCAAGCGTGCCTGCACTGTTAATCATCAATTAAAAATCGTCGAGAAGAAATTACTAACAAAGCTTTGATGCACACAAGTTGCAAGTGAGTCTGCTACGTTTTTTTAAACTGCGTTTGCAAGCGTGCATAAACTATTAACTATCAATTAAAAATCGTTGAAAAAAATTGTTAACAAAAGTGATATGCACACAAGTTGCAAGTTAGTCTGCTACTTTTTTTTAACTGCTGTTGCAAGCGTGCCTGCACTTTTAATCATCAATTAAAAATCGTCGAAAATAAATTGCTAACAAAACTGATATGCACACAAGTTGCAAGTGAGTCTGCTACGTTTTTCGAAGCTGGTTTTGCTAGCGTGCATGCATTGTTAATTATTAATTAAAAATCGTCGAAAAGAAATTGCTAACAAAACTGATATGCACACAAGCTGCATGTGAGTCTGCTACGTTTTTTGACACTACTTTTGCAAACGTGCCTGCACTGTTAATCATCAATTTAAAATCGTCGAAAAGAAATTGCTTACAAAGCTGATATGCACACAAGCTGCAAGTGAGTCTGCTATGTTTTTCGAAGCTTGTTTTGCAAGCGTGCATGAACTGTGAATCATCAATTAAAAATCGTCGAAAAGAAATTTCTAACAAAACTGATATGCACACAAGTTGCATTTGAGTCTGCTACGTTTTTTGACGCTGCTGTTGCAAGCGTGCCGGCACTTTTAATCATCAATTAAAAATCGTCGAAAAGAAATTGCTTACTAAACTGATATGCACACAAGTTGCATGTGAGTCTGTTTGGTTTTTTGTACGCTGCTTTTGCAAGCGTGCCTGCACTTTTAATCATCAATTAATAATCGTCGAAAAGAAATTGCTAACAAAACTGATATGCACACAAGTTGCAAGCGAGTCTGCTACGTTTTTTGACGCTGCTTTTGCAAGCGTTCCTGCACTGTTAATAATCAATCAATAATCGTCGAGAAGAAATTGCTAACAAAGCTTTGATGCACACAAGCTGCAAGTGAGTCTGCTACGTTTTTCGACGCTGCTTTTGCAAACGTGCCTCCACTTTTAATCATCAATTAAAAATCGTCGAAAAGAAATTGTTAACAAAGCTTTGATGCATACAAGCTGCAAAGTAGTTTGCTACGTTTTTTTTTTACTACTGTTGCAAGCGTGCCTTGACTATTAAAAATCAATTAAAAATCGTCGAAAAGAATCTGCTAAAAAACTTATATGTACACAAGCTGCAAGTGAGTCTGCTACGTTTTTTACGCTGCTTTTGCAAGCGTGCCTGCACTTTTAATCATCAATTCAAAATCGTCGAAAAGAAATTGCTAACAAAACTGATATGCGCACAAGTTGCAAGTGAGTCTGCTACGTTTTTTGACGCTGCTTTTGCAAGCGTGCCTGCACTTTTTATCATCAATTAAAAATCGTTGGAAAGAAATTGCTAACAAAACTGATATGCACACAAGCTGTAAGTGAGTCTGCTACGTTTTTTGACGCTGCTTTTGCAAGCGTTCCTGCACTTTTAATCATCAATTATAAATCGTCGAGAAGAAATTACTAACAAAGCTTTGATGCACACAAGTTGCAAGTGAGTCTGCTACGTTTTTCGAAGCTGTTTTTTCAAGCGTGCATGTACTGTTAATCATCAATTAAAAATCGTCGAAAAGAAATTGCTAACAAAGCTTTGATGCACACAAGTTGCAAGTGAGTCTGCTACGTTTTTTTAAACTGCGGTTGCAAGCGTGCTTGAACTATTAATTATCAATTAAAAATCGTTGAAAAGAAATTGCTAACAAAACTGATATGCACACAAGTTGCAAGTGAGTCTGCTACTTTTTTTACTGCTGTTGCAAGCGTGCCTGCACTTTTAATCATCAATTAAAAATCGTCGAGAAGAAATTACTAACAAAACTGATATGCACACAAGTTGCAAGTGAGTCTGCTACTTTTTTCGAAGCTGCTTTTGCAAGCGTGCATAAACTGTTAATCATCAATTAAAAATCGTCGAAAATAAATTGCTAACAAAACTGATATGTACACAAGCTGCAAGTGAGTCTGCTACGGTGTTCGAAGCTGGTTTTGCTAGCGTGCCTGCACTTTTAATCATCAATTAAAAATCGTCGAAAAGAAATTGCTAACAAAACTGATATGCACAAAAGTTGCAAGTGAGTCTTCTACGTTTTTCGAAGCTGCTTTTTCCAGCGTGCCTGCACTGTTAATCATCAATTAAAAATCGTCGAAAAGAAATTGCTAACAAAGCTTTGATGCATACAAGCTGCAAGTGAGTCTGCTACGTTTTTTGAAACTGCTGTTGCAAGCGTGCATGAACTGTTAATCATCAATTAAAAATCGTCGAAAAGAAATTGATAACAAAACTGATATGCACACACACGTTGCAAGTGAGTCTGCTACGTTTTTCGACGCTGTTTTTGTAAGCGTGTCTGCACTTTTAATCATCAATAAAAAATCGTCGAAAAGAATTTGCTAAAAAACTGATATGCACACAAGTGTCAACTGAGTCAGCTATGTTTTTCGACGCTGCTTTTGCAAGCATTCCTGAACTGTTAAAAATTGCTAACAAAGTTGATATGGACACAAGTTGCAAATGAGTTATTTTTCAAGTGAGTCTGCAAAGTTGGTCGAAATAGATCGTTTCTTTTGCAAGCGTTTCTTCAACGTTGTCGAAGTCAGCGGTGCAAATGAGTCTGCACTGTTTGAAAGATATATGCACGTGAATCTAAGTGCACTTTTTAATCATAAAGTTAATTTGTAGATGACAAATATAAAAAGTTACACGGAGAAAACGCGTGTGTGGGAAAGTCAATATCAACTGACATAACAAAATGAACTCCAACTCGTCAAAATCAAATAAATAACTTCATCAAATTTCTTCTTTTTTTTTTGTTGATAATTTGAAAATGTATTAATGGTTAATCGATAAGTATTCACAAAATAAATAAAACTAAAAGAAAACTGCGATCAGGAATTGAACTCTCGACCTTTGGGTATCAATCTGAAAGTTTAAATTAAACGCACTTACAGTCACAGCAACAGAACTGTCTGATTGTTGCGAACGTATTTTCTTGCAACATAAACCTACGTAAACATCTACCATGACATCTCTGAATCTACAGGAATAAAATAGGAGAAAAAAAAAGAAAAAAGATGGAAGGTAATATCTATTGATGGAAACAATGTGATCGCCACTGGAACTTTTTTATGCGGTATACTTTTCTCCGCTGACACCGTGTTCCATGCAACAATATGTTTGCCACTGAATCACCATGTATTAGACTGTTTACGACAACACCGTGTACAATGTAACAACGTATCTGCAACTGGACCTTAATCTAGTAGTGGACTTTTTTCTAAAAACAATACTGTTGTCAGCTTGAACGGCCGATACTAATTAATATAATACGGTAGTATTTTTACAAGAGTGTAATTACAGTAGTACAGAATAGTATAATACAGAAAGTCTGCGTCCGACTGCCACCAGTGACTGCCGCCATGACTGTTACGACACTTCGTTGTAACCTTGTGCGTAGTCTCTGGAAGAGTCCATCTACTCCCAAAATAGGGTAGATCACCATCACGCCATAACACCCCCTTTTTTAGCCTTGCTCCGTATGGAGTCAATACCTTTTTCTGTTCGGGTTTATTTTAATGAAGTCCGTAATGTGAGGATTTAAAAAAAAACGCTTTCCGGCATTCTGTCGTTCCTTTTTTCTCTTTTTTTTTAAATATCTCATTAAGAGACGCTCGCAAATCTTGCATGTTTTGAATAAACACTTTTTAATAATTCGAAAAATAATGATAATTTTGTAAAAACGATATATTTGCCGGAGCTGACATATTTTTTATCGCACTTGCTCGCTCCTGGTCTGATCTTTTAACACCTTTGGTCTATAATTGTTAAGGTACAGCTTGAATGTCTAAGGTCATGGGAATTGACTTGATGTTAAAAAAAGAAAACTCCAACTAAAAACATCCAAAAGTTGAGACTACTATGAAATAATAATAATAATAATAATAATAATAATAATAACAACAACAACAACAACAACAACAACAACAACAGCAACAGCAACAGCAACAGCAACAGCAACAACAACAACAACAACAACAACAACAACAACAACACCAACACCAACACCAACAACAACAACAACAACAACAACAACAACAACAACAACAACAACAACAACAACAACAACAACAACAACCCAGAACACGGAAAGACTGATCACCACAGCAAGAGACACCAGCCCAACAAACAACCCCGGAAGCACTGAACCCAGAAACAAAAAGACAAGAAAGGAAAAGTGGGAAGAAAAACAACTACATGGACGCTTTATAAGACTCACAAGCGATGAAGCCAATGAAAACAGCTGGGCATGGCTAAGAAAATGAAACCTGAACAGAGAAACGGAATCTCTGCTGACGGCCGCACAGAACAATGCGATTAGGACAAACTTTATTAAAGCAAAGATAGATAAAACCCAGGAAAACAGCAAATGCAGCTTGTGTGGACAAAGAGACGAAACGATAAATCATATAATAAGTGAATGCAGCAAGCTAGCACAAAGGGAATACAAGAACAGACATGACAGCATGGGGAAAGAAGTACACCGGGAAATGTGCAAACAACTGAATTTCGAATATGCAAGAAAACGGTACAAACACAAACCAGAAACTGTACTAGAAAACGAAAAACACAAAATCATATGGGATATGAATGTACAAACAGACAAAACCATAACAGCAAGGAGACCGGATATGATAATAATCAACAAGAAAGAAAAATCCTGCAAAATCGTGGACTTTGCCGTTCCAGCAGACCACAGAGTGAAGATCAAAGAGACGGAAAAGAGAAGCAAATATACTGAACTTGCCAGAGAATTGAAAGGAATATGGAACATGAAGAAAGTCAGTATAACACCAATAATCATAGGAGCACTAGGAACAGTCTCCAAAAACATGGAGAAAAGACTAGGAGAAATAGGAATCAAAGGGATAACTGAGACCATACAAAGGACAGTAATGATCAAAACAGCTACAATCCTGAGAAATGTCCTCGAATGCGGAAACCAACCCACATAAGCAACGAATGGAGAACAAACACATGGAAGCACAAAACAACAGAACCGGGGAAAATACAACCGCACGAGAGAGGCGCAAGCATAGGCTGACGCCACGAAAATTATGGACAGAGGGTCGAGGAGGGAAAGCGCAAAACCAGACCTCCACTGGAAGAGCGCGGACAGCTCTGGGACCTTGGGAAGGCTTGTTGCCACTCGGGCCCCAGAGGGGACCAATGGCCCTTATCGGCGGGAAATCGTTGGTAGGTGGCTGTTGCGATTACCGCAAGGTCATCAGCGGTGATGAACGAAAAGAGGTGGAGCATACTGGAGGCCTGAGGAGACTTGTTGTCACTCAGCCTCCAGGGAATACCACAGGTTGTCGGCAGTGAGTGACCACTGACGATGACCAGTGTGATAACTCCTAGTGAGTAAATAATAATAATAATGAAAAAAAACACTACACTTAAGACCTATTCTGGTAGTTAGCATATAAAAATAGGAATAAAAGATGCATAAAAAAATGTAAAATAGATTCAGTACCTTTTGGTACCAGATATGCACGGTCGTAGCTTTTCTCACTAGAAGATAAATTACTAACCCTAACTCTACCCCTAACCCTAAACTCTTAGTCAGAGAAAAGAATAAGCTCGTTCAAACTTATTTTTGTGTTTCTGATTAAAACAAAAGAATTCGACAGACATTTTGTTTTTGTTTTTTTGTTTTTCGCTTTTTCCTTCGCGGTTGAACGACTTAAATTTTCAAACCTTGATCTTAAACTAACCCTAACGCTGACCCTAACCCTAACTCTAAATCCTACTCAGAAACAAGAAGTTTGTATGCAATCCTACTTCCCAACGCTGGAGTGTGTTATTTTTGTTTTCGTGTTTGTCTTTTTGTGCAAATTTGACACACTTTGCTTGTTAAAAATCCAGTTTGATCACAACTTCTCGCTTATAACAAACAATTATCCAGAGATATCACCAAAGTCTTCTTTTTTTTTCGAAAATCAAACATTCCAGTTGTAATAATTGTTCTATTGTATCCGACATAAATCGAAGTTTTCGTTACCAGTGTTATGTGCAACAAAAGTCCGGGTTATTTTCGTGTCCGAATATGTTCGAATTCCTTGTCGCAAGTGGTGTGCGACATACGTTCGAATTATGTTGGTCCGAATAAGTCTGAATACCGTCGCCAGTGTTATGACCTTGAATGGCCGATAATAATTAAGACAACACGGTGGTATATTAACAAGAGTGTATTTACAGAAGTACAGAATAGTATAATACAGGAAGTGTGCGTCCGATACTGTGGCTATGACTTCTATTAATGACTGCCATAGGAAGATGTGGCACAAGACCATGAGGTGGGGAGAATTAAGCCAGCGTCCCTAATGAAGGTGCACTCTGACCTCCTAAAAATAGCTTGGGTGGCCCCGTCAGAATTCCCCGATCGGGGCGCTTCAGTCAGTTAGCAAAAAACTAACTCCACCCAAAAAGGAGGGCAAGGCCTGTGAAGGTGTACCTCTTAGGACTACCCAGAACAATATCTCAGCCTGACAGATAAAAGGCCACCGAAATGGCCCTGTTTTTGCCGGACTGATTATCGAGATCAGATCCTCAACTGGTATGTATACCCCCACAGAACGGCAAATGACTGCCGCCACGACTGCTATAGCATTTCGTCGTAACTCTATTCATAGTGTCTAGAAGAGTCCATCTACTCCCGAAATGGGGTAGATCAGCATCAAATAGAGTAGATCCTCATCACGCCATAATAAATACCGATCTTTACCACTCAATGATCTTAGCCATTTGAGTGTTGAAACACCTTTTGTCGACTCCCATTAAGCCCGCGTGGCAAAGCATGCAGGTCACACGTGGTGTGAATACTCTTGTTCCAGTATGTACTTGTTCTTTCTCACATCGAGGTTGTACATGCTAGACAAAGACGGGCTCTTTTATGGTGATGGTAAGGTCAATACTAATTTCACCACCCGATCCGGGTTCGTGTTCATCACGTCCGATCCATATGTAACCAAGTATAAAGAAAACGGAGAATTTTAGCATAAATATTTCTCCGATAGGAAACTCCTAGATGTACCTAAGGAATTAGATATATTCCGCCTAGATCACTGGTTATGGAAATATATTTCCTATGTTAGTTTTTGTTTGTATTTACGTCATATCCATTGTTTGATCTAGTAATTTTGGTAAATGGTTGTATGCTTCATTGCTTCAAGTTATTAATATATCTAAATATACTTCGGATTTTTTTAGATAAAGATTGATAATTTGTATTATTCGGATTACTGTTCTCAGTAGATGTTATTCTCTAACGTTTCGGCCGATATAACCTCCGACCTTCTTCAGGTGCATCTTGTCGGACTTGAGAATCTGTATGTCGAACTCAAGAATCCGTACGGAATTTCGAACGGTCCGCAAGAACCTGTAGCGCAACAGATAAAAGTGCTTAGTGATATTTTTTTCTGGGCAACAGTTTTCTAAAATTTAAGGTTCGATCCTTAGTCCAGGCGATACTAAGAATACAATTACGAATTATTCAAGACTTTTACCCGGTCATGGCTGATTAAATAAAGGTTTCCGTTATAAATTCCGTGCGGATTCCTGAGTTCGACAAGACGCACCTGAAGAAGGTTGGAGGTTACATCGGCCGAAACGTTGTGAGAATAACATCCAAGATGAGAACAGTCGTACAAATAATAAAAATCTATCGAAATATTTCTTTAACTGGTTATCAATGATTTAAATGCATGCGTAGATCATCAGATGAAGTTTAATGTCATATCCAGGAGAGAGATTCGATTTAACCCATAGCTGTGTTTCTGATGACACCACCCTCTATTTACGACATGGAGAGTTTGAATTACCTACTGAAAAGTTTGAATTACCATCCTCGAGTGTCTTCGGTCTCTCTGTACAAGAGTTTGTCAGGACAACCTGACATGAGAATACTTCACCCTACAAGTAAACCCAAATCTTCAAAATAACATAGTATTCAAAGCCCAAATAAAATCCCCTCGACACGGCTAAACACTGGCTCATATGAGGGATAGTGCACGTAATCCAAGTAATGTTACCTCAAGTAACACCACGTGCATGGATACTCCACCAGACCAGATGAATTCTTGTCCTGGAATCCGGTACGACCAAGAGACCACAAGAAATATATACTATAATATAATTAACTGGTCAATTGGGGAGAGGATAATTAATGTTCTTTATTTCATTACTTACTCAACACTTTAGAGATAAAAGAAGAACTTTAATGGAATATTCGAATACCTATGTATCTCATATAGAGATCAAGTGTTAACGTCAGGAAGGGGTCACTTTGATTTCTGAGAACTTCGACTGAAGTAAAATGAAACATGCGAACAAATCAAACACCCACTTATCCAAGGCGATGTCCAAATCCTTGGAAAATGACCTCCAGTCTGTATTGGAATGGATCCAAAAATGGATGGCTACATTCAATGCTGCCAAGACTAACCTGCTTTCCTTTAATATCATCATCATCCAGTCGTTGTAGTGCCACGGATCTTCCTGACTCTCTCACGTCATCTCGCTCTATCCTCCATCACACCAGGTAGGTCTTCATAGGTGCATTGTGAGTTCTCGGCTAATTGCTTGATGTAGGTTTTGTATGGTCTCCCCACTGAGTCACATCCCTGTTTTGGCATCCACAAAACAACATCGCTGACGATTTGATCCTTAACCCTCTAACAGCGACCAGCAAATCTGTTTCTTCTCTCTCTCTCTCTCTCTCTCTCTCTCTCTCTCTCTCTCTCTCTCTCTCTCTCTCTCTCTCTCTCTCTCTTCTCTATCTATCTATCTCTATCTATCTATCTATCTCTCCATCTCTCTCTCTCTCTTTCTCTATCTCCCTTTCTCTATCTATCTATCTCTCTATCTATTTCTCTATCTCTCTCTCTATCTATCTCTCTCTCTTTCTCTCTCTCTTTCTCTCTCTATCTATCTATCTCTCTCCATCTCTATCTCTCTCTTTCTCTATCTATCTATCTCTCTATCTATCTCTCTATCTCTATCTCTCTCTCTCTCTCTCTCTCTCTCTCTCTCTCTCTCTCTCTCTCTGATCAAGGTTGAAATCTGAGGAAGGTGTCCGTAGAGTTGTCTTTCCTTTTAACAATTATAAGAAACATTTTCAACCACCGATTGCCATGGCTTATAGCACCCTTCCTGAGAAAAAAACCTTCAGACTCCTCTGTCTAACATTCATAGACAACATGAATTGGAGCAAATACATAGAATACACTAGCCAAAAGAAATATCCAGGTGATTCTCAATAGCCGTACATCTAAACAGCATGGAATTAATGTGTGTGTGTGTCCCAGGGGTAAATCCTTGCACCTTTATCATTCTTGATTTTCATAAACGACCTCCTGATGCAATTGCATCCGAGATGGGTATATTTGCTGATGACCCCATGCTCTATTCTCAACATGCGGGCAAAACGAACGCATACATATCCAGAGCAATGGCTTAATCCTTAGAAAATGACCCCCAGTCCGTAGTGGAATGGGGCCATAAATGGATGGTTACATTTAATGCTACCAAGACAAAGCTCTTTTTCTTTAACAATTAGGAGCAAATAAATAGAATACACTGCCAAGTCTGCTGCAAATGAGGTAGGTTCGATCTACCGTGCTAGAAAACGTCTCACACTTGCCAGTATCCTATACCCCTATAAAGCCACCATTCGCCTATGCATGGAGTATTGTTGTCATATCTGAGCTAGTGCACCAACCACTAGTCTCTCCCTCTTGGACAGGGTCCAAAAGAAAGCCTTTAATCTAACAAGTGCCGCACTGTCTACCAAGCTCCAGCCTCTGTCTCATCGCCACAATATTACATCATTGTGCCTTTTTTACAAGCACTTTCACGGAATGTGCTCTTACAAGCTTACTGTACTTGTACCCTTTAACGTAAATACCCCCCGACCAACCCGACTAGCAGCAAAATCCCACCCCTTCACTGTAGAGGTCCCAAGATGCCGAAAAACTTTCTATTCAAATAGCTTCTTTCCTCGGACCGCTTACCTTTGGAATTTCTTCCCTGCTCCCTGTTTCGGCGACTGTACTAACATGCAGAAATTTAAATGTAATGTGAACAAACATCTTGCTACACAACTCCCCATTTAGGATGTCCGCTATAAATTTGGCCCTAATCACAGTAGCCCCTTGCGTCTGAATAGCAACATGCCATATTTGTGGTGAAACAAAGTCTGGGAAAAGGGAAGGGTACTACAACTGCAAGAGTAACGGTAACTGTTGACGCAACATGTAGCTAGATTAGTGGGTGTGGAGGTTGCGTATGAAATACGACTGCGATTATTGTGATAATTTCAAGGTTCTGATAAAAATTATAAAATAAACATTTTTGTTTTTTTTTATTTTGAGGTGTGCGGATTTGAGGAATGTGTTCAGAACAATTTTCAGAATTACGTCACCGATCGAAAGAGAAGAGGTTAGAGTTCGATAAAGTTGTAATGTTTTAAAGTTAAGCTCCCATCAAGGGGTCTTTAATTATCGAAATATGCTGAAGTGTTCATAGTAAATAAGAGGGACACTAAAATAGGGATAGGGGCAGGGGTGCGAGAAAATGGAGAAGTGATATTTCCGATATTACAAATACGTAGGGGGGAGGTAAGTAATTCGTATAAGGGGAGTCACTCTCATGAGGATCATTTTTAAGTTTACATTTTCGGTTCTTCAATATTACAAGTTCGAAAAAAAATTCTACCTTTAATTTTGAAGAGTCAAATGACAGGGGGAGATAATTCAAAGTTTTCCCCCAGGATTTATCTAAAAATGGATTTTAACGCTGAACTTGAAGATATTTTATATTTAACCAGAGATAATGGCAAAAGAATAGACTTCTTGCAAGCGGACAAATTAATTTCAGGTGCAGAATTTTTTTCAATAAATATTTTTAATTTTTTTATTGGTATCGAATGTCATAAAGAGTTTTAACATTATTTGATTCCTAAATAATCCTTTTACGTATATATATATATATATATATATATATATATATATATATATATATATATATATATATATATATATATATATATATATATATATATACAGGGTGGGCCAAAATAAGGGTCCTATCTTTAAATTTGAATAACTTGAATTTGAATAACTTCCACAAAATAAAAGTTAAACTCACCAAACTTTATGTGTGTGTAGACTGACCCTTCCGAGATTTTTTGAAAGAAACAAAACAAATTTTAGCCGAAAAACACTTCTTAAAACTTACAAAAACTAAAGTATTGTTTTTTACACTGTTTTGAGTTTTTTAAGCAAAAATAATGTTTTCTAAATGAGGGTACGTTCCTTAGGGCTAATACGGCTCATGCTTGCTTCGGAAGGGGTCCTTTACTTATTATAAAAAAAAAAAATTTTTTAATCAATAAATAAAAAAGTTATGAATTTTTAAAAATAGGACCCTTATTTTTGCCCACCCTGTATATATATATATATATTTACTTTACTTTAAGTTAATCAAAATGCATAACGATAAAATTCCTTTGAAAATGAATCCTGGGAGAACACTTTGAATTATCTCCCCCTGTCATTTGACTCTTCAAAATAAAAGATAGAAAAAACATTTTTTCGGCTCTGTAATATAGAAACACCACATTTTCTTCCGATAATTAATTCATTAAAACAGTCTTTCTCTTTCACTGCGATCTATTCATTACAAATACTCAATGTGAAAAAATACGTTTATATTGTTTAAAACGACAACAAGTAGATTATGTTTACGCATTTACCGTTGATATTTTTCATGGAAATCGCTCCAGACCAGGCATGAAGCCACTTGATGTAAGGCGCTAAAAAAAGAACTACTTCAAGGTAAAAAAACAAAAAAACTAGCCAACGATAAGCGTTAGCTGGCTAGATTCCAACCCAGAAAACAGCAATTCTTCCCCCGTTGTCAGAAACATCGTTCATGGAACGTGAAGACTAAAGAACAAGATAAGGGAAAGTTACGAGGCTGCCGAAAGTAAAGCCTTGTTAGTCACTTTCTACTCTGCTTAATATTACTTAGTCTTTAGTGTTTGGAACTTTGAATAAGTTCAAGGGGGTTAGAGTTAGGGTTGAACTGTTCTCAAATGGTCACAACCAATAAGAGAGATGGAGAAGTGATTCGAGAAAATGGAGAACACCCATTAATATATAGAAGATACGATATATAATTATTGCATCCTAAAAACAGTGCACGGAACCTCGTATGACGTACATAATCGTTTAGCATATAACCTAGTTCTACAGACGCACTCGTGAAAATTTATACATTTGCATACATATATATATATATATATATATATATATATATATATATATATATATATATATATATATAAATACATTTTTCGTGGTACAAAATTTAATAATGGCGAGGAATACGGACGTTTGGGACATTTTTGGGGGGTGGGGGGGTTAGAATGAAATTGAACAAGTATAAAAACGAGAGGAAATAATTAAAAAAAAATAATGAATCTACTAAGCCGGCTTTCGTCTACACTCATCAGAGTATTAACGTGGAAGTAATTAAATACGACTAAAAACTTTTTTAAAATTTAAAATGAAAACTAGTGACAAGTTTAAGAGAAATAAAATATGGGGAGGAGGGTCACAAGTTGATCACATTAAGTCCTAAAAGCCACTCCTTTTGTTTACAAAGGGAGAGTTTGATTGACTTGATATATATGGCTTCCAGGACTTTGAGGTGGAATAGAGAATGCGATCTACTTATGACAGAAAACCAGTCACTAGTGTACGTCGACGCACATTCGGCGCTATTTATAAGTTGGTTAGCAATAGCAGACCCGGATGTGTTGACTAAATTATTTAAATTATTTAGTCGGCCCCGGCATATGGCAGGGGGTATGTGTTGTTTTATTCTGGATTCAAAGCGTCGACGTACACTAGTGACTGGTTTTCTGTCATAAGTAGATTACATTCTCTATTCCACCTCAAAGTCCTGGAAGCTATATATATCAAGTCAATCAACCCCTCCCTTTGTAAACAAAAGGAGTGGCTTTTAGGACTTAATGTGATCAACTTGTGACCCTCCTCCCCATATTTTTTTCTCCCAAACTTGTCACTAGTTTTCATTATAAATTTCTTTTAAGTTTTTAGTCGTATTTAATTACTTCCATGTTAATACTCTGATGAGTGTGGACGAAAGCCGGTTTAGTACATTCATTAATTTTTTAAAATTATTTCCTCTCGTTTTTATACTTGTTCAATTTCATTCTGGCCCCCCCCAAAAAAAAATGTCTCAAACGTCCGTATTCCTCGCTGTTAGTATATATATATATATATATATATATATATATATATATATATATAGAGAGAGAGAGAGAGAGAGAGAGAGAGAGAGAGAGAGAGAGAAAGAAAGAGAGACAGACAGACAGACAGATTTTAATTAATTAATCAATTTATAAACCAATTTATTGTATACAGATTTTTATAATTAATTTATAAATTAAGTTTTTGCGTGCACAAAAGTTAGACATGGACGTACGTTTCTGGCTGTAAGCCGTCATCAGCATGCCTCATCGGGCATATATATATATATATATATATATATATATATAAGATGTACAAATCATAGGCAATGTTTTTAAATAATATACTTTGGTTTCTTTTTCGGAAGAATTTTTTCTTTTTTAATAAGAACGTCCGTAAGCTTTGCGCGTTGTGTAACTAATCCGTGTACTTATGCGGCCCTCAACAGTCGGAACATCTCGGATCTTCTAATTAAATTCAGAAAGAAGCCCGATAAACCTGGGAGTTTCCGGCGGTATAATCCTCGGCTTAAAAAACTAGAAATAGAAACAAACCAGCATAGAAAAGAAAGGGTGCCGTAATGAAGATTAATCCAGCTTTGGCGGGAAAGACGCTGTACGGCGATAGCGGACGGGATTATCATGGAGATTTATCTGACTGAACCACAGCTTCTCTTTTCTAGCAATTCAATGGCAGCCATCTTGGAATTTTTTTTTTTTAAATCGTCTCTTGAAAATGAATTTATCACATAATGTGTATTTAATGTATCGCCTTCGTTTGTTTATTTATATATTTATTTGTTTATTGCTATTGTTTCTGTCTTGTGTATTTATCTGTTTGTTGTTCTGTTACATTTGCGTGTTTGTATGTTTGTTTGTTTTGGTGCTGACGGGAGACCAGCATCAGGACGTCGCCCGAATTTGAGGCCTGTACTTTTTGTCTCGCTGTTTTAACGTTCCATTCTTACGATGCACTCGGGCGATTATTCTATCGCTTCTTTAAAAAAAAATATTGTTGGCTTCTAATTTCATCCAAAAGGGAGGGGAAAACGACCGGATATATTATACTTTTATTGTCTTTATTCTTAAGACGTTTCGACGTCACATTAACTTCTTCAATAGTTTAAACCACAAAATAAAATAACCTTTTCTGCAAAATAAGGTTCTACGCGCACGCACGTTTGGTAAAAGACCGCTCGCCAAAAAATGAAAAATGTTGTAAAAGATTGTGACCGTTGCGTCACTCATTGGGCTTGGTTTTAATTGTTTAAATCGGGGAAAAGTGAGTTTGCAAAGCCAGTTAAATATAAAATAAATAAAAAGGCAAAATTCCAATTTAGTCACTTTTTGCTCACTATATCCCCCTTTTACCTTTTCTCTCTCTCTCTCTCTCTCTCTCTCCCTCCCTCCCTCCCTCCTTCGCTCGCTCTTTTTTTCTTTCCCTCTACACGTACGGATTAAATTGTATTACTACTCGTGTAGATATTCCCTTTTGTTTATAATGGACTATTTCTTTCTTTATTACATTCGACTGTTAACAAACGGAGAGAGGGTAACGGAAGCGCGAGTGATAGATACTGTATAAAATAAAAGCGGGGTCAAACGACATAGTGCGAGAAAGGGTGAGAGTGATAGATAGAAGCTTAGTAAGAGGTAGGCCACTTGAGAAGTTAATTGCAAATCACGGCGAATTAGAACTATTAAAATCGAAGTTTGTTTTCAAACATAACTCAATCCAAAAACTGAGGACTATTTTAGCATTTATTTTGTGTTATTGACAATTCATTTTTTTTTTGCACTGGGGATTAAAACACCAAGAAATAAATGCATTGAAGCATTTAAAAATATTTTGATGTAAGCCGAAACAATTGTATACAGCGGTCAGCCTCTGGGTGGTCGACTAGTGACCAGATTTCTGGTCAATGGGA
>OY744519.1:212122932-212125432 GCA_963556195.1 Sepiola atlantica
TTATCCTTATATAGAAGTATTATTATTCTTATATAGAAGTATTATTATTACTATATAGAAGTATTATTATTCTTATATAGAAGTATTATTATTACTATATAGAAGTATTATTATTCTTATATAGAAGTATTATTATTCTTATATAGAAGTATTATTATTCTTATATAGAAGTATTTTTATTCTCATATAGAAGTAAAGAAACTTATTATTATACCATCTAATTTACATATGTGTCTGTGATGTGCATAGACACATGTATGTAAATTAGATGGCGACGCTGAAAGAGAATCACTCTTTCTATTAATGCTCACAGGGACATTAAGAAATATTAGAGAGTGGTTGAATCAACATAGAGTGAGACGTGGGGGAGAAAATTATATATATATATATATATATATATATATATATATATATAAGAGGGTGACTTGTTCAGTTTATTATAAATTACGGCTAATTAGAACAATTGAAATATGATTTTCTTTCAAACATAACTCAATCCCAGAACTAAAGTATAGTTTAGCATTATTTTGTGCTATTAAAGTAGATATGAAAAAGACTTAGGGCAACCAAATGTTGATTAACTTGGGATCGTGCTGATGACACCAAACTCTATTTTTGACCTGTGGGCAAATCGAACATACGCTATCCAAAGAAATAGCGGAATGCTTAGAAAATGACCTCCAGTCTGTAGTAGACTGGGGCCAAAAATGGATGGTCACATTGAATGTCACCAAGACAATGCTCCTTTCCTTTAACAATTATAATGAACCTTTCCAACCACTTACTACCATGGCTGATAGCACCCTTCCCTAGCGTTAAAGGTGCAAAATGCTCGATCTAACATTAACCGGCAACATAAATTAGAATAAATAAATAGAAGATACTGTCAATTTTTCTGCAAAGAAAGGTAGCCTCCCTATACCAGACTAGAAAACTTCTCACACCTGCCTGTATCCTGTGTCCTTATAAAAACCACCATTCGCTCATGCATAAAGTATCACTGACAAATCTTAACTGGTGTACCAACCATTAGTCTCTCCATCTTGGACAGGCTCCCCAAAACGTTTCTAATCTAATAGGTTCCGCACTGTCTACCAAGCTCCAGCCCCTGTCCTATCGCCGCAATGGGACATCCTTATGCTTATTTTACAAGTATTTCAACGGAATTACTCTGACGAACTTACTGCGCTAGTACACCCTCAATGTAAATACCCCCTACCAACCAGATTAGCAGCAAAATCCCACCCCTTTTCGGTTTGTAGAGGCTGGAAAACTTTCTACTCTAATAACTTCTTTTCTCGGGTTGCTTGCTTTTGGAATTATCTCCCTACTCTCACGTTTCCCTGATGTACTAACATGCAGAAATTTAAATGTAATATGAACAAACACTTTGCTACACAACTCCCCACCTAAGATGCCCGCTATAAATATTGGCGAAATTAAAAGTCTCTCACTGGCGACAGTGCTTGGGTTCCTGCTTATATTGTTAACGCAAACTCTTTCTGATTGGTCCGATATGGGTATGAACAGGTACCCCACACGCTCCTTGGTGACGGCATCAAATATAACACAAAAAAGTCGCAGTGCCGAGTAAAACAGATACCTCACTCTGGTCCGGTGTCACTGAACCACTTGTAACATAGGTGGTCCACTCGTGTCTCTATCTCGGTACTCACACGTCTGGTCCTCGGCGCAGGAATCCTTCTAGACTGTGAACACCCTCTTTGGCCAGTGATCGTCAATAGCGGCTATAAAAAAAAGAATGATGGGTCGAAACTCCACTCGGTCGGATGATGATGATCTCGTGATTCTGTGAAGGCAAAGTTACACAAGCAGAGTAAACAGACAACAGGAATAATTCAACAAACTCAGCGGTTTCCTTTTGTATCCAATTAATTATTAAAAACAATCAAAAGGAAGGATTAATTTTACACTTGAATTTTAGAGTCTCTTATTTTGATAAATTGTCTTTGCCTACTAAACTAGTCGTCGTCTCTCTGTGCGTGTGTGAAACTCCATTTACGATTTCCAAGTTGTTAATTAAGTTGTAACTTGTCTACTGAACGGTGGGGGGGGGGGGTCCTATGGCCCTGCCATTCCAAACGAGAGTGGTGTTCGCGCAACGCTCCCGCCTGGTCGGCGCTCGTCCGTTTTGGTCGAATTCCAATTTCTAATTGACTGTCCACTCAAAACAAAATCCTTTTCTTCCCAAAAAGGCATATTGTAACACTCTCTCTTTCTCCAACCCATTTCTCTATTCCACTTTCTCTCTCGGAATCGGGGCGGGTTGGATATACTGATTTACTCACTCTCTCTCTCTCTCTCTCTCTCTCTCTCTCTCTCTCTCTCTCTCTCTCTCTCTCTCTCTCCCATCCACTTCTCTGTGTCTGTCCTCCTCCTTCGGGGTTGGCAGGGGTCCAGCGACACGACAATTGAAATTCTCCACCCAGGCCCTCAGATATTATTTAGATAAAAACAGTTATCTGGAGAAAGGAGGCTC